>JAGFNQ010004189.1:140979-231288 GCA_024364735.1 Boesenbergia rotunda | reverse complement strand
CTGACAAAGGAAGAGCTGAACCGAGTGGGCCCCTTCAACAGTGCAAAGAGCTATGGACAAAACTGATCGAGCTGCACGAAGGGACTTCAGACACCAGGATCAGCAAGAGGGATCTGCTAATAAACTCTACACTATCAAGATGGCCGACAACGAAACAGCAGCCCAGCTCCACGCACGAATCCAAGAGGTAATGAACGGTCTTCACACAATAGGTCACAAGGTTGAAAACCGTGACCTAATAAGGTATGCTCTAAACGCCTTCCCTAGAAACACCTTGTGGGCATCTATGGTAGATGCATACAAGGTCTCTAGAGATCTTTCTAAAATAAAATTAGATGAATTGTTTTCCGAACTAGAACTGCACGAACAAACTAACACCAATATGGTCGAGAAAGGTATTGCTTTTTGCAGGCAAAACTGGAAACAACGAAGAAGAAGCCTGAACCTGAACCCGAGTCTAACTCTGACTCAGATTCAGAAGAGAAGAAGGAGAACAAACTAAGCTGGTCCGGCTCGCTCGAAGCTACTACAAGGAGCTGAAGAACCGAACCAACAAAAGGAAAACCGGCCGAAGAAAGGACGAACCAACTGAACCCGCGAACAAGCCTAATGTGACCTGCTACGAGTGCAAGAAAAAGGGCCACTACAAGTCAGAGTGCCAAATCTAAAGGAGTCAAAAAGCGAGAAGAAAGAAGGCACTGCAAGCAACCTGGGACGAGTCTTCCTCAGAAGAAGAAGAAGAGGCACCCCAGTCCAATCTCCTAGCTCTGACCGCCTCAGAAAAGTCGAGTCAGAATCAGAACAAGAGGACGGCGAGCTGACCTTCACAGAAGACGGAGAAATTAAGGTAACTGGTTTTAATAGATTGCAATTAAGTGAATTGATTTCTTTTCTTTCTCGAGATTTGGCAAAGCCAAACTCCGAGTCGAATCCCTCCGACAGGAAGTAAAACTCCTGAAAGAGGGAGCTGACTCTAAACCCTTAACCGAGAAGGTTCAGGAAGGAACTCCTACTCAAGTTGAAAAACTTGAAAAGGAAACTCCTCCCTGAAAACTCAGGTTAAGGATTTAGAACAGCTTTAGAACGATTTACATCTGGTTCCAAGGGTCTTGACATGATCCTTGGAAAACAAAAATCAGTTCTAAATCGATCCGGACTTGGCTACCGAACCAAATTCCGACAAAGATCATATTTGTCTGTACTGAATCAGTCCAGAGGAAAAATTCAGGCATGGGTACCTAAACTGTGCTTGAACAAACCAACTGGATCAAATCAGTATTGGATCCCCAAGGACAAGATTCACATCTTGCCTAACCATCACCGTGGCTTTAGTCCAGGGGGAGCCAAACTGAAAACTATTTTCATTATTAGATAAACTTGTTATTATTAATTTTAATTGCTTGATTGTTTGCCTGTTTACTTAATTTCTGCAATATATCATGCTTAGACTTAGGCTAGCTTAAGGACCAAACAAACTTAACTGAAATTTGAAAACATAGTATTGGTTGGAGGTGAGATGATAGTACGTTGGGGAAACCAATTCTAATAAGATCAAGTTTACTTGGTCTCTTTAGACTGGTGAAACCAGCCGAAACTACCGATCCAAAAACCAAACTAGTTAGACCAGAAATTTTTCAAAAAATAATTTTGAAAATGAAATTTCATTAAAAGGCTTTGTCAAGGAAAGGGTGGATGATCCCATAAGGCTTCGACCAAAGAAGGCCTAGTGCCTCGCCAAGACCTGGAAGCCAATTTTTGAAATTCAAATTCAAATTAATTTTTGTCAAATTCGAATCTAACACAAAATTTCAGCTAAGTATAGATTTAAAACATCTTTTCAAAATTTTCAAAATTAATTAATTAAACTTTCAAAATTTAATTATCCTTCAAAATTTTTAAAATTTTCAAAACTATCAAAAATTGTCTCACAAAACCTATAAGGTTAACGTGATTGAAAACCCTAGATTTGGGTGAGACAGACTAGGCAGTGAAACTCAATTTAAGCTATTCCTGATTCTAATTGGATCCAAATCAAGAAAATTCTTTATGCGTAGGAACATAAAGATTTGGACCAATGGATGTTGGATAGTGGTTGCTCCAGACACATGACTGGAGACAAATTGAAGTTCACCAAGCTCAAACTCAAAAACCTAGGCTCAGTAGCATTTGGCAATAATGCTACACTCAAGGTAATTGGGTCAGGTAATATTGAGCTTAAATCTGATTTCATTATTAAGAAAGTTTTATTGATTGAAAACTTTAATTTTAACTTGCTTAGCATAAGTCAGTTATGTGATTCTGGTTATATAGTTACCTTCAACAATTCCAACTGCCTGATTAGAAATGAACAAGACTCAGAAATCATACTTAAGGGCACTAGGAAAAACAACGTATACACTATAAATCTTCCCCTTATACCCAAATGCATGTTAACACAATTAGAACAATCAAACCTCTGGCATAGGAGATTAGGTCATACCAATTTAAGAACTATCTCAAAAATTACCCAACTTGGCTTAATCAAAGGTATCCCCAAAATCAAAAACAATGAAAACCTAATATGTGAATCATGTAATCAAGGTAAACAAACCAAATCCAATCACAAACTAATCCAGTCTGATTTAACTCAAACCACACTTGAGCTCCTGCACCTTGACCTATTTGATTCACATGGAGCCAAGTCACTAAGCGGGAACCGATACTGCTTAGTAATAGTTGATAATTACTCTAGGTTTACCTGGGTCAGGTTCTTAAAAACCAAAGATGAAACTCTAAACCTATTTATTGAATTCTGTAAACTAATTGAAAATCAAAACGACACTAAAATTAAAAGACTTAGGAGTGATCACGGGGGAGAATTTGAGAATCAACGGTTTGAGGAATTCTGTAAGATAAATGGGTATTTACATGAATTTTCATGTCCTAGAACCCCCCAACAAAATGGGATAGTCGAGCGAAGGAATAGAACATTACAAGAAGCCGCTAGGGCTATGCTCAACGAATTTAAATTAGCAAATCAATTTTGGGCAGAAGCAACTAGTACAGCCTGTTATATCCAAAATAGGGTTTTGATTAACAAAAGACACAACAAAACCCCCTATGAACTATACTACCATAGACTCCCAAACCTACATTACCTGAGGGTCTTTGGGTGCAAAGTCCATATCCTAAACACCAAAGACTATTTAGGAAAATTTTAATCCAAGTCAAACCTAGGTATTTTCCTAGGATATTCAACAACAAGTAGAGCCTATAGGGCTTACAACAAACAAACTAAGAAATTGAAGAAACAACAAACTTAATTTTCGATGAAGAAATCAATTCAACATCTAATAATCCAGACCCAATTTCATCAAACTCTGACCAAGAAAATAATGAACAAATTATTGAACCATTAATTGAATCCTTAAACGAACTAACCATTGAACCAATTAATGAGTCAACTGAATCAAGTATCCAACCAACAAATGAACCAGCCCAAAGAGTCGAATCAAATAGTGAACCAAACCGACCAGCCGGACCTGAGGCTGAACCAAGCTCTAGAAGAACCAAGAAACCCAGACTCGGTCACCCAACTGATCAAATTGTGGGTGATCCAACTCTAGGAGTCAGGACTAGATCCTCCTATAGAAACCTTAGTCAAATAGCTATGATATCGAAAATTGAACCCAAAACTATAGATGAAGCCCTACCTGACCCTGACTGGATCATAGCTATGCAAGAAGAATTAGCCCAATTTGAAAGGAACCAAGTCTGGGAACTAGTGCCTAAACCTGAAGGCAAATCCATCATAGATACTAAGGGGTCTTTAGGAATAAACTAAATGATCAAGGAGAAATAGTCAGAAATAAAGCCCGCTTAGTAGCAAAGGGTTTCAGCCAAGTAGAGGGATTAGACTACGATGAAACATATGCCCCAGTAGCTAGACTTGAGTCCATTAGAATGTTGTTAGCCTTTGCATCCCATAAAGGATTTAAATTATATCAAATGGATGTAAGTCAGCCTTCTTAAATGGATTCATTAAAGAAGAAGTGTATGTAGGACAACCCCCAGGGTTTGAGGACTTAGATAAACTTAACCATGTTTATAAACTAACCAAAGCATTATATGGGCTAAAACAAGCACCTAGGGCATGGTATGAACGGTTATCAACCTATTTAACATCCAAAGAATTTAAACAAGGCCAAATTGACTCAACCTTATTTATTAAAACCCTAGGAAAGATATATTTATTGGCCCAAATTTACGTAGATGATATAATCTTTGGATCCACCAACACCAACTTCTTAAAAGAATTTGTCAAGATAATGGAAGAAGAATTCGAAATGAGCTTGGTTGGTGAGCTTACTTTTTTCCTAGGACTACAAATCAAACAAACTAGGGATGGCAACTACGTTCATCAATTTAAATATGCTAAAGAGTTAATAAAGAAATTTAAAATGGATAACTCTAAAAGTATAAGTACCCCTATGGCCACTAATGTAAAAATAGATAGTGACCCTGATGGTAAACCAGTAGACGTTAAACTCTATAGGAGTATGATAAGCAGCCTACTATACCTTACAGCCAGTAGACCTGATATTTTGTTTGCTGTAGGGATGTGTGCTAGATACCAAACCTGTGCTAAGGAAACGCACTTAGCAGCCCTAAAAAGAATACTAAGATATGTAAAGGGCACCCTAGATGTAGGGATTTGGTATTCTAGGACCTCCACTTTTGATTTGACAGGATACTCAGATTCTGACTATGCTGGCTGTAAATTAGATAGAAAGAGCACAAGTGGAAGCTGCCAACTGTTAGGTCAAAGTCTAGTTAGTTGGTGCAGCAGAAAACAACACTGTGTAGCTCTATCCACAACTGAAGCTGAGTATGTGGCCTTAGGAGAGTGTGTTGCTCAACTGTTATGGATGATGCACACACTTAAGGACTTCCAACTGAACTACACCCAAACTCAAGTATTTATTGACAATATAAGTTCAATTAATTTAACTAAGAACCCAATCCAACACTCCAGAACCAAACACATAGAAGTCAAACATCATTTTGTTAGAGACCATGTAACCAGGGGAGAAATAGTACTTAAGTATATTGACTCTAAATCCAACTTAGCTGATATATTCACAAAACCCTTACCTGAATCAGAGTTTAGTTCACTAAGAAGGCAGTTAGGATTGTGTTCTGTAGAATAGGTTAAAAGTTTTCTTAAAATTGGTTTTAAAATAGAATTTGAAAAATTGCTTTACTCAATTTCAAAATCAGTTTTCATTTTTTTCTCGACTTAGTGTTATTTTTATTTAAAAACTACCCCCTTTTAAAATTAGGGCTTTTTCGAAAATGGACCTAGCCTAGGCCCTAACCCTAGAACTGCATGCACCTATAGACTTAGAAGCCAGCATCTCACAAGCACCTTAGGGTACTTTTGATTGATAATCTAGAAAGGGTTGAGATGCTTAGGTCTTTGCCTTAATTCAAGATGCTTTAAGTCAGTGCATCTGCAGTAATTGGGGCACTAAATACAATTTACATAGCAATCAAGTTAAGTGTCAAGCTTAGAAAATCTAACTTGAACAGAAACACTTAACTTGACTAACTCTAGCAAAAACTACTGTTTATAACAGCTAGTGAGTAGCTAATTGGGTTAGACAGGTCCCTACAGAGATAATTGATTGATTTAGTATAATTGATTTAGTGTAATTGATTGATTTAGTGCAATTGATTGATTCAGTGTAAATCTGACTGGTTCAGTACAGCAAATTATTTTCTTTATTCATGCTTTAATTATCTGTTTTGATATATGGCAAAGGGGGAGATAGAGATAGGAAAGAGAAAAATTATTTTCTAACTTTTTCCTTTATTCAAAGAGAAAAATTATTTTCTAAATTTTTTCTTTATTCAAAAAGGTTCAAAAACATACTTATCCTTACTTATCCTTTATTCAAAAGCTTAAACGTTTTGAAGAAGTACTTAAGCTCTTAAAACTTTCAAAATTTTGCTAAGTACTCTAGCTTCAAAACTCTTTACTCAAGCTTTCTAGCTTAGATTTTTTTCAAGCTTTCAAAATTTTGCTAAGTACTCTAGCTTCAAAAACTCTTTACTCTAGCTTCAAAATTTTTTTAAGCTTTCAAAATTTTGCAAAGTACTCTAGCCTTTCAAAAGGTTCTTACTTAAGCTTGTCAAAAATTATTTTTACTATAAAGCTTAAGTTTTTTTTCAAAATTGTTAAGTACTAAAGTGTTTCAAATCCTACTAAGTACTTAAGCTTGTTATATCCTACTGAGTACTTAAGCTATCATTTTTAGTACTTTAAAAATTAAGACTTTAAAATGTTTTTTGGTACTCTAATTATGCTTTAAAAACTCTACTATGTATTTTTAACTTAAGTTACTTCTAAATACCTAAAACTTAAGTTTTCAAAATACAAGTAAAGTTTTTGTTACCCCACGAATTTTTAAAAAATCTAGGGGGAGATTCCTTCCAGGGGGAGGGAACAAAAGTCAAAAAAAATTTTGCTTAAACTTAACTTTTTGAACTAGGGTTGCCATAAATCAAAAAGGGAGAGATTGTTGGTGCAGAATGCACCTAAGTCAAACCTGTATTTGATAATGGCAACATAGGTCAAAAGTTAAGTCTTTCTTATTTTCTAACAAGTTAATCTAGTGTGCAGTTTCAAGCCCTAGCGAAGGACTGCTAGGCACTGGCAAAGGACTGCCAGTTTCAAGCCCTAGCGAAGGACTGCTAGGCACTAGCGAAGGACTGCTAGGCAACTGGCGAAGGACTGCCAGTTTACAAGACCTGACAAAGGACCGTCAGGCAAAAGTCCAACCAAAGGAACGGTTGGCATCAGGTAAATTCTCCCGAGAGGAGTAGGTGAGGACGCGTTCCCCGTCGAGGGAAAAGTAGGCGTCGGTTCGACCTAGGGCTCCATTTCGGAGACCAAAGTCAGAACCAAGACAGCTAAGGCTGTGTAAAATCTAATAAATTATTATGTTATTGTGTTTTGGACTAACCCTGGATGCAGGACCGAAGGAACGTGTGTCTGCAGCTCAGAAAGCCTCAAAGGAAAGAGGCAGTTGCTGAGTAGGGCGCCCGGAGCGTCCCGGGCGCCCCCAAGGGCCATACAAAACAAGTAAAGAAAATAGTGGTTCGAATACATACTGGGTCGGGCGCCCCCGTGCTCCCGGGCGCCCCCGCTGCTCCCGGGCGCCCCCTGCACTACGGGTGCCCCCATGCACTTACCTCGAACCAGAACCCCTCGAAGCCAAGGAGATAAACTTTGACCCGGTCAATGCGGGCGCCCCGAGCGCTTCGGGCGCCCCGGTCAAAGCGGATCCAGAGGATAGACGCTGACCGAGATCTGTGCGGATCAAAGGCCACGTGGGGGGCGCCCCCGACGTCCCGGGCGCCCCCTAGCCCTATATAAAGGGCCCTCGACCCCAGGCTTCCTACAACAACTCTCTCAAAGCTCTTCTACGCTCATGCCTTGCTCCAGAAACGCCTCACCTCGAGCCGACGACGTCCCGCTGCCCCGAAAAGAATCGATACACTCCGGACGTCGGTAACGAAGAGCTTAATACTTTATTACTATTTTATTGCACTCTCTTTGTAATTGAAATTATTGTAACCTATTTGCGCGAATATAGAATTGCCCAAAGTAAACGGTCAACGACCGTGGGCCTTGGAGTAGGAGTCGACACAGGCTCCGAACCAAGTAAAAACCACTGTGTCTTTGTGCTGTGTCTCGTATTTTTATTTCCGCTGTGCACTTACTCTTAGTTTTCCGAAAAAGAGCGATTTTCGATATTCACCCCCCCCCTCTATCGGTTTTTCACGATCCAACAAAGGGTATTGCTTTGCTTGTAAGAAAATTCAAGACCATGGAGTCAAAACATAAGTCCCGAATCGAGACAGAACTCGAAGATGAGTCAAACTCTGAAGACGATGATGAAATCACCACTAGAATAGTCAATCTCGTTCGAAAGATACGAAAGAATAAGAGGATGATCCAATCAAAGGCCCTGATAGCACATGGTACGAGTCATCAGAAAAGATTGACAAAGAAGAACAAACCCAACCGAGCCTCTTTGCACTACCGATACAAGTTCACCTTACCTAGATCGAATCTGTCGAGACCAAGTCTGAGTCCGAGTCTGAATCAGAAGCTAAGCCTGAACAATGTAATAAATCGATATCCATCTCAGAGAAAGACAAACTCGCTGTAAGTGGTAACTCTGAAAACGAGCTTTACGATTTAATTTCCTATCTATCTCACAAGTTGACTAAGTCCAACGTCCATATTAAGTCCCTCCAAAAGGAAGTCAAAGTCCTTAAGGAGGAGACTAATTTAACTCGAGTCTCTTGACTGAGATAATTCAGGATGGAACCTCAACTCTGTAACGACCCACCTTTTGTTACTAAGCTTTAAGTTACTACTACTTGACTTCCCTTAACTTGCTCTAAATTTTTTTTTCTTCCTTCTCTTTTTTTTTAAAAAAAAATAAAACAACTTTCATTTTATTTGCCTTGCAAGGATTTGACCCTTAAACCTCTATGTTGAAACACTAAAGCATTAACCAGCTGCTCTATACCACTTCTTTTCATTGGTACCAGTCGACTGCTATATAGCCAATCGACTGGTATCGGCCACAGCAAGTTTTTGGGCGCGGCACCAGTCGACTGGCCTCGTGGCAGTCACCTGGTGCGTCGAACAGAAGCTACTGTTCGATAGGGCAGTCGACTGGTTCTGAACCAGTCGACTGGCACGCCTGAAAACCTGCATTTCAGACCTGAAAACTTGTTTCAAAAGTCCACAATTCACATACCTCCAATGTATACAAAGACATAACTCCATTTCTATACTCTATACTAGTTTTATAAACATTTTAGCAACTCAAAACGAATCCATTAACTTGAAATTAGGATCTTTGCGAGATTTAACAAAACTATCAAAATATAAGCAAAACACTCTAGAGTTTGTACCAAACTTAACCTCTATGCGTAGTTTAAACAAGGTCATTCATTCTACCACTTCAAAACACCAAAACACATGTTCTACAAGACTTAGCCCAAAGATCTCTTCCACGGTTCCGCCGCCACTGAACATCAAAGCAAGTCCCTTCGCCTCCTTAACTTATGCTTTTTCTTTACCTTTATCTGCAATAGAAGGAAAATGCAACTAATAAGCAAATTGCTTAGTAAGTAAATCCTAACTCACAAATCCAAACGATAAGGGATAAACATGCTCTTTTCAAAGAATGCTTACTTCCAAAATACATGCACATGGGAAAACTTACATATACTTATCATGCTCAATCATGATGAAAACATTACTTGCATAAAACATTTGCAAACTTAACATGCTCATACATTAAAAACACTAACCTCTTTACTCTTACCCATTATCATGCTTGCAAAGTATCAATGTGAACTTATTGAAATAAAGACATGTACTCAAAGCTAAAACACTTGTAAATACTTATATACTTGAAAATAATATTCAACTTTCTTTAGGCCTTGACATTGTACCATGTTATCAATGTACCAATTGCGCGCTTCTCTAATAGGTTTCAGGGTAGCTAGCCACCGCACCCTATTAGAGCTTCTTTCTAACTTTCTGTGGGCCTCTCTTTTGCCCGGTACATGTCACTTTACAAAAGTAAAATACTTTCTTACTCATAAAGCTTATAATTATCAAGCTATCTTTCCTTTTGCATAACTTTTTGCACTACAAAACTTTACCTTTCTTACTTGGAACTTTCATCGAGCACCTTGCGTGCCCTTAACCCAAAACTCATTTTTGGAACTTTTCAAGAATTTAGTCTTATCATACTTAGGTCACACAACCAAAACTTAATCAAAACCAAGTTCTAAGCTAATAAACATGTTCTCTTTATAAACTTAAGACACGCAATTAGCATAAACTTAAAACATGCACTTAGATCATAAAATCAAGGTTCTACATCGGAAACGACATAACGGAAACTACTTCTATTGCAGGTGAGTGATCTACTTACACTTTTCTTGAAGAAAACTCACTAAGTATCTTGAAATTCCTAGCGTAGGGTTCTTTTCCTCTTCCTTTGCAAGAAAACTTCACCCTTGACCCTAGGGAAGAAGCCCTAGGTTTTCTACTTCAAGAGGAAGAAGGAGGAGGAAGAAACCCCCCCCCCTTTTCCCTGTTTTCGCAGCCCCCTCTCCTTTGCTCGCGCGGCCTCCTGAAACCCTAAGAGGGGTCTTAACACAACTTAAGTTGAAGTTTAAATACCTCTTCATGAAACGGGCTAAATCAACTATAATATTATTTCGCTTCATCCTTTTCTCTGCTTGATACCCTAGCCCAGCCGGTCACTTGGACTTGCTTAGGGATTGGCTTCTTGTGTGGTCGCGAGATCAATCCCCACCGACCCTATAATTTTTTTCTTTTTTTTTATTTTAATTCCGAAAAATGCTAGAAAAATTTCGAAAAATCCCTAATAATACCAAAAAATTATTGGGTGTTACAAACTCAAGTCCAACAACTCATGAAAGAGAATTTCTATTTGAAAACTCAAGTCAAGAAACTTAAAGAAACTTTGGAACGGTTTACATTGGGTTCCAAGAATTTTGGCATGATTCTTGGAAAATAAAAAGTCATTTATGATCAATCTAGACTTGGGTTTAAAATCAACTCACAATATAAGTCGTTTACCTCACTTGTGAACCGTAATAGCATTCGAGTCTAAGCATGGGTCCCTAAGATAAGCTTGACTAATTAAGTTAGATCAAATTACTATTGGATCCTCAACGATCAAATTCACTACCTAGATAGATCATATCGAGGTTTTGATCCAAAGGGAGCCAATAGAAAAAACTATCTTTATTGCTAGATGATTATTGCATGCCTTCATGATTGCTTGCTTGTTTGTTTATTTGATTTTTGTAAATTGTCATGCTTAGGTCAAAAATGGTTAGATAAGGACCAAGATCTGATTGAAACTTGCTCAAGCTAGTGCCAGCGTGAGGCGAGATGATAGTACATTAGGTAAGTCTGTCTAAAGAGTCAAGTAGGATAAGGAGTACCCTATTTGATCTACTTAACCCGGTGGAACTAGCCGAAGCTACCTCATTACATCCTAGACTAGTTAGACTAGGGTTTCTCAATTAGTAAAGCAGAAGTATAATTTTTTTAAAAGGCTTTGTCTAGGAAGAGGTCATTGTTCTGATACTCAAGAAGGCCCCTGTGCCTCTCTATGACCAGGAAGTCCATTATTGAAATGCTCTTTTAAGTTATTATTTGTTAAATTTGAATATAACTCAAAGTTCAATCAAATCTTAGATTTTCAAACCTAATTTCAAGGAAAAATTGATAACATATCACAAAACAGATAAGGATTTGCTATTTTGTAACTAAGAAATGGGTAAGATGTTAAGGGATTAAAAGATTAGTCAAAGTCAACCAACCCATCAATTTTACCTTTAATTAATCAACATAATCAATTAAATCAACTTAACAAATCTCTTTCAAAACATAATTTTTAACTTGACTTTTTCAAAACCTAATATTTTTTTAAAAAAACTTAACCGTTTAAAAAACTTAATTTTTAAAATAACTTTTTCAAAACTTTATTTATTTTCTTATTCTTTCAAAATCATTTTTTTTCAAATTAATTTGTTCAACTTTAACTTATTATTTCAAAATCAAACTCTAAATCAATTTCTTCAACTTTAAACATAATTTTTCAAAATTCTAACATAAAATTTTCAAACTTAATTTTTCAAAATTCTAACTTAAAATTTTCAAATTTAGTTTTTCAAATTCTAACATAAATTTTTCAAACTTATGTTTTCAAAATCATAAATAAATTTTTTTAAAAAAGACTTAATTAAATATTCAACTTAATTTTTTAAAATTTTAATTACTTTTCAACTTAATTATTTTTCTTGAAATCTTATTTAATTTTCAACTTAATCATTCAATATCAAATTTAATTTTTCAAACCAAAACTTAATTTTTTAAATTATTGTTAACTTAAGCAATTGTTCAAACTAAAATTATTGTTTTCAAAATTATCTTTAGCTTTTATCATGCTTGGACTAAAAAATGGGTGGCTAAAAGTTCTATACTTAGGATTATTCTTTAAATTCTTTAGTTACTCATTTATAGTAAATCATGTTTAATTTCTTAGAAATAACTTAGAAATTCTTTTTGGAAGTTATTTATCCAAGTTTTTAAAAATCCTTAACTTAGAATTTTTTTTTTAAAATCTAGTTTTACTTAAACAATTTTGCAAAAGCTACTTTATTTTCAATTGTTTTTCAAAAACCATTGTTTTTCTTCTCACTCAAAAATTGGTTTTGCAAAACTAAAAATATTATTTTTACTTTGAAAATTTTTGCAAAAAAACCTATTATTTTTCCTTAGAAATTTTTCTTACAAAAATATATTCCTTTTTTACTTAGAAAATTCTTACAAATATTTGCAAACAAAAATATTATTTTAGAATGGCCTCTGATATTTAAAAAAAATTGGACTTAAGCATTTTTCAAAACTTTATTTTGAAATACCTATAAATTCCCTTCAACCCAAATTTATTTTTATTTTGTCAAAGGGGAGAGAAAAGTAATATAAAAGTTTCTTTTAAAATATTTCTTTCAAAACTTAGCCTAGTACATTTTCAAAACTTGACTTAGTATCTTTTCCTAAAAAGTTATTTCAAAATTTAGTGTTTATCAAGATGTTTTTGAAAAACTTATCTTCTAAAATGCAAGTTTTCCAAATCTTCAAGGGGAGATTTGTAAATAAGGGGGAGCATGTTGAAAAAAACCCCTTACCTTGAAAAGTGATTTTACTTATAGTTTTTTTACAAGTATTTTTACTTGAAAAGTTTTCAAATGAAAATGAGTTACTTAGAATATTTTTTTTGAAAAACTATTTTTCACTTAACAATTCTTTTTGGGTTTATCTCAATTTTTTTTTGGAAACTCATTTTAAAAACATAAAAAAAATTTCTTTCTACCCTAAGTTATTTTTTATATATGTCAAAGGGGGAGAGAAAGATCAAAATTATAACTTTTCATATTTTGTGTTGAAAATCTTTTAGATAAATTGTCTCTTATTTATCATGTTTTACTTAACTTTGAATTGTGTTGCCATAAATCAAAAAGGGAGAGATTATTGGTACCAAAGGCACCTGATCGAACCTTATTTTGATATTACTAAAGGGTTCAAAGTTAAGTATTATTTTGTGATCTAATGTGTTATCGTGAGTGTGCAGGAAAATCCTAGTTTACCTAGGCACTAAGTCTTGGTCGAGGGCTGAGCAACAAATACCTGGTCGAGGGTTGGGCACGAAGACCTGGTGAGTGAAGCTAGGCATAAAGACCTAAACAAGGGTTGGGCACCGAAGTCTTGGTCTGGAGGATTGGATAGAAGACTTGGCCCGAGCGAAGACGACGGACAGGAGTCGAGACGAGTCGAGGATCAAACGTCGCGAGTTTCAGAGTCATCAAAGGCTGAGCAAAAGTCCAACCGAGGGTTGGTAACAAGTAAACTCTCCTGAGAGGAGTAGGTGAGGATGCGTTACCCTGAAGAGGGAACAGTAGGTATTGGTTTGACCTAAGATTTCGATCAAAATCTAAAAGTCAAGATCGAATAGCTCGAGCTGTTAAGAGCATACATTCATATATCTTTTATTTTGACTGTGTTAACTTTGTGGGTACAGAAAAGATAAGCTGGAGGCTGAAAGAGAATCTCCAAGGGGTTAGAAGGAGTCCAGTGCCCAGGATCCAGGTGCCCGCAAACACCCAGTCACCCGAAGTCTCAGGCACCCAAGAGTACCTAGGTACCCAGAGTCATGAGCGCCCGGGTCAATACAAGCGCTCAGGATGCCTCAACTCAGCCAAGGTTCGGCTGAGCTAGAACGTGCTGAGTAGATGATCCACGTTACCAACACAAGCGCCTGAGTTGATATAGGCGCCCAGAGTGGATAGAACTTGAGGATCAAGTTCGATGATCAGTGGCCACGTCAACAGATTGGGGTTGGCCAGGAGAGCTATACAGGAGCTCGTATGACCCTTTATAAGGGATTTCAAGCAATGCACTCAAGAATAACACTTCTATGATTTCTTCTCTTGTATGCTATGCCCAAAGTTACTCAAAGATGCTGAAACGCTACTCTGACAATAATGCTGCTTCTTCCTGTACATTTCCAAGTCGTCGGTATACTTGTTTCTTTATTGTACGTAAACTCTGTATTTATGTAATCATTCCAAATTATTAGTGAATTGCCCAAAGTAAACGATCAAGGACCGTGAGCCTTGGATTAGGAGTCATCACATATTTCGAAACAAGTAAAAACAAATAGTGTTAGTATTAGTTATTTTTCATGTTTATTATTTTCACTGCATATTCGTTTCCAAAATCAAAAAGTTTTTCGAGAGTGCTATTCACCCCCCCCCCCCCCCGCCCCCTCCCCTCCTCTATCGCTCTACTCGATCCTACAAGTTGTTCTCTTTTAGTGGAAATTTTGAAAGACACGTGAAAAACTAATTGCTATTGATATTGATCATTCAAGAGTTGAAAAAGATTGTAGTTCGTCAGCATTAACTCAAGATGGTGAAAGACTAAATGAAGTATCTAGATCTAGTGCAAAAGTGATATACTCTCCATTAAAAGTCTGATCTCGAGGTCGCCCACCCACAAAGAGGAAACAATCTAAGATAGAACGAATTATGAAGAAATCAATTGCAAAGGTCCAAAAAAAGGTTTGATTTATTATGAAGAAACACTCTCCATTACACTGAATTAAAGATCTCTATTTACTATTTTAAGGTTTCTTTGTAACAGGTATGTAAAGGTGATTTGTAGCTAATGTTCTCCGCATTGCAACTACTTTGTTGTGTAAAAGTGTGTGATCAACTTTCAAATAATATTTGTCTTTTCTTATATGTAAGACAACATTGTCTATTTGGAATTTTTTGTACTTGCAATAATATGAGTGCCTGCAATGTATCCACTAATGTAGTTTTTATATTATAAGTTTGGTTGATTCAATCTTGTGGAGGCGATGGTTGTGGCATGAAATTTCAATTTTCTGATTGAAATTAGTCTTGCATTAGAGTTCTGAATGGGGTGTATAAAATGTATTCTTGGAAAATACTAATTTTATACTTAGACTTTTAATGTATTTTTGTGAAAGAATTGGACTCTATCTATTTCCATTTTTATCTCTTATGCTATGAAATTTAGTTTGTTTGGTTGCAATCACAATGAAGCGTGGCAGTGAAATGAAAAATAAAAATCAGAAATAACCATGAAATAGCTATGGAATTTCCTTGATGATGTCATAGCAACCAAATATCCAAAATGGCATTAGTTAAGCAAATGAAAAAAAAAAGAAAACATAGTATTCGGCCCCAAATTGATGAAATACATTTATTAGTTGAGAACAACCCAGAATATTGATTGGATTCAAATTTGTGGATCTAAATGATGAGCATTGCTCTCTCTTTTCTCTTTTTTTTTGTTTTTATATCTTTGTATGCATGTTTTGCTGTGATATAAGCAAAACCCTGTGAACTTCCCAATCTTTTTTTAGGTCGAATGATTGTTTACTAAATGCTTTATATACTAATAGTTGGTCTCTTATAAGGTGTTGGTATTGATTATAATTATTCAGAAAGAAAGAGTTGTTGGATCGAGAAAACCGATAGAGGGGGGTGAATATCGGAAAACTTTCGGATTTGAAAACTAAGAGAAGTTGCACAGCGGAAGTTAAAAACACACAACGCAAACACGGGAGGTTTACTTGGTTCGGAGCCTGTGTCGACTCCTACTCCAAGGTCCACGGTCGTTGACCGTTTACTTTGGGCAATTCTATATAGGCGCAAAAAGGTTTACAAAATTTGATTACAAAGATAAGTGAAGTAAATAAAAAGAACGCTCTTCTTTACCGACGTCCGGAGTAGATTGACTTTTTCGGAGCAGCAGGACGTCGTCGGCTCGAGTTGGAGGGTTTCCAGAGCAAGGCGCGAGAGCAGAAGAGCATTGAGGCGTTGAGTGAATTGATGTTGTGAAGCCTTGGTCGAGGGCCCTTTATATAGGGCATGGGGGCGCCCGGGATGTCGGGGTGCCCCCCATGTGGCCTTTGATCCGCCAAAGTCTCGGTCGCGTCTGATCCTCTGGATCCACTTTGACCGGGGCGCCCGAACCGCTCGGGGCGCCCGAATTGACCGGGTCAAAGAGTTATCTGCTTGGCTTCGAAGGGAGCTTCGGTAGCTAGCCTGGGTCGAGGCATGCGCATGGGGGCGCCCGGGATGCAGGGGGTGCCGGGAGCAGCGGGGGCGCCCGGGAGCAACGGGGGCGCCCGGAGCAACGGGGCGCCCGGGAGCGCGGGGGCGCCCGCAGGATGCACTGTCGAAGCTTGTTTCTGATTTGCGTGTTTTGTGTTCACCTTGGGGGCGCCCGGGACACTCCGGGCGCCCTACTCAGTCATTGCCTCTCTCCTTTGAGGCTTTCTGAGCTGCAGACACATGTTCCTTCGGTCCTCCCATCCAAGGTTAGTCCAAAACACAACAATACATTAAGTGGTTAGATTATACAGCCTTAGCTGTCTTGGTTCTGACTTTGGTCTCCAAAATGGAGCCCTAGGTCGAACCGACGCCTACTGTTCCCTCGACGGGGAACGCGTCCTCACCTACTCCTCTCGGGAGAATTTACCTGATGCCAACCGTTCCTCTGGTTGGACTTTTGCCTGACGGTCCTTTGTCAGGTCTTGGATGCCGAGCTGCCCTTCGCTCGGTGCCTAGCATTCCTTCGCTAGGGCTTCAGTCCCAGGTTGTCCTTCGCCTGGCGCCTAGCAGTCCTTCGCTAGGGCTTTTGACCCTGGCATTCCTTCGCCAGTGCCTAGCCGTCCTTCGCTAGGTCTTTTTCTGCACACTAGACTAACTTGTTAGAAAACAAGTAAGACTTAACTTTTGACCTCTGTTGCCATTATCAAAACACAGGTTTGACTTGGGTGCATTCTGCACCAACAATCTCCCCTTTTTGATTTATGGCAACCCTAGTTCAAAAAGTTAAGTTTAACCAAACATAAAAAGGTTAGATTTTGTTCCCTCCCCTGGAAGGAATCTCCCCCTAGATTTTTCAAAAATTCGTGGGGTTAAAAAAACTTTACTTGTACTTTGAAAACTTAAGTTTTAGGTAGTTTGAAATCTTTCAGTAACTTAAGTTAAAAGTACATAGGAGTTTTTGAAGCATGATTTTAGAGTACTTAAAAAGTTTGAAGCTTTAAGTTTTAAGGTACTCAAAAGTTTTGAAAGTGTTTGCTTAAGTTCTTAGTAGGATTTAAAAAGCTTAAGTACTTAGTAAGATTTAAAAAGCTTAAGTACTTAGTAAGATTTAAAAAGCTTATGTACTTAGTAAACTTTGAAACACTTTAGTACTTAAGTGCTTAATAATTTTGAAAAATTTAAGTACTTAATAAATAGAGTCTATTTGGAAAACATAAGTACTTAATACAAAAAACTTAAGTACTTAGTAACATTGTACTTATCAAGTTTTGAAAAACTTAAGCTTTAAGTAAAAAATTTGATAAGCTTAGGTCAGAAAATTTTGAAAGGCTTGAGTACTTAGCAAAATTTTGAAAGCTTAAGTAAAAAATTTTGAAAGCTTTAAGAACTTAAGTAATTTGACAAGCTTAAGTTAGAAAATTTTGAAAGGCTTGAATAAAGGATAATAAAATTTTGAAACCCTTTTGAATAAAGCAAAAAAAATTTTGAAACCCTTTGAATAAAGAAAATTAATTTTTGAAAACTTTTTGAATAAGTAAAATTAATTTTTGAAAAACTTTTTGAGAAACTAAAATTAATTTTACTCTCACCTTTCCTATCTCTCCCCCTTTGCCATATATCAAAACAGATAATTATAGCAGAAATAAGATTGCATAAAGGAAATAAGTAAGATTTTGCTGTACTAAACCAATTCATAATTAGACTTAAACTAAATCAGTCAATTTTCTCTGTAGGGACCTGTCTAACCTAATTAGCTACTTACTAACTGTTATAAACAGTAGTTTTTGCTAGGGTTAGTCAAGTTAAGTGTTTCTGTTCAAGTTAGATTTTCTAAGCTTGACACTTACCTTGATTGCTATGTAAGTTGTATTTAGTGCCCCAATTACTGCAGATGCACTGACTTAAAGCATCTTGAATTAAGGCAAAGACCTAAGCATCTCAACCCTTTCTAGGTTATCAACCAAAAGTGCCCTAAGGTGCTTTGTGAGATGCTGGCTTCTAAGTCTATAGGTGCATGCAGTTCTAGGGTTAGGGCCTAGGCTAAGTCCATTTTCGAAAAGGCCCTAGTTTTGAAAGGGGGTAGTTTTGAAATAAAAATAAAACTAAGTCAAAAATGAAAATTGATTTTGAAATTAAGTAAAACGGTTTTTCAAATTCTATTTTTAAAAACAAATCATGTAGAGCAGAAAAAAAAAGTTAATCTATTCTACAGAACACAATCCTAACTGCTGAATTAAGAATACTCATAAACTGGTCAACAGAGAATAGTCAACATAGTCATACAGTCAAGCATGAGTCAACCCTACTGAGTAGGGGCAGTGAAATAGGTACAATGCTAAGTGAATCTAAGACGAATGACCGGGATGGTCAGAGGAGCCTGGCTGCCAGGATCGAAATAGGGTCATCATCTCGTGATACTCTGCCTCTTGGGCCTCCCTCTCGGCTCGAAGGGCGCTCATGTAACTGTTATAGTAGCCCAGATTTGTCTCCATGTTTTCGGCGTGATTGGCCTCCACTTCTTCTCGGAGGCTCTGAACACGTGTCTCTAGCTGAGCCACTCGATCGTAGAGTGTCGGTGGAGCGGGCTCATCTATGTGCGCTCGGGCTGCTGCTGCTAGATCTCCGACGTCAACTTCGACCTCCTCGTCGGAGTCGATCGGAGCTCCGGCCTGCTGTCGTCTCCAGCTCAGAACCCCGGTGGCCGATACCTCTAGACCCGCTAATGAGAAGTTCCTAAATCCTATTTCGTCAAAGTCAGTCATAGCAGTTATTTCACCTAAGGTAATGTCACGACCGTGGTGATGAAGGAGGGAAGTGATGATGTGGCAGAATGGTGTGCACACTCGTCCCTGGGTCGTGACTCTGGACGCATGCAGAATAGAATGAAACAGATGAAGTCCAATGTCTATGTCAAGGTGATGAACTAGGGCATAGAGAAGGAAAGCATGAAAGGGTCTCATGGTCCCGAGATCTCTGGTGGAGAGTGGTAAGATACAGCGGACCAGGACTCTATACAAGGCATAGTCCTGTGCCTGGAGTTCAACGGCTAGGAAACGTCTATTTTCGGGGAGGTCTGCCCTATAGAAATAGGAGTGAATGGTGTCTAAGGTAATGTGTGAGTAGGGAGGATCAAATGGGGGGTTCCTAGGAGGATAGCAGCAGAATGTGGATTGAGAGAGTCGTAGTCCAAGGAACCGGTTCAATAACGTAGGGGTGATAGACAAAGGTATCCCTTCGACAGTAGTGTGAAACATGAGATTATCTTGTTGAATTATATTATTATAGAATTCTGCACATAAAGATTCATTAATGGTGTGAGTGCAGAAGACAAGATTATCTAACTGATAGAAGTTGATAATATTCATTACTATTGGGCATGATTGGGTAAAGAAGTGCCTATTGAGATAGCTTATTTTAATAGGCTTGTAAATGGTTTGAGCAAACTTATTACATAACTCTAGGGTAGGGAACCTAGGGTCAGGACTTGGTTCGGCACCGGGGTTGGCCGGGTTTGGTCAGCGTCTTCTAAGTTAAGGAAATTTAAAAGAATCATGAGAGTATTGCATAAAAATAAATTTAAATGCAAACTAAAATTATACCAGGCAGCTCGGGGAGGCATAGTTGAGGATGAGGACTTGCAAGATCTTCTTGAAGAGAAGAAGTGAAGAAGGAAGTTGATTTTGGTGTGGAAAGAAAAGAGGAATTCGGGTGTCTTATATAGGCAAACAAATGGGGGCGCCCGGGACAGGTCGTACTGCCAACGGCAATACCTTTGACTGCATGTGGGCGCCCGGGACGGTCCGGGCCCCCTCGACAGGCTGCATTGCAGCTTTTGCTGCATTGGTTGTGGTGGGGGCGCCCGCGTGGTTCCGGGCGCCCTGGTCAAGGGTATGTAAAGACAAAAACTTGTCTTGTCATTATTTAACTATGGTTTTATTGATTTGACCATAGTTGGAATTGATTTTGACTGCTTTGACCATGGTTTGACAAGGTTGACCATGGTTTGACCATGTTGACCAAGGTTTGACCGAGTTCTGAACTACAGGATTAACTCAAAAGAATTTATAATTGTGTCTTAATCCTACTGTCTCACCCAAATCTAGGGTTTTCAATCACGTTAGCCTTATAGGTTTCGTGAGACAGGTTTTGACTAGTAAAATTATTTTGAAAAATTTTGATTAATTTTGAAAACAATTGAATTATTGAAAACTTAATTAATTTTGAAAATTGTTGAAAAGATGTTTAAATCTACAAATAACTGAAATTTTATGTTAGATTCGAATTTGACAAAAAATAATTTGAATTTGAATTTCAAAAATTAGCTTCCAGGTCTTGGCGAGGCACTAGGCCTTCTTTGGCCGTAGCATTATGGGATCATCCACCCTTTCCTTGACAAAGCCTTTTAATGAAATTTCATTTTTCAAAATTATTCTTTGAAAAATTTCTGGTCTAACTAGTTTAGGTTTTGGATCGGTAGCTTCGGCTAGTTCTGCCAAATTGGCTTCCCTAACGTACTATCATCTCACCTCCACCCAATACTATGTTGTCAAGTTTCAGCTAAGTTTGTTCAGTCCTTAAACTAGCCTAAGTCTAAGCATTGTAAATTGCAGGAATTTTAAAGAAACAAACAATCAAGCAATTGCAATCAAGGATTAAATTTTTATCTAATAATGAATATTGTTTTCAGTTTGGCTCCCCCTGGACTAAAGTCACGGTGATGGTTAGGCAAGATGTGAATCTTGTCCTTGGGGATCCAATACTGATTTGATCCAGTTGGTTTGTTTAGGTATAGTTTTGGTACCCATGCCTGAATTTTACCTCTGGACTGATTCAGTACAGCAAAGTAAGATCTTTGCCGAGATTTGGTTCTATAGCCCAGTCCGGATCAATTTAGAACTGATTTCTATTTTCCAAGGATCATGTCAAGACCCTTGGAACCAGATGTAAATCGTTCTAAAGCTGATCTAAGATCCTTAACCTGAGTTTTCAGGGAGGAGTTCTCCTTTTCAAGTTTTTCAACTTGAGTAAGAGTTCCTTCCTGAACCTTCTCGGTTAAGGGTTTAGGGTCAGCTCCCTCTTTCAGGAGTTTTACTTCCTGTCGGAGGGTTTCGACTCGGAGTTTGGCTTTTGCCAAATCTCGAGAAAGAAATGAAATTAGTTCACTTAATTGAGATCTATTGAAACCGGTTACCTTAATTTCGCCGTCTTCTGTAAAGGTCAGCTCGCCGTCGTCCTGTTCTGATTCTGACTCGGTTCCGACTTCTTCTGAGGTGGTCAGAGCTAGGAGGTTGGACTGGGGTGCCTCTTCTGAGGAGGAGGAGGAGGATTCGTCCCAGGTTACTTGGAGTGCTTTCTTTCTTCTCGTCTTTTTAGTTTCCTTTAGGTTAGGACACTCTGACTTGTAGTGGCCCTTTTTCTTGCACTCATAGCAGGTCACATTGGGCTTGTTTGCGGGTTCAGCTGGTTCGTCCTTTCTTCAGCTTGTTCTCCGTGTGTTGGCTTGGTTCTTTAACTTTTTATAATAACTTCGGGCTAGCCGGACCAGCTCAGATTGATCTCCTTCTTCATCTTCTGCGTCTGAGTCTGAGGTAGACTCGGGTTCAGGTTGAGATTTCTTCTTTGTCGATCTTCCAGTTTTTCATGCAAAAAAAGCAATACTCTTCTCGGCCATATTGCAGTTAGTCTGTTCATGAAGTTCTAACTCAGAAAACAATTCGTCTAATTTAATTTTAGATAAATCCCTTAAAACCTTGTATGCATCTACCATAGATGCCCACAAGGTATTTCTAGGAAATGCGTTTAGGGCATACCTTATTAGGTCACGATTTTCTACCTTGTGACCTATAATGTGAAGACCGTTCATCAGCTCTTGTATACGTGCGTGGAGTTGGGCTGCTGATTCGTTGTCGGCCATCTTGATGGTGTAGAGTTTGTTCAGGAGCAAATCCCTCTTACTGATGCGAGTATCTGACGTCCCTTCGTACAGCTCGATCAGTTTGGCCCAAAGCTCCTTCGCACTGTTGAAGGGGCCCACGCGGTTCAGCTCCTCTTTCGTCAATCCGCATTGAAGAGTCTGAGTCGCTTTAGCGTCGGCTTCGATTTTTCATTTCAGAGCGGTGTCCCACTCTGTGTAGCTTTGAGGAAGTCCTTCGGCATTTTTGGGGATCTCCAGACCGGACTGGATGATGATCCACATATCCACCTGAGTTTTCAGGTGGACCTCCATACGACTTTTCCAGTAAGAAAAGTCTTCCCCACTGAAAAGTGGAGGTCTGGCGGTGCTAAATCCCTCTTGCATGGCCATTTGATCTGAAACAGAAAATTAACAAAAAAAACTTTTTCCAAGACTAGGTCTTGGATTAGTAGTGCTGGATAAATAAGATGACGAGGGGTGTTGCACCAACCTCGCTTAACGAAAAAAATCGAACGAAATTTTTAACGAAAAATTCGTAAGAAAAATAAGAAAAAATTAAAGATCCGAAAAAAAATTTCAAACTGGTGGTTGCACCAGGTTTGAACTTCCCCGCTCTGATACCACTTGTTGGATCGAGAAAACCGATAGAGGGGGGGTGAATATCAGAAAACTTTCGGATTTGAAAACTAAGAGAAGTTGCACAGCGGAAGTTAAAAACACACAACGCAAACACGGGAGGTTTACTTGGTTCGGAGCCTGTGTCGACTCATACTCCAAGGCCCACGGTCGTTGACCGTTTACTTTGGGCAATTCTATATAGGCGCAAAAAGGTTTACAAAATTTGATTACAAAGATAAGTGCAGTAAATAAAAAGAACGCTCTTCTTTACCGACGTCCGGAGTAGATCGACTTTTTCGGAGCAGCGGGACGTCGTCGGCTCAAGTTGGAGGGTTTCCAGAGCAAGGCGCGAGAGCAGAAGAGCTTTGAGGCGTTGAGTGAATTGATGTTGTGAAGCCTTGGTCGAGGGCCCTTTATATAGGGCCTGAGGGCGCCCGGGATGTCGGGGGCGCCCCCCACGTGGCCTTTGATCCGCCAAAGTCTCGGTCGCGTCTGATCCTCTGGATCCGCTTTGACCGGGGCGCCCGGACCGCTCGGGGCGCCCGGATTGACCTGGTCAAAGAGTTATTTGCTTGGCTTCGAAGGGAGCTTCGGTAGCTGGCCTGGGTCGAGGCATGCGCATGGGGGCGCCCGGGATGCAGGGGGCGCCCGGGAGCAGCGGGGCGCCCGGGAGCGTGGGGGCGCCCGCAGGATGCACTGTCGAAGCTTGTTTCTGATTTGCGTGTTTTGTGTTCACCTTGGGGGCGCCCGGGACACTCCGGGTGCCCTACTCAGTCATTGCCTCTCTCCTTTGAGGCTTTCTGAGCTGCAGACACACGTTCCTTCGGTCCTCCCATCCAAGGTTAGTCCAAAACACAACAATACATTAAGTGGTTAGATTATACAGCCTTAGTTGTCTTGGTTCTGACTTTGGTCTCCAAAATGGAGCCCTAGGTCGAACCGACGCCTACTGTTCCCTCGACGGGGAACGCGTCCTCACCTACTCCTCTCGGGAGAATTTACCTGATGCCAACCGTTCCTCTGGTTGGACTTTTGCCTGACGGTCCTTTGTCAGGTCTTGGATGCCGAGCTGCCCTTCGCTCGGTGCCTAGCATTCCTTCGCTAGGGCTTCAGTCCCAGGTTGTCCTTCGCCTGGCGCCTAGCAGTCCTTCGCTAGGGCTTTTGACCCTGGCTTTCCTTCGCCAGTGCCTAGCGTCCTTCGCTAGGTCTTTTTCTGCACACTAGACTAACTTGTTAGAAAACAAGTAAGACTTAACTTTTGACCTTTGTTGTCATTATCAAAACACAGGTTTGACTTGGGTGCATTCTGCACCAACAAGAGTATGGTTAGTGTTGGTTCAAAAGAAACTACTGCGTTCGTGGTTTATGAATTATTATCATTATTCGAGGAAAAGGAATTTTGGGTACAAATTAATTTGGTTTGTTTTTGGCATTTATAAATAGCAAACATTAAAAAAAAACTTTTTTAGTCCCAAAGTTAATATTTTTTTTATTTTAGTAAAGGGTTCATCTTCCCAATTAGGTTATAGTGTTCAAGCTAAAAAAAATTCAAAATCGAAAACTTCAAGGGTTCACTTTCCCAATTGTGTTATAATGTTCAAGCTAAAAAAAATAAAAATCAAAAACCCCTAGAGTTCACCTTCCTAGTTAGGTTATAGTGTTCAATTAAATTTTAAAAAAAAGACTTGAGGCGCCTCCC
This sequence comes from Boesenbergia rotunda, assembly GCA_024364735.1. NCBI lineage: Eukaryota > Viridiplantae > Streptophyta > Magnoliopsida > Zingiberales > Zingiberaceae > Boesenbergia > Boesenbergia rotunda. The sequence continues at coordinate 206,791 of JAGFNQ010004189.1, read as the reverse complement.
ATTGCATGGTATTAAAATTGTTACTTTTAAAATTTATGACTAAAGAAAGATAAACGCCTAATTTTAAAAAATATAAGTCTTTTCAAAAGTTTAGATTAAAATCGCCAATTTAATATCAAGTTTGGGACCTGAAAAGTGCATGCCCTATAAAAATTCTCTTTTGAACCTAATTCTCAATCATTTCCCAACCGTAATTTGCAACCATTTCCCAACCTAGTAATTAAGAGATTGAACAATCTAATACATACCCGATGTCGTTGCCTGGAAATTTTCAATCGACTTGAAGGAATGGTACTCGTTTAAGGGTCACGGCTGAAGGGAGCAAGGGAGACACCTTCGCTTTGTTTTTTTCACTAGGTGCAAGGGAGACGCCTCCTTTGCAATTTCGTTTTGCTCGTTGAGTTTCTTCTCTGAGCAATTTGGGTCTTTTCTCTTTGTCGGCTTACTGGGAGGAAGTGAAGGAAGAATTTTTTGTGGCGTCTGTGCCAACTCACTGGGAGGAAGCGAAAGAAGAATTTTTCGACGGGGAACTAAGGCTTCATTTTAGGGCCGAATGTTTGAAGGGGAAAGTAAGAAACAAAACAAAATGCAACAGCGTCTTCACCGGCTCGCTGGGAGGAAGTGAAAGAAGAATTTTCGGTGACAAACTAAGGCTTCGTTTTAGGGTCGGATGTTTGAAAGGGAAAGTAAGAAAGGAAAAAATGCAAAGTGTACGAAGCAAAAAAGGGGAGAGAAAGAGAAGGGCTGAGCTAGAAATTTATAGCTTAGAGCCATGTCATTCGCTGCATGTTTTCGCTCATTTCGTTCGCTGCCTGCATCATTACTCATAATAATATAACGAGAGTCTTAATGAGCATATTCGCGAACTCTTAATAAACTCACGGACCAAATACTATACTCGAGCTTGGTTCGATAATGTTTTCGAGTTCGAAATCAGAATCGAGCTTGGCTAATTAATTTAATCGAACGAACTCGAAAGAATTATTTGACTCGTTTATCCTTCTAAATAGATTTAGACAATCTAGTATCAGATTCATAAAATATAAAATATAAATTAAAAATTAAAAATTAAAAATCAAAAAGGCCCTCTCTCAAATCATCAAAGAACTCTCATTTTTTTATAGCGAAATTATCTCACTCAATAATCCTGTTCTTATTATTATTTTTCATCTAAATTTTCAATCAATCAAATGCGTTCTAATAACTACGAAACCATAACAACTACCTATATTATAAAAAAATAATTTGATTTAGATTTGATCATGTGTAAGCCAAATCGAGCAAAAACTAACTATTTTTTTCTCTTTTAAAACTCATGAATATCAGTTTATTCAATTTTATTGTTTTCAGGAAACATTTTGTATGATATATTTTCTAATTTTGTTAGTGCTCCTTAAAAAACAGAGTTATTTTCTTCTATAAATTCATAAGATATCCATTGTATTAATAATATTTTTTTATCTGCATTCATGCCCTTTATTCTTTGAGCATTGTAGTTGTCATGAACTCACATGAATTGGGAGATTAGGTTTCAGAGTTCCGCTTGGCCAGAGATCACAGATTAGAATCAATCCATCCCTTGAGATTAATGTTATGTTTCGTTCGAGGTGCGAATTGAGGAGGGATTAGAACTAAGGAAGAGCATAGAAGAAGAGAAAAACGAATCCCATCCCTACCTCTTTGCCTTCCCTCTCCGTGTTTCATCGTTTCCAAACCAAAGATTGAATTTTCTCCCTTCCAGCTTGTTTGAAAAGGAGTGGAATTGAATTCTTTTCAGAATTAAAATACAATTCCACCCTTTGGAATAAATTTTCGCTAAAAATTGACAAGGAATCAAAATTCAATTTTATTCAAACCTTTTAAAATAAATTAGACCTCTTTACATCTGAAAAGTCGAAATTACTAAATAGTCCTCCATGTAAATATATGCTTCTCGGCTTCTCCCATTTGTCTACAACACTTCTCTCGTGCTTAGCCTTCTCCCATGCAAAGAACCAAGACCGCTCCCTGCTGCACTTGAGGCCCGCTCCTCCACTATCGTCGTCCGTCCACTGCCACTGTCCATCCACTACTGTCATCAACCACCGGAGTTCAAACGTGCCTCCACTGCCGCATCATCAAGTGAAGGTATATCAGAAAGCTGAAGATCTGACAACTTGTTCATTCCTCTTTTTTTTCGTTTATGATTCAACCAAAGATGTGGCCTGCAGATCGGTTTATACCTCCACCGCCACATCATTCCTCTTTCCTTCGCCACCAGCCACGGGTTTGGACAGCAGTGCTGGGTTTGGACAGCACCACGGGCTTTGGATAGCATCGCCGCCGTCACTGTATCATCAACCGGAGGTATGTCAAAAACTATTGGTTTTGTGCTTTTGTGATATAGATGTTGTTGTTTTTGTGCTTTATTGGTTTTGTGTCTTGCTTGGTTTTGTTCCATGCATTATTACTGAGAACAAAATGATGAGATGTAGAAAAAATGATCAAAAATTGACATAGGAGCTGAAATAAGTTGCATTTTGTATGCTATATATCCCCAAATGTCAAAAATTGACTTTGTATAAGTTAGCATTTTCTGATGAGGATGTCATAGGAGCTGGAATATAGCATATAAAATATCTTGGAGTTCTCTAACCGTATAAATTTTTGACAGTTCATTTTCAATAATTTTGACATTGTTCCTAGATTGAAATCATTTTAATTTATATATAATACACAAAATCATTGAAAAGATGTAGCAATCAGAGCTCAAGCCGGGAGTGCTAGAGAAAAGGTACAAAGATGGGAAAGGGAGAATGCTCATATTAGTATTGATGAAATTGATGAGATGCAAGCAAACAATCAAGTTTATTTAGAGAATTTTTCTCCCTTTGATTCTGAAAGTATGCCATCAACACTAGAATCATAATTTAGAGCATCAAATCCATTTGTCCCTGATACTTCAGGTGCGAAAGGTAAAAAAAGAAAAACACCAATGACAAATGAGTACTCATCCGATTTAAAAAGAGGTGTTCATCAATGAAAGATATTTTACAAGTTATTTAAATACAAGCACTCGAGTTTGGTAGTCTGTAATAATATATGAACCATTAGCTAAATTGGGTTTGGAGGATGACAACCTTTTTGATGTTATTGAATGACTTAATGAACATCGTAATTTTATTGGAGGTTTTTTTCAAAAGAGCTACGGTTGCGATGGTTGGCTAAAAAGTTAGGTTAATGATTTTATGACAAATTTCATAATTATAAGTTTATTTGGGGGGGGATCTCTGATTGTAATGATTAAGTAGTATTTCAATTTAAGACATACATGTATGCTTTTGGAAACAAATTTGATGAAATTTAGTATATATGATGTGAGTAGATTTCCCCAAGGGAGATATTGTTGATATTGTTGTGTTCGAACAAAAGGTTTATGAAAATTATTATGTTTCTCACATCTTTATTCTAGTATTTTGTGAAGTTTGTGTGTAATATAAAGTTGAGATAATCTAATGTTTCATTCTTTCTCCTCCGTAGAATTGGGAGAAATTGTTTTGGCTTTGGTGATGGTTTGGATTTGCATGCGCAGGACTAGTTATGGATGACAAAATGGTATTTAGTATTTTTTTTCACAGTGATGGTTTGAAAGGTGGTTTTTGTGGGATCAGACTGAATCGATAAAGGGGGGGTGAATATCGATCGTCAAAATTTTTTCAGAAAGCGTAGAGTAATTGCACAGCGGAAAAGAAAAACAATCGCTAACACTTTTTGTTTTTACTTGGTTCGGAATCGCAATCAGCTTCTACTCCAAAGCCCACGGTCCTTGACCGTTTATGATGGGCAATTCTATATTTCATCAAATATTTTACAAGATGAAGTTGAATATAGAATTAAAAAGAATACAGCAATAAAACTATTTTTTTACCGACGACCAGAGAAGTTGGAAGTTCGGAGCCGCGGGTCGTCGTAGGTGCTTAAATCTCGAGTATGGAGCTTGTCGGAGCGGAGCACTTGAACGAATGTGTTGAAAGCAATTGTTGTTGAAGCCAAAGGGGTGAACCCCTTTATATAGTCGTAGCTGGGGCGCCTGTGTTGAAGGGGGCGCCTGACACGTGGCCTGTCCTGCGAGAACCTCAATCCGCAAACTTGGCCAGCGCTTATCCCCTCAAACATGGCGCCTGAGCTAACTGGGGCACCTGTGTTAACACAGGGGCCTCTGTTGTGGTCTTAAGGCCTTGCTTCGATGTGGCTGGACTTCACCCTTTGACTGGGGCGCCAGTCTCAACACAGGCACCTAGCCCAGTAGGGCGCCTCACTCCATTGAGGCGCCTGAGTGCAGAAACCTTCATCCTTTCGTTCCTATAATCAGGGTTAGTTCCAAAACACAACAAGCATATAAATGATATAGATTAAACCATGATTTACAGCCTGAGCTGTCTTAGTTCTGACTTTGGGCTTCCCAAATGGAACCCTAGGTTGAACTGACGTCTAATGTTCCCTCCTACGGGGAACGCGCCCTCACCTACTCTTCTCGGGAGAGTTTACATGTTTGCCAACCGGCTCCTCCGGTTGGACTTTTGCCCAATCCCCCATATTAGATCTTCGTGCCCAGTCCGCGACCAGGACTTAGTGCCCAACTTTACCCACCAAGTCTTCGGTGCCCAGCCCTTGGCCAGGACATAGTGCCCTGCTTTACTCACCGAGTCTTCGGTGCCCAGCCCTTGGCCAGGACTTAGTGCCCAGCTTTACTTACCAGGTCTTCGGTGCCCAGCCCTCGACCAGGACTTAGAGTCCAATTCTTAGAACTAGGACTTCGTGCCTAGTGTACCTAGGACTTTTACCTGCACACTTGATTAGCCTTGTTAGAGCACCAATAATACTTAACTTTGAGCCCTTTGCCAATATCAAAACAAGGTTCGATATAGTGCTTCCGGCACCAACAGTTTTAGCTCCCATCTATTTAATTTTTTCATGTGACACAACATAGTTTAATTATGTGATATATTTTAATGAATAATTAGAGTTGTTAGTAAAATATTAAATTTTATTAATGAAGAATAAAATGATAAAAATATAATAATTAAATTTCAATTTTATTTATTAACTCATTCCAAACATATTAATTGAATTCAATTATAATAGAATTCAATTCATTTCTATTAGTTGAAAGCTTTCCAAACGAGGGTTCCAATTCCAAGTTTTTCGAAAGAGTTAGGGAGCGTTTGGTTTACTCTATTTTCTATTTTTACTTTCTGGAAAATCATATTTTCTCATTTTCTAGAAAATAATTTTATTTGATTCTCCAGTTTTCTAGAAAATGTATCTTTTTCTGGAAAACAAGTTTGGAAAATACAAACTAAACACATTTTCTGAAAACCCGCATTTTATGTGAAAAATGAAAATGGAAAACAAGAATACCAAACGCAACCTTAACTATTCTTGTTCTCCGGTGATGTGATCACGCCGGCGATGACCTACCCTGACTCTGCACCATTCGCCTAGTTTGGTCGCTCCATTCTCAACCTTCACCACGACCAAGTCCACTTCGTCGACGACAACCACCACCATGTGGATCATGCGAAATCGAAGCATTTTAAAAGCGCATCGCTAGCATCTTCCTCGACCTTGCCTCCTCCTTCAAGGATGAGCTGATTTCCCTTCCCTAACTTCACAAGTTGCTTGATTAATTCCTCATCTGCCAGGAGTTCTGGGATATCCTCTTCAGATGCAGGGACAGTTGACAGGCGCACCTCTCCCATCCGCCCCTCGACTGCTTCCTCTCTAACTTCTTCAAACACTTAATCAAGGAGCTTAACGTCTACAATGCTATTCACGAGAGCATCCAATGGAGGCAGCACTTGGAGATCTCCATCTCCGTGATTCTGGAGGCGGTCGGTCGTTTGACGAGGGCCAGATCTGCCACTTCTCTAAGCCATTGAACGATCTCATTCATCCTTTTGATCGATGAAGAGTCTCGTGCATCTTGAACCTCCACAATGTGGTCACGACGGCAAGGAGACGAGACCACATCACCGTGTCGAGAACACAAGATCCTCCTCTTACCCCCCACGTTCACCCCCCCCCCCCCTCCCCCAGACATTGGCAAAATAAGTGGGCCCTTATACAATAAAACTCTTTGGTTAAAAAGAGGTCACGCTCAGTAGTGACTAAAAAGTTAAGGCCAAGAATAAGAGAGATAGATTTATGTGACATAGGTCGAGCCCAGAGCTGAGACATAGGTATGGGTTGACTATAAGTATTGCAATTTGTAAAGAAACGATGATGCACATTTTTGACGAATTTGTTACAAGTAATAGTTTGGCCATCAAATTGGATACTCATAAGAGGTGTATTAGTATGATTTAATAGAGAAAGAGGTAAAATTGATAGTATGACAGTTTCATCAACTGTAGAGGTTGTTGCACCACTATCAATAAAGGCATGTAACGTAAGTTCATGTCCATGAACATTTAAAACACATTGAACTCGAATATCTATTATGGTTCTTGTGTTACAAATACTAGGGGTTTAAATAAATACAAACTCCGTATTTTTCAGGTCTTCTAGTAGTATTATCTTTCCTTTTTCAGTAAAAGCTATTTGTTCTCTTAATTGAGTAAGTTCTATTTCCAAGACAATAATCCTGGTATCTAAAATAGCAACACGTGTTTCTAACAAAGTGTTCCTCGTGTTGCCTCTGATAATATGAGTTGTGGGTATAGTGATCTTAAAAATAGAGTGTAAATAGAGATTACAACATTGTTTTCCGCAAAGTTTACATGTGCCTCTTTGCAGGACTGAGGAATAATAGCCATAAATAAAGAAAGGTTTATTATCAATTCCTTCTTTTAAATTCCATTCATGTAAGCAAAGTTTTTGGTATGTACGTAAATCCTCTATCTTTTGGGGAATTGAAGTGTGAAATATTAATTCACAGATTTGGAGTTGTTCAAGGGTGTCATCATAAGTTTCTTGATCCTCTGGAGCTAGAAAAGGGTAAGGAAAAGTAGTTGGTTGTAAGAAGGAGTTGAGTAAGGTGTAGTCTGTTGAGAAACTAACTTCCTCAAAGTTTTCGACTGACACTATAGAATAAATCGAAGATGTATCAGGCACATCTAAGTGTATTTCAATAAGATCTAGATTAGTACATCCAATAAGTGTAGCTTCTCTACTATATAGATTTTTCCTATTTGGATAGGTTGATGATAAGTGTCCTGGTTCGTTACAGGCAAAACAAGTAATTGTATTTGCATACGTTTTCTTTGGTTTAAATTTTCGGACGTGTTTTTCATTATTTAAGTATGGTTTCTTTTCTTTACTTTTTCGAACATAGTAAGTTTTCTTAGGTTTATATTTTGTTTCTTATTTTATTGGAGGTCCAAGTCTTCTTCTAGGTGTTGGTTTAGTAGTGTCGTATTGTTGAGGTGTATAGATTTTGCTACAAAACCCGTATTGTTGGTTTTTAAGTTATTTTTGGATATGAATATACTTACATTTTTTTTAGAATCGTTAGGATATGTTGTATTCTTACTCCTATATTATCATACATAGCAGGGGCGTGTAAGTCTGTCTAGGCTTTATGAATTTCTTTGTCTAAGTCACCTGGTAATTTACTGAACAAGCGCTCTCCTAAGGCAGTATTGCAGTAATTTCCAGAGACTGCTAGAGGGCCAAAAAGTCATTACAAAAAGGTTTGATGTAATTCCAGTTAAACAACTGTAGTTGTTCTAAATCTCTCATAGCTTCTTTTTGTCTAATATCTAAGACAGTATTAGCATCTCTGGCAGTAAGTAAGCGATGAATAGCATAATAGAAATTAAGAATGTTATTTTCTTAAGCTGCTATTCTAGCTACTTCTTCTGGAAAGTTGAGTTTAAAATCTTCCCAAGCTGCTCTAGCTACATCTCCTAAATCATTTTCTTCAACTGTATCATAGTTTCTCCTGTTTCTATGTCTAATTCATGTTTTGCTTGATAGTCTCTTTTAACATATACTATCCATTGTTCTAAGTATGTATCATACAATAGCGGATCACACTCAGTGATGTTTAATAATACTGAGTCCTTACAAAAAAAAGTCATTTCGGGGGTCTTCTTCTTCCTATAGTTCTTATCAAAGGATTATTGTTTGTATATGGTGGGATTTAGTTCTTGGTGGATGACCATATCCGTAATCCATAGTTCTCATGGTACTTTTAGGTAAACAAGCCTCATAAGGTCTTGAAGTAGCAGAAGATTCTGCTGGATTCATATAATTTTGTGATGAGAAAGGTATAATAGGGAGAGAATGATGGATTGAAGGTGTTTGCTAGAGGGGGGGTGAATAGCAATTTTTCGACCCCTTNCCATATCTGTAATCCACGGTTCTTATGGTACTTTCAGGTAAACGAGCATCATAAGGTCTTGAAGTAGCAGAAGATTCTGTTGGATTCATATAATTTTGTGATGAGAAAGGTATAATAGGGAGAGAAGAAGCGTGACTTTTAATATCTTCTTCTTCTTCTTTTTATACTATAATATTGTGTAAGTCATCAAAATACAGTTTCCAAGTCTTAGGAAGTTGTTGGTTGTCATGAGCAAAGGTTTCTAATTCTTTTAACTCTGTTTCATTGACAAATTGAGCTATTTCCGCTGGTACATAAACATATTCTTCTAAGTCATCAAAAAAATTATTGTTTGTTAACATCATATTATGATTTTGATTTATTGCTTTCTGTAGTGTTGCATGACCGACTAACCTTAAATGTTTCTTTCCTAATTGTAGGAGAGTGGTTCGTAAGTCTGGTTGAGTAACTTGCATTAACTGCAAGGAGTCCGAAGAAAAAGAGTGCATAGATGTATGTTCCTCTTTTGTTTCTATAGAAGTGGGTTGATATCCAAAAAATCAAACAGAGAGATTGTCATGTCTGTCTTTATATATTAAAGTGGATGTAGGTTTTAATGTAACATCTGGATTTTTTAATTGTATATTTCATTCTATTCCTGCTAATATTTCAGAATTATACTCCCTAGGTTTTAAAAAAATGTATGCCTTTGGTTGTTAAGACTTCTATCATATTGGTGAAAGAGATTTTAAAATGATTGTACATATGGTTCATTGTTTTTCCTAAAAAGATTAGATCTAATTGTAAATTATCTCCTTGAAATTGTTTGTATCCTTTTGCTTGTATTTTGACAAAGTCTCTTATAGTCATATTAAAGTTTGGGCATCAGTATGTTATTCCTAAGTTACTATTCTTATCTACTTCTATTAAGCCTATGATAGCTTTCTCTGTGTTAGAGAAACGTGTATCATGAAGAACTAGGAGAACTTTCCCTCCAAGTCTGGCTCTAGTCAAACCCCTTAGGCCAAAAACAATTAATCCTAGATGGATATAATTATGTTTTCTCATATATAAAGTTTTTGCTACATCTTCAGACATAAGATTTAACTGAACTTCTCCTCCATCGGGTAGATGAAGAGCTTCTTGACATGATGTCTATAAACTGAAGTAGAAAAATTAAGTAATCTCTGACTATATAATTTTTTTGGATTTAAAGTGTTTAATTGTTCAGTGGAAAAGATTATTAAGTCTTTATCTACGTCTATAATTTCTTCTAATCTATGAGGCACAAGAGCAGACATACTATTGCGTCTAGTAAGTAACGAATCAAGCCAGGAGGTAGTATTTGTTTATGTGGGTCTTATAGTGTAAGAGGATCCAGCAAAGTTGTCAGTTTTTGTGAGACTCATGTTTATACGTTAAAAATTTAGAAGTTGTTGGTGCTACTCGAGGAACTATTTTTTCTAAGGATAGTTGGCTTAGATCTCTATTTAGTTTGTTTAAAGCTTCTTCCAATTTGTTGTTTGGGTATTACCAAGATGTACTCTTTCTAGTTCCAATAATTTATTATCCAGTAATGAGAGTCTATAATGAAGTCAGGATACTAGTGTTGATGCAGTCTGGCCCTGATTGTTGTTTTGGTGTTGACACCGATTTTAGTTTAGGTGGATGATTATTGATTATGATTAAGTCCTGATCGGGGATCAGGCATGGTATGGAAAATCCTAGCTTGGAGGGCTAGCTGTTGGAAAATCCTAACCTGGAGGGTTAGGTGTTGGAAATCCTAGCTTGGAGGGCTAGGTGTGTGAAAAGTCCTAATTCGGAAGAGGTGGGTGAAAAGTCCTAGCTTGGAGGGCTAGGTGAAAAGTCCTAACTTGGAGGGTTAGGTGCAAATTCCCATCTTGGAGAATTAGGTGAAAAAGTCTTGGCTTGGAGGGTTAGGTCCTAGCTTGGAGGGCTAGGTTTGGAAAAGTCCTAATCTGGAAGAGTTGGGTGAAAAGTCCTAGCTTGGAGGGCTAGGTGCAAAGTCCTAGCTTGGAGGGCTAGGTGAAAAGTCCTAACTTGGAAGGTTAGGTGCAAATTCCCAACTTGGAGGGTTAGGTGAAAAAACCTTAGCTTGGAGGGCTAAGGTGTTTGGAGCCCCCTGGATCGGTCTGGTGACCGATCAGGGAGTTGGCACGGTGCTCCTTCGTGGATCGGTCTGGTGACCGATCCAGCGATGACTGATCGATCTGGTGATCGATCAGGGATTATGTGTTTCACCCACTGCTTGGCTCCTGATCGGTCTGGTGACCGATCAGGGAGCAAACAGTGAGGCTGAGTTCCCTTGCTGAACTGCTCCTGATCGGTCCGGTGACCGATCAGGATCACTATGCAGATCGTTCTGGAGAACGATCCAGTGTCGCAGGTTCCTCTCTATGATTGATCAGGACGGAGCCTGATCGGTCTGGCCACGATCTGATCGGTCTGGAGACCGATCAGGAGGTTGCCTGACCGGTCCGGTGACCGATCAGGAGGGTTGGACTGCGAAGCTCAGAAATCGCCCAATTAAGGGGTGGATCGGTCGGGTGATCGATCCACAACCTGGGATCGGTCGGGTGATCGATCCAGGAGAGTCCCAAAGAAATCGCGATTTCTAATCGAGCGTTGGGGACCGATCAGGACGGAGCCTGATCGGTCTGGACCCAGCCTGATCGGTCTGGTGACCGATCAGGAGGCGCTCTGATCGGTCCGGTGACCGATCACTTTAATTCAAATTGCACTGTCAGACGCTCTGATCGCGTCTGAACGTATCCAATTCTCTGCGCTTAACATCTGATACATGATATGCTGTTTGATATGCTGCTCTAACACTCTGATTAAGCTGCAGGTGACAGGGGAGGATTCAAACACTCAAGGAGAAGTCAATGGAGGCTTTCCTTGGAGCAGGTTTGTCCGTTTGTCCATCTCAGGTTGCAACGGCCGAGCTGCAGACTGGAGCTAAGACTGGAGCTTGGCTGAGGGAAGCTCAGGGAGTCCAGGGATAGCTCAGTGGTAGCTGGCGTTGGCAGATGAGTAGCTGGGAGCTGCAGGGATTGTGTCATCTGATGCTTGGTGGAGAAACAAAAGAGAGAAGATACTTCGGTTGAAGCAGAGTTTTGAGTTCCAAGTGTTCGAGCTTGCTGAAGTTCTTGCTGCGATTTTGTGTTCTCCACACTTGACTTGTTGTGTGCGTGTGTTGTTGATTCTTTGAGCAAGTCATTGTGATCTGAGGAGCAACCAACTCTTACGTGAGTGCTTGGAGGAAGGAACAAGGAGCTTAGAGTCCAACAGTGAGAAGACACGAAGGAGGGAGTCCTTGCGTGAGATCGTCGCTGGGTGGAGCTCAGGAAAGCTTGCTGTGTTCTTGTCTTTGCTAAGTGCTTGAGTAAGATCCTTCTTGTTGTTTCTTTGTGCTTAACCATATATCTATGATTGAAACGATGTGGAGAGGTTTCTCCACCGAGAAGGAGGTTGCTTTCTATCCGGTGATAACCGGGGCTTGATCTGCCGACGATCAAGGGATCGCCCACCTTAAGGGCACGCCAAGGAGTAAGGGCAAGTTATCCCCGAACCTTGTAAACCCTCCTTGTTAGCGATCTTGCTAGTTGTGTCTGTGTTGCTTTCGTTTTCTGTCTTCTGCTTACTCTGTGATTATTTTTTCCGCTATGCTACTGATAAGCTTGAGTGCAGAAAATCGATTTGTGTCTAAGTCCAAGTGATTGGCTATATTCACCCCCCCCCCTCTCTAGCCATCCGGTTTCCAACAACTAGGGCTATGAGAGTATTATTTTGTTGTAATAATACTTGATCTCCTTTGCCAGTTACTTCTTGTTGACAATAGCCATCTTCTTTAGTAATAGAAAATTGTTTTGCATATTCTACAGCTTCTTCATAATATGTATTTTCGAATCTAAGTTTGTTCATTTATATTTGATTTACTCCAACAATTTGTGTAAACTTTCTAATTTCTCATATAATTGGCTTTTATTTGTAGCTATGATTTCTTTGGATTATCCTACTAAGTCTTTTATATCTTTTTGTCCACCTTCTTTCTTTTTGAGTAGTGAAAAGTTTTCTATTTGACTTAGTTTAATATAGTCCAAGTTGCGTAAAGTTTCAAGAAGTAATTGATTTGTTTGGCTAAGTGAGGTAGTAAAGGTCTCTAATTTGTGTTCCAGCACCTGTTGTTGTTTTTCGACAGTAATCCCTATACTAATGAGCAAATCTGTTATAGAGTTTAAGTGTGGGTTGTCTGTATGTAAGCAGCGTGTATGGGCTTTCATTCTTAAGTAACAACTATGTTTGATCTGGTCTACCGTAATAACAATTCTTGGGTGTAATGCTAGGTCTAAGCAGTCTAAGTACGTAAGGTTCATACACTAGGTTGTCAGGTTCAAGGTCGTAATAGGGCTCTAATACCAATTCTCAATCGGCTGTGTAGGCTATGTAAATTCTCAATTTTTTTTTAGTTTTGTGTTTTTAGAACCGTCTAAACCTGGAAGGTTAGTTTGTCACAACTATCTCACCAGTGAGCCTCACCTAGTAAGACGCCTCAGCTTTATAGGTTTGTGTTCTACTCTTACCCCGACAATGTTTCAGGTCTTATGTTTGTCTACTCGGCATGTCGCCTTACTTTTGTCAACATAGGACTTATAGAGGAGAACATGAACAAAACAGTCTTTTAGTTAGTTACGTTTCTATCAGATGATATACTGGGATAAGGACTGAGGACTTTTGATAGAAGAAAAACTAGAGCCTTCTAGGCTTAGAAACAAGCTTAAGCTATTATAAGCATTGTAACACAAGCTTACAAACTTAGTATCGTACAGGTTATAAGTATTATAACACAAGCTTACTAACACAAGCTTACAAACTTAGTATCATATAGGCAAAAACATCATAAAACTTACAAAGAGAGAGAGCGTGAGAGAATACTGTACAACTGCTAGAGGGAGAGAGAGCTAAGATTTGTTGCTCTGGGTTTATTGCCTTGAGCTTACAGAAGAGGAACTTACATAGAGGAGAGGAGAGAATGGAAGACTCTGGAACAAGCCTTGCTGGCGGATAAGTGGAATCTGCTCAGTGGGGGCTGAGTCAAAAGATAAGAAGCATCTTTATCTAGTGCTTGCTTACGTCATGGCTGACGATGAGTGCTGGTATGATGTCATTGCTTACGATAAGCCTTATGTTTCCATCATGTTGGTTAAGTTGGCTTCTTCAACTGAGTCTAAGGATGGCAATGATGTGTTGGAGAGTCTTGGAGAGGACTACCACAGTTTTTGTTTATCTTGCCATTTCCTGATTTTCTTTTGATAAAACTGGCAGAGTGTTTTATGTTGGGTTTATAATTAAAAGGAAAAAATGTACTCCAAGTTCTTTATGCCAATAGATTTTCTCTGTAAAGGTTTCTCCGGCCAGAAGATAAGTAGTTGTATCTTCATAGGGTTCCCAAAACCAGGAGCCTCCTTGGACTGAAGCTCTCCAATGTTTTAATTGTTCCTCTATGGGTTTTGGAGAAGCTCATTCTTTGTCTGGTGCTGATGGGAATTCGTCAAAGGTATGTAAGTGGACATTAATACCGGGGACATCTATTTTGATTAGATATCTGGCTGGTTCTATTTTGAAGTTGATCTATTCTGGTGGAGAACTGTCTATAGTACAGAAGACAAATGTTTCTTTTTCTTCCAGAATGTATTGAAGGAGAACCTTTAATTTATAAGCAAATTGCTAAAGAGAGTCTAGATCATGTACTCATAGTTGTTGTAGTAGTCCAAAATCAAGTAGAGTTAAAGGAGTAATAAGTCGACCTCAGTAATTCTTTTGTTCAAATTTTTCAAAGTGAATGCAAGCTCTTCCGAAAGAGTATAGTAGTTGGCAACGACATCCCATATCTAATAATTCTGGTGTTGTACATTGAGGAAAAGTCTTTTGACATTTAAGTTTATAAGAATATTCTCCTCCGTAGACAATAGTAATGCCTGGAGTAGGGTGGTTATGGAACCAAGTAAGAGCTTCATTTAATTCCATAAAGTATTGAATAGTTGAGGTAAAATCTTCAATAAGTCTAATATACGTAAGTATATCTGTAGGTAAATTTTTGTAACCTGACAGAGTATGTTCTTCTTTCTTATCACTTTTTGCTTGTAAAATCTCAAGTGATTGGTAGTTCATGGGAATAGGTCGAGCACTTGAGGAAGTAGTTGTATCTGATTGTTATAAGACAACAGTTAGATATGTTTTTCCTTCTTGAGCAGGTAGCCCATGTTCTAGTCGACTAATAAAGAAGTTTGGCCCAAGTTTGTTTCTAAGGATATCATAAGCATATGTTATTGAGCAGAATCCTTTATAAAGAGGTTTGTTGAAGTTAGGAAGTATGTTCTTAACCTCTTCCCAAGTAGCATAAAGTCTTGCATGTGATCCTATCATAATAGCATAACAGGAATATTTTTTCCCTAATGGCTTTTGTATGGTGGTTAGAAAGTAATTAGACAAGGCATTGATAATAGCAATTTTATGGTTTGCTACGCTAGGAGGAGCAGGGATATTCTAAATATTATCAATTAGACATAGTTGTACCTGGTCCAACTGAGTTCTGAGTTCATATTAAAAAATGTCTTCTTGTCTGAAGTATTGTAGAAGTTCTCGATTGTCAAATTTCATTGTTTGTTGGCCATAAATTCTTACTTTCCTTTGTCTATCCATAGTTCTACAAAACAAAAGATTAGTGCAGTAGTCTAGACAAAGTATCAGCTAAAGAATTATTGAGGCTTTTAATATGTTCCCATGTAATAGTCAGACCTTTATTAATAATCATATCTTGGAATTTAATCCACCATTTTGCTCCCAAGCCTTTTCTAGTTCCTTTTGTTTGCTGGCTATATCTAACAATGGCTTCACAATCTATTCGTATGGTTATTTCTTTTTTACTACATATAAAAAGCAGGAAAGCATCAAGACAATAAATAATAGCTATGAGTTCATAATCCAAGGAAGTTAATTGTCCTTTCTCTTTATATTTTCCTGAAGCATAACGACACAGGTTTTCTGAGTGTTCCGGAAGGAATCGACGCTGACGGCACATCACTAAAGTTCAACCTATGTGGATGCCGAAGGGAGGAGAGGAACGTCACGCCCTGCGAGATCAACACGAGCGTTAGGGGAACACGCGGGAGTTTGTCCGACGGAGCCCACTCCGACGCTCAAGTCAGTGTCTCGATGGAGATGGAGAAAGGTGTAAGACAAGAAAGAAAGTACGAATAGTAGAGAATGCTTAACCCCTCTACCAGAAGGGTTGGACTATCTTTTATACCTACGGCGGCAGACTGGGTGCCCCTTTTGACCAGTGCCACATCTCCGCGATTTATGCCACGTCCTCCTCCCCTTTTGGTGGTTACTGGATAATCTTTGAAATGGTCTAAGCCGTTATTATATTTTGACCCGTTGCGACATTTAAGGGTTGTGGTAATTCCGTACCAGCGGGGATGCTTAACCATAAATCCACGAGGGAGGGGGAGAGTCGTTATTTGATGTCGAAGGTAACTTGGGCTCCCCTTCCCCGAGGTGGTCTCGGGGTCTTCTGGCCCGAGTGATTGCGGGTGTTATAGCTCCCGAGATGGTCTCGGGCCCCCACCACCCTAGGTGATCCCGGGAGGGATCTTCTAGTTGACTCCCCAGGACTTGTCTCCCGAGGGGGACCCTAGAAGCTCCCCTTCCCGAGAGTGTCTTGAGGGTTCTGAAAAAAAGGGGTCTCTACGACTCATTGCCTGTGACCACAAAGATTCTTAATCCCACATACTTGTCACGGGCTATTCAACCCTATCATAAGTCCCTCCCTTCAAGTTTGATCGAAGGAAGTGTGGCTGACTGATCGGACTAGTGTGATGGTGAAGAAGCTTAATTCCTGCGGGTCCTCAAACCCGTTACTATTCTTTTTAGTGGTTGCCAAGGACCCTTTGGGGGTTGTGCCAAGCCCCTAGGAAATTTCTTAGCTTTATCCTTCCTGAAGGATTTCTGTGGCTTTCGAGGTACCATAATGATACCTGTCCCTCCGTTATAAAGGAGCGTGGCTTTCTTTGATGGCGACAGGGTAGTTCCGCGAATGCCTCGTCGCCACGTGCCTCAACGGCCATCTCCCCAACTTCTTTCTGACGTGCGCCGCTATAGCGGGCTCACGTCAGGCGACTACCCCTAGGGCAACACTGATGCGGCGGTTTCTTGCTTTCCACGTGTCGCTTCCCTATTGCGGCCATGCAGGCAGCTTCCTGGGTATAAGCAGGGAAGGCGAGGACGTTCGGCCAACTTCTGACTTTGTGGCTGGGTACACCTCGTCTTCTTCTTCTTCCCTAGGGATTCTTTTGCACGTAAGTAGTTTTGTCTCCTTCCCGTTTCTTAGGGATCATGGAAAGCTACCGAGCAGAATGGTATAAGTCTATTTCTTCAAGAGTGAGACCGGAGGCTCTGCAGGCAGCTATCGAGGCCTACGAAATCCCGACCGAGATGGCGGTGGTTATCCCCAAGGTAGACCAGACGCCAGTGAAACCTCTCGCAGGCATGTCTACCTTCTTCTTAGAGCACTTGGAGTTAGGACTCTGTTTCCCCATTCCCCCTTTCTTCATGAGTATAGTCGCCTATTTCGGTATACCTCTACATTAGATGGACCCCAATGCCTTCGCTCAGATGGGAGGGGCGTATATTATCTTCAAGCTCTTTGACCTCCCTCTGACCCCCTCCCCCTATCTTTTTCATTCTTAATTTTGTCCCGATTGGTTCCAGAGGGGTCTTTAGCTTTTCGGCCCGACCGGGCCATAGGTTTTTAGGAGGGTTTCCTTCTTCGCACAAAGGGTGGAAGGAGAAGTTCTTCTTTATCCACCTGCCCACGTTGCCTTTTAGTCCTCTCCGTTGGGTAGAAGCCCTCCCAACTCCTCCTGCTTTAGGAGAGTTTCTCCAAAGTCCTGCGTACCAGCGTGCTAGGAATATACTCTCTGACATGGAGTTCAGCAACCCGAGGTTGGTGCAGAGTGGAGAGCTTATGTTCCAGGCGGGCCTTAGCCCCAAAGTGACCTGAGTCAGCGCCCGTCTTGGTATGTTTGTCTTTTTCATCAATGCTTGTTAATTCTAACTGATGTTTCCTCGTTTGTCAATTGCAGAGGAAGTCATGTTCGCCAAGGTGATGAAACGGCTTATCAAGTGGGAGGAGGCCAACAAGGAGGTGCTGAATCCTCCCGCACCGTTCCTGATGCACCTCCTGCCCTGCTGAGTCCTCGGGGGGGGGGGGGGGGGGGGGACCATTGGCTCGTCCCGTCGGCCAGTCTCGCCCGAGAGGGTAGAGGCCACTGTTACACCTCCACCGGTGGCGAGCCGAGGCCCCTCTGATCAACGGGTTAATCTGATAGCGGATCCTCCTTCTGGGGGTGGCTCTCCCCCAATGGCTATTCGTCCAGAGGGGGTTAATGAGGAGTCCTCTCCTCCCACGGCCCCTCCAATACCCCGGTCCACTGGTCGGCAGAAGAGACGACTTTCAAAGGGCTTCGGCCCCAGATGGAAGAAGCTGCACTCCGAGGGTCCCGACCTCCCGTCTTCTGCGTCTAAGGAGACCGTTTCTCCCTCCGAGGAGAGAGCATCTGCTCCTGCATTTTCTCCTGTCCCTTCGGCCGCGACTCCGGAGATGGTTGTCATCGCACCTAACTTTCCCTCCACCGACCCAGCCGAAGCTTCGAAGGGTAAGGAGGTGTTGTGTACCCAAAACCAGATGAAACTTGATCGCCTAAAAAAGAGGTTGGATGCAGCATTGGAGGCTTCCATGCAATCCTTCCCCCCCCCCCATGAAATTGAAGGACGTTTCGCCTGATGGGGCCTTGTCTGGGGGGGCTTCCAGCTCGGAGGAGGGTGACGCTGGCCTCTCCAACCTGCCACTCGAAGCTCCTATTGTTCAGCGACTTCCTTCTCACCGGAGCTCGCTGTCGTCCGAGGGACGGGATAACCCATCAAGGTCCCCAGGAGGAGCAGTCGTATGAGTCTCGGCTGGACCGCTAACCACTCTCTGGGAGACCCTTCAGAAGGTACGAGTTACTGTTGCATTGGGTATTTTATTGCATATTTTCTGACTTCTTGGTGCAATGACAGGTAGTTGAAGATTGCCTAATAGCCGGTCGAGGTTTATACTCTTGGCCTCAAGTTAAATCCTTGACCCGCCGGGCCCTGAGAGCCGAGGCCACCGCGGACCACGAGCGTCGGGCGGGACTCATGCAAGCAGGGGTCAACAGAGCCCTCTGTGCGAAGGTAGAGCATCTGCTGGACACCTTGCAGGACAAGGAATTGGCTCTTCAGAATTCTCGACACCGAGAATGCCTAGCGTCTGAACGAGCAGTGGCCATTACGCAAGAGCTACTCCAAATGACGCAGGAAAGGGACCAGCTTCAGCTACAAGAGAGGAGGTTGTCGGGTGGCATTCGACTTAGGGTCGCCTCGACCGAGAGATTGAACATGCATGTTCAGGATCAAGCGCAGCAACTTAGCCAGAAGGAGTCTGACCTTCTGATGGCCACTAGTTGCGCAACCGTCTTGGAAGATGACCTGGCCCAGGCTCGATCGGAGATATGTGCCACGTCGGATAGGTTCAGGGAGGCCCTGGCCGATCAGGATAGGATGTTGGCCAAGTTGGGACGGCTGCAGTGCGCCCATGAAGCTGCTGAAGCTGAGCTTCATGCCCTACGTGTTGCTAAAGCTTCCATCTCTGCGGAGGCTGAAGCAGACTTCAAGGCGAAGTTCTTGGAGTTGGATGAATTCCATGTCATCATCACTGACCAGGTGGTGAAGCGCTTGCAGCAAGGCATCCATGGGGTGATCGACCAGTTGAAGAGGGATCAATTTCTGCAGCCCAATGTTGACCCGAGTTTGTGAGTGACGGCCGAGTCAAGGAAGGACCTCCTCCCAAGGACCCAGAGTTGTAGGCTCACCCATTTACCAGGGAGTTGGGCCCTGTTGTAACAATTTCGATTAACATGACTCTTCTATTTTGTGCATGTTCTTATACCTGGTTCCACGTGTCGAGTGTCTTTGCCGTGAAGCCTCAGGGGAATAGAAAGATAGGAGTTTTTCCCGAGGTTGATCCGGGGTAAGGATCTCTCGCAATAACCCTGCGAGCCCCCAGCGCCTGGCCCGCATTTACTTCCCTGTTGGGCCCCTTTCAACCCTTTTCTTTTGGCGGCGGGTGGTTCTCGAACCATCGCCTCTGCGCCACATGCACCGTTTTGAATGGACTCATAAAAAGTTGCGGGTTCCTAGGCGCGGTGAAGGCATGTTGATCGATGCGACGCTTCAGAGTTGGCGTCCGTTGTTGTTCCCGTGCCACGCCTGCATTAAATGCGCGGAGAGGCAGTAGTCACTATAAATAGGGGGAGAAGGATGTGCCATCTTCCACATTCATGCTGCCTTCTTCCCTTTTCGCGGCGAGATGTCGGTGCCTTCTCCTCCACCCCTTTTCGCGGTCGGAGCCCTTGACACCTCCGGAGAAGGTAGCGGAGATGCCGTAGCATTTCGGACTGGGGGCCCAGTGAGTGCGGAACTTCGTGCCACATAATCCTTGTCGGGGAGCATAGAGGAGATGATGTCCAGGGTCTCGCTGAAGATCCTGGTGGAGGTGGGACTTCGGCATTATCTTAGGAGTCCAGAATAGACGTTATATGGCCCGCCAGGGGGCATGGCGGAGATAACATAGCCTAATGGTTGCCTCCCCCAGGCGGCCCCATCTGCCTCAAACGTCATCCTCTTCTGAATCCCCCTTTCCCCGAGTTTTGGGGATCGGATGGTATTTGCAAGGGATGGTGAGGCAGCGTCACCGAGAGGGGAGCTTCTTCTGTTAGGGCAATTCTTCTTTGCATCTTGCCGATACCCGGAGAGAAATTGTAGCTGCTGCTCCCCTCTCTTCTTCCTTCTGAATGTTGTGTCGGATGCCTCTTGCTGCCTTCATGTGTTACCTCAAGCGTCCTGGTCTGTCGCTGATTACTCAGGTGAAGGGTCGAGATGTTCTTACTACGGCTGAAGATTCAAGAACTCCAACCATAACGCGTGGGGCTCCCGGCCTGCCGTCCATTGGAAGACGATTTCGAGTCAAGGGATTCTGCGGGGGATGTTGCAGTGGTGACGAAAAGCCCGAGCAACAGGTTGCTTCCCTTTACTTGCTATTCTCACTGTATCTTGATATTTCTCTGAGATATTGTACTTCATGTATTTTTCGTATAAATAAAACAAGATTTTTGGTACCTCGTGTAGGTGTACGCCTGTATTGCGTTAGTATTTTTTCCTTTTAGCCGAGTACGCCATGTCATCCTTGCTTCTGTAGCGTCTAGGTGTCCCGGGCACTCGATAGATCGCGAGGCCTCCTGTTTTTGTGTACTTGCTCGTGTGTATCAGCCCAGACCAAGCCTAAGTACCTCGGGCATCTGCAGCATCGTGAGGTTTAGGGTTTTGGGTACTTGGTCGGGCGTAGCAACCCAGACCAAGCCTAAGTACCCCGGGCATCCGCAGCACCGCGAGGTATTAGGGTTTTAGGTACTTGGTCGTAACAACCTAGGCCATGCCTAAGTACCCTGGGCATCCGCAGCACCGTGAGGTATTAGGGTTTTGGGTACTTAGCCGGGCGTAACAACCCAAACCAAGCCTAAGTACCCCGGGTATCCGTAGCACCGTGATGTATTAGGGTTTTGGATACTTGGTCAGGCATAACAACCCAGACCAAGCCTAAGTACCCCGGGCATCCGCAGCACCGCGAGGTATTAGGGTTTTGGGTACTTGGTCCGGCGTAGCAACACAGACCAAGCCTAAGTACCCCGGGCATCCGCAGCACCGCAAGGTATTAGAGTTTTGGGTAATTGGCCGAGCGTAGCAACCCAGACCAAGCCTAATTACCCCGGGCATCCGCAGCACCGCGAGGTATTAAAGTTTTGGGTACTTGGTCGGGCGTAGCAACCCAGACCAAGCCTAAGTACCCCGGGCATCCGCAGCACCGCGAGGTATTAGGGTTTTGGGTACTTGGTCGGGCATAGCAACCCAAACCAAGCCTAAGTACCCCGAGCATCCGCAGCACCGCGAGGTATTAGGGTTTTGGGTACTTGGTCAGGCGTAACAACCCAAACCAAGCCTAAATACCCCGGGCATCCGCAGCACCGCGAGGTATTAGGGTTTTGGGTTTTTGGTCAGGTGTAGCAACACAGACCATGCCTAAGTACCCCGGGCATCCGTAGCACCGCAAGGTATTAGAGTTTTGGGTACTTGGCCAAGCGTAACAACCCAGACCAAGCCTAAGTACCCCAGGCATCCGCAGCACCATGAGGTATTAGGATTTTGGGTACTTGGTCGAGCGTAGCAACCCAGACCAAGCCTAAGTACCCCGGGCATCCGCAGCACCGTGAGGTATTAGGGTTTTGGGTACTTGGTCGGGCATAGCAACCCAGACCAAGCCTAAGTACCCCGGGCATCCGTAGCACCGTGAGGTATTAGGGTTTTGGGTACTTGATCGGGCGTAGCAACCCAGACCAAGCCTAAGTACCCCGGGCATCCGCAGCACCACGAGGTATTAGGGTTTTTATCCTTGGTGGGGCGTAGCAACTTGAAGAAGGCATCTTCCTTTATTCCTTGAATTTGCTGCAAGGCAGCAAAAAGACACAAAAGGATACACAAGATATAATGCAACTCTTACCGGGACCAGAAGGGTCAGAGACAGCTGCCGGCCTAGCCCTCCCTAGCCTTTGGTCCTTCTCACTATGTACACGACCCCCTCTTTCAGCTAGCCTTCAAGGCCCCTCGAGTTCTTCGGGGAATCTGCTCTGACTTCCCCGCTGTAGCACCGTCAGGACACCAGCTGGTCTCCTTTGACTTCAACCACTCGATCACCTACGGGGACTTTTATCTTTTGGTGGTAGACAGAGACCACCGCCTGGAAAACGCTGAGCGCCGGCCGACCCAGGATGGCGTTGTAGGAGGAGGGAGTGTCCACGATCAGGAAGGGAGTCCTCTTGGTCCTTTCCAGCCTATCGGTGCCCAGCGAGAGTGATAGGGTGATTTGCCCTACCAGCTGCACTCGATACCCCGTGAAGCCGAACAGTGGGGTCGAGACCGGGAGCAGTTCATTCTCGTTGATCTGCATCTGGTCCAAAGCCGCCTTGTATAGGATGTTCACGGAACTCCCCGTGTCCACAAAGATGTGCTTGACTTCGTAGTTTGCAATACGAGCTATGATCACAAAGGCGTCTTCGTGGGGAGCTTCTACTTCTTCCAGGTTGGCTAACCCAAAAGATATTGTGGGGTCGGGCTCTTGACTCCGGCTTGTCCCAATGGAGTAATTTTCCAATCGACGGGTATGAGACTTCCTTGCTCGATGGGAATCCCCTCCAGTGGGTCCTCCAGAGATGACTCCCACATGCCCCGAGGGGGGGCCACGCATAGGGGCCTTGCCCTTTTGAGGATCCCTTTCTAAAGAGGGGGATCTTCTGGGCGCGGGTCCCCGACTCCTTCCTCGTGATCGAGACCGATGTCGTGCCTTATTTTCTCCCGCCGGTTGCCGCCGAGGGGAGAAGCTTCGCCGCGGGGACTTTCGACGATAACTTGATTTATTCCACTTTCTCCGAGTTTTAGTGTCTGCCTCCTCACCAAACTTCTTCTTCAACGCGTGACACTCCTCGATGGAGAGTGTGGTACTGCCATGAAACCTGCAGTACTTCTGCCAAGGCTCTGGCTGCTCGGTGTCCACGGTCTCAACCAGCCTGCGTCCCCCAGCCCACTGATCCTTCCCGAGATGAAGGTCCTTTCCCCGGGTTGGAGTCGGGGGCAACCTTCTTTCAACCCGAGGAGCATCCGGAGGGAGGACTCCGGATGGTTCCTTGCGACGGGCGTACTGTACCTCCTCCACATTAACGTGTTTGACGGAACATCCTAGCAGGTCGTCAAAACTGGCGGGAGGCTTCTTTACCAAGGATCGGAAAAAGTCCCCCTCCGCAAGTCCTTGGGTGCAAGCGCTGACAAGTATCTCAGACGTAGCGCTGGGCACGTCTTGGGTCACTCTGTTGAACCGTTGGATGTACTCCTTAAGCGGCTCCTTTGGCTTCTGCTTGAGGGCGAACAGATTGAGGGTCGTCTTCCAATAACTACGGCTACTAGCAAAGTGGTGGAGGAAGATGGTTCTAAATTCTACGAAGGAGTTGATGAAACCAAGTGGTAGCCTTTGGAACCACCGTTGGGCTGCTCCAGATAGGGTGTTCAAGAACACCCGGCACTTTACACCGTCAGTGTATTGGTGCAAGAGTGCAGCATTTTCGAACTTACAGACGTGATCCTCCGGGTCTATTTTCCCGTCATACTCGGGGATCCTCGACCCCCGGAATTGCTTCAGCATGGGGTCCTCAACAATCTCTGATGAGAAGGGCGTAGAGGGAATTTTGTGAGAGACCTTAGGTTCCTCTCTTCTTCCTTGTCCTTCCTCATGCTTCTGAGTGCTAGAGGCTACAGAGTGGACCTTCTCGATATCCCCAGGAGAGTTTCTTCGGGGACCTGGGGTTGCTCCGTCTCGTTGGCCCACTGGTGTAACAGATCTCCGCGAGTGCGAGACGGAGACTCTGGGGATCTTCCTCTCACGCAGGAGTCCCTTGTTGTGAGGCTGCTTGTTCAACTTGGTGTTACTCGAGCGCTTCTTTGACAGCGTTAGCCACCAAGCGATCTAGTTCCTCCCTAGTAAGAACAATGGGTTGTCCTTCTTGTCCTGCCATCGGTGCTCCTTCAGGTGCTTTGCTAGATTTCCCACAGACGGCGCCAAATTTGTTCCGGAAGGAATCGACGCCGACGGCACGTCACCGAAGTTCAGCCCACGTGGATGCCGAAGGGAGGAGAGGAACGTCACACCCTGCGAGATCAACACGAGCGTTAGGGGAACACGCCAGAGGTTGTCCGGCGGAGCCCACTTCGACGCTCAAGTCAGTGTCTCGATGGAGATAAAGAAAGGTGTAAGACAAGAAAGAAAGTACGAATAGTAGAGAATACTTAACCCCTCTACCAGAAGGGTTGGACTACCTTTTATTCCTACAACGGTAACTGGGTGCCCCTTTTGACCGGTGCCACGTCTCCGCGATTTATGCCACGTCCTCCTCCCCTTTTGACGGTTACTGAATAATCTTTGAAATGGTCTAAGCCGTCATTATATTTCGACTCGTTGTGACATTTAAGGGTTGTGGTAATTCCGTGCCAGCGGGGATACTTATCCATAGATCCGCGAGGGAGGGGGAGAGCCGTTATTTGATGTCGAAGGTAACTTGGGCTCCGCTTCCCCAAGGTGGTCTTGGGGTCTTTTGGCCCGGGTGATCGCGGATGTTATAGCTCCCGAGATAGTCTCGGGCCCCCACCTCCCAGGGTGATCCCGGGAGGGATCTTCTAGTTGACTCCCCAGGACTTGTCTCCCGAGGGGGACCCTAGAAGCTCCCCTTCCCAAGAGTGTCTCGAGGGTTCTGAAACTACTCATTGCTTGTGGCCACAAAGTTTCTTTATCCCACATGCCTGCCACGGGCTATCAACCCTATCACTGAGGTTTTTGGATCATATTTGGAAAGTTTGTGAAATAAAACTCCTCCTCATCCAGTTTCACAACCATCAATTTCAATGACTAAGTAATCAGAATCTAATGGTAGAGTTAATAAAGGCAAATTTTGGATCATTTGTTTAATTTGTTTAACCAAGTTTATATCTTGTTGATTAAAATATCTTTGTCCAATTTGAGAAGTTTTATTGTATAAAGGGTCACTTATTTTGCCAATGTCTTTTAAGTAAGGTCGAGCATAATTTAATAAGCCTAAAAAGATCGTAAAGTTTAATATCTTCCATTTTATTAGGATAAGCTAATATTTTGGTAGTTATGTGGGCTTGTAATGCTATTTTTCCTTGTCCTATGGTGCTTCCTTAAAAAAATAAATATAAGGTACAGCTAATTGCATTTTCTTTCTGGAAATAATAAAGCCATGTTTTTCAAAAAGTGTAAACATCATATGTAAATGAGCAAAATGTTCTTCTTTTATTTTGGAAAATACTAAAACATCATCAATATAAATACAAGTAAAAGTAGTAACACTTCGGAACACATCATCCATTTTTTTTGAAAGATTTGAGGTGCTACTTTTAACCAGAAAGGCATGACTAAGCATTCAAAATGTCCTTCCAGATAAGAAAATGCTATCCAGGGTACAGATCAGGGTGCATCTTAACTTGCCAGAAACCAGATTTCATATCAAATTTGAAATACCATTTTGAATTTTGTTAAGTAATTATTCTTTATCTGGAATCTTATAATCGTCTTCATGGCAATTGTCATTTAAGCGCTTATAATAAAATATCATTCTAGACTGTCCTCATTTTTGTTCTACTCCTTTATTGACAATAAAAATCAGACATCTATGTCTAGAGTCAGAACGTTGAATAGCGTGTAAGGCTAATAATTGGGTGATGTGCATGGAGCATTCCTCTTGTTCCCAGTTCGAATAGCATAGACCTTGGGCTTTAATTGTTAAATCTGGGTTAATGATGTTAAGTTTGCAATAGACCTTATCTCTTTCCCAATATTTAGTAGGATTTTCCCCAATGATTTCTAGTTTCTCTAATCGAGAGATGACATTATCTATTGAGTCTTAAGTTCTAACTAAGGTGCATAAATAAGTGGGGTTGATAAAATCAATAGGGTAAGGGTCCAGGTCTTGGTCGAACAGGAAGAAGTCATCCTCTTCATACTCTTCTTCTTGTGGGCTGAAAACGCCATGTGTGTTTAGTTTCCCTGCTCCTGTGAGTTTGTCTGTGGTGTCTATTTGCATGCATTCTTGATGGGACATGGGTAGGTTGTTTTGGGAGTAATTTTGGGGTGGCAGGAATTGGGGTTCGCAACTAGCACTGGCGGCTAGGGTAGGACCTCTTACCCCCAAATCCCCCCAACCCTCCCCCCTAGGGAATTGGGGTTCGCGACTAGCACAGGCGGCTAGGGTAGGGCCTCTTACCCCCAAATCCCCCCAAGTTTATATCTTGTTGATTAAAATATCTTTGTCCAGTTTGAGAAATTTTATTGTATAAGGGGCCACTTATTTTGCCAATGTCTTTTAAGTAAGGTCGAGCATAATTTTATAAGCCTAAAAAGATCGTAAAGTTTTAATATCTTCCATTTTATCAGGATAAGCTAATATTTTGGTAGTTATGTGGGCTTGTAATGTTATTTTTCCTTGTCCTATGGTGCTTCCTAAAAAATCAATGTAAGGTACGGCTAATTGCATTTTCTTTCTGGAAATAATAAGGCCATGTTTTTCAAAAACTGTAAACATCATATGTAAATAAGCAAAATGTTCTTCTTTTATTTTGGAAAATACTAAAACATCATTAATATTAACACAAGTAAAAATAGTAACACTTCAGAACACATCATCCTTTTTTTTGGAAGATTTGAGGTACTACTTTTAACCCGAAAGGCATGACTAACCATTCAAAATTTCCTTCCAGACAAGAAACGGCTATCCAGGGTACAGAATCAGGGTGCATCTTGACTTGCCAGAAACTAGATTGCATATCAAATTTGGAATACCATTTTGAATTTTGTTAAGTAATTGTTCTTTATATGAAATCTTATAACCGTCTTCATGGCAATTGTCATTTAAGCGTTTATAATAAAATACCATTCTGGGCAATCCTCATTTTAGTTCTGCTCCTTTATTGACAATAAAAGTCGAACTTCTATGTCTAGAGTTAGAACGTTGAATAGCGTGTAAGGCTAATAATTGGGTGATGTGCATGGAGCATTCCTCTCGTTCTCAGTTCGTATAGCGTAGATCTTGAGCTTTAATTGTTAAATCTGGGTTAATGATGTTAAGCTTACAATAGACCTTATCTTTTTTCCAATATTTAATAAGATTTTTCCCAATGATTTCTAGTTTCTCTAATCGAGAGACGACATTATTTATTGAGTCTTGAATTCTGACTAAGGTGCATAAATAAGTGGGGTTGATAAAATCAATAAGGTAAGGGTCCAGGTCTTGGTCGAACAAAAAGAAGTCATCCTCTTTATACTCTTCTTGTGGGCTGAAAATGTCATGTGTGTTTAGATTCCTGCTCCTGTGAAGTAAGGTTGGTGAAGCCTAATATGTCAGTCAAGTCAAGTCAAGCAGGCCGAGCATCCCACCCAGCATACGCGACCTGTGTAGACAATAGACAATTGCACTGATATGAAGGATGGGCACACTCAAACTACACAATCCAAACATACCTAAATTAACCCGCGAAACTGTTCGACCCAACTCCCAACTCATCTGAGCCAATCGGCACATCCTGACGTGAATTAGCACTTCTATGAATCTAGTTGTACAAAATCATCTTGACAGTTGACGGGCTCTAAACCCATTTGTTCTATATTAAAAAGAGAGATGTTCATCAAAACAGAGCTCCAGGTCCCATAGAAATTAGCTCTAGTGAAAAATTTATGATTCTATGTTGACCCCAGACCAGCCAGTCATTCAATCTATGGTGGACGATCTCATATGCAAATTATGTGGAAAAAAAATATGAATTTTTTGTGATCACGTTTCAAGGATCATGATTAGGCTCCTGAATTTGAACATCGTTGCCTCTCCCGGGATTTGTCGATGCATCTTCTGAGACGACTATCTGAGGTTCATCATTCTGTGCCTGAGGTTCATCTTTGTGAGATTCAGCTACTTGACCATCAGTATTTCGATGAAACCTCTTTTTGGACCATCTCTTCTTGAAACTCGACTTCTTGGATTTGATCTTCTTCGCTACTTCAGCTTCTGCCTCTACTTCCTTCGCCTTCCTTTTACCGGGAAGTACGGTGTAGTGCGAAGCACCTTCATAACCTGCCTTAGACTGACCTGTACAAAAAGGAATTGATAAAGCAAACGAAAAGAAAATTGAGCACCTATTTTGATGCAACTGCAAGGTTGTTTGGCAAGAAATGGGAGGGCAAACTAAAGATAATATTGTAATTGTTTTTCTCAGTTATCAGCACTAGATAATCTCCTCTCATAACTTAATAATGAAACTTATAAATTAAAGACATGTTTATCCTACTCTGAATAGCCAAAAGTGCTGTCCTTGCAGCTTTAATCTCAGCTTCCTTTTTTGTCCTAGCTGCAGTTCCTACATATTGAATTCCTCCAATCTCAACGGTACAGATATATGGTGTTGCTCCGGAGGAACTTTTGGTGCGGATGTACGATGGGATTGCATAGTTCATTTTCTGAGCATACTCCTGGAGCAAATTTTTGCATAGACCAGTTTTGTGCTGAGGGAAAATTTTTATACAAGATCAGCAAGCAGCGTATGTTTGTAATAATTCATTCAACAGGGGGAAATAACTAAAGGCCGAACCAAAGATCACAAAAGCTATACAAATTGCAGATTTTGTTAAACGTAACAAATAACACAATGAAAAGCTCTTCATCTACCCAAAACAACACAGGACTCACCAAAAGGCAATAAAGCATGGCATTTGGGTGATCATGTTAAATTAAGATGAACAAAAGTGTTAGGATTGTAGAGCTTAAGCTCACTTCATAGCATTGATGGCCATGAATAGCTTCAACTAAGTTGTCAAGCATGTGAAATTACTATATTTAGTTCTGTAAAACGGAAATGCAACTTGGGAAATCTGTACTCCTGTAAGGGAGCAGAGTTCAAGTTCTGTAGACACTCTGATGCATAACTGCCCTGATAGGTTATGATACCATTGAGAAGCAAAATGGGCCATGCTGACTACTGGAATGAACACCCATTCAGAAGGGCATTGTCCTGCTGCTTTACAGCAAGTTTGAGGCAACCAGACCTATGCTTTCTCAGGATTTCATAGATGTGGTCCATGTGGGCATGATATTTTGGAGCTAAAATATTACAAGATTCTTCCATTTGATTCTAAAAGTATACTGCTAGGAGTATTATAATAAACCGTTTATCATACAATATCACTTATTTTTTGAATAAGTTTAACATAGTTTATTGTTTTATTTATTTTTAACCTTTTTCAGTTTAATAATTCTTAATTTACAATGTTATGGAAACAACAAGGCAATAAGAAAGCTAATTAACAAAGAGAAAGAACATTTAATACAAGAAACAATTAAGGTTCCCTATAACCACAAAATTTATCAGTACCCAAATGACTACCATATTATCGCCTATCTAAATTTGCCAAAGCCTCATTGGCATGTATACAAATATGAAGGTAGACGTTAGTTCCCAAACAAATTTACTCAAGGAAAAGGGTATCTACAAATTCAACCCAAATAGGACACAAGTAGATAGGGTGGGCCAAATTATGTGAAAATTACCCATCTTTGTTGTCCCACCAAGTCATCACTCATTGGCATATTCATGAAAAAGTGAGAACTGAACTATTTAAAATAACAAAATATAATATTTTTCTACACAAATTCATGAAACAAAGCATAGTAATATCATATATTATCAGAAAGGAAAGCTCAAAAGAAGTATAAAAGAAAAAACCCTCAATATGGAAGTAGTTAGGAAAAATGAACCAAACACTAAACATATGAATTAAAGAGATATTAGTAAAATAATGACAAAAGTGATGGAAATGACATGTTTATTATGATCAACATTTTAGGAAGTTTTAACCAGCATCGTATTAATTAGATTTCAATTCTAAAAAATTTATCCAATATTCCACATCATATGAATTGACTTTGAGAATATTCTGACTTGTTTAAATGCTTTATGTAAATTTCAATAAAAAATTAAAATATATATATATATATTACAAACAAAAAAAGCTGCAGTAATGTTTTATTTGTGCATGTATATGATAATGCACAGAGGAAGAATAAGAAAATTATGTTCATGCAATGGAGCAGCAATCCCACCTAATCCAGTATCATAATCTTTCAAAATTTTAAATATTGTCAAAGGGCGTACAACTGTGGGCATGTTTTCGGTCATGAGGCCTGATTTGTGGATCTCCAATAGAGCAACCTCAGCAGCAGACTGTTCTGCAGCTTTCCGGTTGAAAAACCCAGGAAGAGAATCATATCTGACATCATTAACAATGACAGTTGACTTGAAGACAGGCTCATGTGAAGGACCTTCCTTGAGAGTCTGATAAACAGGTGTAAGAATGCCTACTTTTTGGGCATACTCTTGCAAACGACTCTTGAAAACATAGCAGCTTTGAACCCCTATAAAGATCAATAAATATTCAGCATGCAAATAAAGCACTATCAATCAACAGTATAGGCAACGAGTAAAATAATAAATAGTTGTGTACCAACTATTTGGAATCACTCCAAAGAGCTTGTCCAACCATTGAGCACTAAGACTAACTCGGCCATTCCAGATCAGGATCTGGAATGGCTGAGGCGAAGAAACTATATGCCCGCGTTGTGGCCATCAGCGCAAAGAGGAAGTTAGCAGCACCACGACCACTTCTTTTCTTCATGCTGCTGATGCAAAGCTAACCTTCACCTTTGCTCTAGTGCAAAAGTCAGTTGCAATTCGCACTCTTATAAATTGTTTCCCACTTCTTAATCAAGGTAAGTGATTAATTAAGATTACTGATTAATACATTATAATTAATTAACCTCAATAAGTATGTATTAAATTACTTAATAATTGCCCCCAAGGCAATGGTGCAGTGGCAGGGCTCCTTCTCTTGCCAAACATCTAAGGATCGAGTTGGATGAATTTTCCTTAATGAGCGGTTGACCTAAGAACATTGGGTTTGATAGGCTGTCCGTTGCGAGCAATTCCCGATTTAACCTGGTAGCCGGTAGAAAACATCCATGAGACCCGATCGATCACTCTGGATTAATCAGCGTAAGCTTGATATTTGGTGCTAACTAAAAAAAAATTACTTAATAGTTAATTAAAATTAATTATGTTAACATGATTCTCAAATATAATTATTTGATAATTAATTTTAAAAATAAATAATTAATGATAGTTTATAAATAACTAGGTATTTATTTTAATCATTTAATTGATAGTTTAAATAATAGTATTTATTAAATAATCAAAATTAATTAATTTAATGAAACATGAGTGCATGAACTTTTAAAATATTTTATATATCTTTTGTTGTCTTATTCACTAAATATTATTACTGTCTTTTCCATATTTTTTTCTTATTTGTGAATTTTTTAAATTCTTTTACCAATCCCATATTTTATATATCTTTTTTCGAATCATGTGTCTTAGAGTCAATGCTTGAAATCTTTTAATTTCCAATACCAATATCAATACTATCATAAGCTTTTCTACTCTACGAAATTTTAAAAAAAATGTAGAATTTCTAAACTTTAAAGTTTAAAGTAAACTTCTAAATTAAATCCTAATTTTTGACAAGTCCTATTCTCCCTGACTTTGACTCCAAGCAATTTGTTAGCCTTTTCCTAAGTCCTTGTTTCCAAGCATAAGTAATAATGCACTCATCAAGTTTATTGCATAGTTTCTTTATTAACTTTTCTTGGGCAGCATTTTCAATGTGAGATACTTGTGGATCTTTATCTTGATTTATTACCAAGAAGTTTATCTTTGTTATCACCTTCTTTCTCAGATGATTTCCAACTAGTACAGAAGAGTTGTTGCCCCTCTTAATCTTTGTATCTTCTATCTCATCTGGATTCTTGATAACCCCTCTTAATGAGTAAGAAAATGATACGATTGATCTAGAGGTGGAAACCTTTTTGGCAGCTTTCTTACAGAAAAATTATGATGCAAAAAAAACAAAAGCCAAAATGCCCCTTGATAATTTAAGCTACTCCTAGTTTGTAAATAAGTACTAAAATAAAATTGTCTCACAGAAATGAATGGATAATAAGTGCTTCAGGGGAGGCAACTATGAGGAAAAATTTAAGTGCACACATGCATGAGAATAATCTATCATGTCACTAATTACTTTATAATAATTATTACTCAATACAATTCCTTCGGTAGTATCGGCATGGTCTCTCATGCGCATAGTAAAGCTCCCAATCTAGTGGATAAAAATATACAAGGAAAATATCTAATTGACAAGCTTTAGAGCTATGTGCAACTATAAATGGAAAAAATATCAATTGAAGTTATAATTTATCTGTCAATTTTAAAATTGATGCTTGCATTTTTGTTGCATTAATCTTCTTTTAGTCTATTTCCTCTTTTGGTCTTTCAAGATAGTATGATGACATTATAATCTGCACAGCTGAGTTCTGATTGATAACATAATTAACACTTTTTGAAAGAGACAAATACGTGAGAGGTTCTTTTAAGATTACATTGCCTTTTTTCACTAATAACCCCAGATATTATTATCTCATCATTCCCATGTTTTTCAATTGTCTTTTTAAGCCACTTTCCCATGCTCTTAACCCTTGAAAAGAAATAATAGTAGCACTACATTCTTACAAAAAAAAATTAGCCTAGGAGAGGATCATACAAGTCAAAAGTTCCTCCCTGTATCCAAGCAATCTTTACGCTCAAGAATACCTTCATAAATCCCTCCATGATAAATAATAGCTTTAAAATACCAACGAGCTCTTAAATGCAAGAATTTCTTGTATATATAGCATAATTATCCCTTGCTTTCTCTTTTGAGATGAAATTGTCAAATTTGCTCCAATGGCAAGGGAATGAACTCACCAAAGAGTTCGACTCCTGAAGTTGTCGATCCAACAAAATACAAACAAAATAATTAAAATTCTAGATTTTATAAAAATTAAATAAGAGGATAAAAATTTATAATAGTTCGCTAATGGATTTGAATGATAAAGTTGCTGAAATTCTTTTAACTTTCGACAAATGGAAGGCTTGAGAACAATGTGTATTCGAGTTGTTAGAGAAGGGGAAGATATTGATTTAACAACGGCTCTAGTCACAATAAAAATAGAAGTGTACTCTCTTAGATTGCAGTTCAGAGTCAAAGCATCCTATATTTTAGAATTCAAACGTAGAGAAAAAAATGATCCTGTTCATGGAAGTATAAGCTGAATGTCCAATAAACTTGTACAAGCTAGTTTAACAAGGAAACAATTATGTCTTGTTTTAATTTATTATTCAATTTAGCCTGCAATTTAAACTTGTAGTTAACTTTACCATTTTTCCCCGTAGTAACACAAAATTTGGATCAACCAGCAAAAAGATCAACCTGATTGTTGTGAATTGAACTTTTTGATACCAATCCAAGCATATACCAGCATTAATATTAGATCCATATTTTAAAGCAAGATTAGAAGTACAGTCAACACAGATGTTAAGTTTATCCTGGAAGAGCAAAGTTGGAACATCTTCTATTCTAACATAAAAGGCTAACAGATTCAACTATGGTCGAGTAATCAAAATACAGGGGGAAAAAGAATGGATGTTAAATTGGAATAAAATGAAATAGAAACAAGAATAAATAGTAAACACAGAACAAGAGACTGTATATTCTCAAAGTTCATTTTACCTTTTGCATTGTCAAAACTCTTTTCAGTTTTTCGATCATTAGTTTTGTCAGTGCCTTCTGACAGCACAACTCCTTCAAAATCCATCTTATGTTTATGATGCGCCTATGTTCGTGTAAAAAAAGTTTAACAGCTGCTGAGATCAGTCTAGATAACATCTCAATCAAATATTTTCATCTTCTACATTGAAAATTCAATTCCAGAAAAAACATAAAATTCAATAATTTGATTATGATTATAAAAATCACATGAAAATAATCAATTTGCAAAAATCAAAATTATTAATCATTGTTTTGATATTTTTAATATTTCAAAATTTTCATCAAATTGTGATCGCGTTCAATTCGCCCCATTTTGATGTTCAGACTCGAAGATTTGTTCTTCATAAGCAACTTTTTTTTGACCAAGTTAATTTTGTTCTGAGTCAACATGATAAAAATACCCTTTTGTTGGGCATACTTCAAAATTGATCAAATAACACTGGATAACATTTTTCATTGTCTACAACCTGAGACCAAGTTTGACAAGGTCTACTTTGTTATATCCAATTTGTTTTAAGCCTAAGGATCCCGAGCTCCAGCTTATATAGACTTTGGATTTGGGTGAAGATGAACCCACAAACACATTAGCTCTTTACCTAACCAATGACTTACTTAATGGCATAGAGTTGATGGCTTCCTCAAACATGTGAGAGAAACAAAGTTTGAAACCGCCACCATCCCCACATGCTCCACCGTCTTTGCAGATTTGATGGCCTCCTCCCACATAGATCGATATGGTCACATTTTGGTTTAGGGGGTGATTGTGTTAGTAGGTACCAAAAATGGACTTCTGACGTCGGGCAGAATATAGATTATTCTGGGACGAGAAGTTTCAAAGGGATTTACGAGAAAACAAATAAGAAAGTAATAACGAAATAAGGAGTAGCCAAAACTGAACTTAAACCTTATTGAGAAAAAACAAGAGCGAGAAGAGAAAAATAGAGATATAGCCGTAACGTGGCTTAAGCAAAGCAAATTGATTCAATATCTAAAAAACTTGTCCTAAACATCATCTAAGCATGAGTTTATATAGCACTCATCAAGGTTTTAAATTTCGACCCGTGCCGATGTTTCGGTCCCAGACCGGAACGATACGGTTTCGGTATCGTATCGTTTCGTGCCGGTATGGTTTCGGTATTTTTTATTTATATATAATAATTATTAGATAAATATATATTTATTGTGTATAATTTAAAAATAAGTTGTATGTTGATTTGATATAAATTTTCAATTATTGAACAACTTAATATTGTTAAGAAAACAATTAAATATAACTTTCTTTAAAGAAAACTGATCTATCAATAACTCGAATTAAAATTGATACAAATTAAATATATAAAACTATAAAAGACAACTTTATTAAAGTAATCTTCTATAACACATTTTTATCAAATAAACATAAAACAATAATATTAATTATTTAAATAATATATATTTAAAATGATAAAAATATTAAAATATTAATTAAATATAATATAATAAATATAATAAATAATTATCAGATTATAAAATGATTTTTTGAAATTTTTTAAAAAATTTTTTAGGTTTTTCAAAAAAATTTTAGAATTTTTAAATAATATTTAAAATATAAAAATAAATTCAGAAAATTCCTTAATTAAATTTATTTAATTTTTTGAATTTAGAAAGGAAATGTTATATTTAAATAAATACTTTTATTATTATTTTTTTTTAATTTCATTTACGGATTTCCCGATTTCCGCCGCTGGCTGCGCCGCGGAGATCCGTTGGAGATCCGCCGGAGCCGCGTGTCCAATGGCTCCAGCAGCCTCCGGCGAAGATTCCGGCGACGCCGGAGACCCACCGTGTCTCCCCGACCCGCGGATCTATCCGCCGAAGATGGAGGAGCCGCGTGTCCAGCTCCACCACCGTCCGGCGAGGCTTCCGGCGACCCCTCGGGCGACGCCGGCGAGTCCCGCAATGCCTCCGGCGAAGCTGCGGAGAATCAAACGATCATACCTGTCGCCGCCGCGCCGCGCTTCGCTGCTGTGCCTCCACGCTTCGACTTCGCTACTGTCTTCGTTGCTGCTCGCCACTCGACGTTGTCGCCACTCGCCGCTGTCGCGCGTGACGCAGATGCTCGCGTCGATACGCTCGGCTTCCTCGAGCCGGTTTCGGCGAACGAGCGGAACGAAACTGTTTCGCCCGTTTCGCCCGAAACCAAACGAAACCCTAAACCGTGGCACTCATATCCCTAAAAAAATTCTAAACCAACCAAACTTAGTCTCCTAAAATTTAGGAACAAATTTAACCAACAAAACTTAGTTCCTAAGATTTAGGAACAAACTAAACAAAAATATATAGGGAGTATTTGGAAGAGCTTTTACTTCTTGAAAAGTGATTCTTGTAGTGATTATCTTGAAGTTAGTAAGAAGCTAAAGTAAACAGTGTTTGAAAATAGAAGCCAAAAGTTGATACAAGATAAAGTTTGAGTGTTTGGGAGAATAATTGCTTCCAAGCTTAATTTTTAATTGAATGACAATAATATCCTTAAACTATATAAATTAATCATTTTTTAATTATTTAAATATAATTTCGATACTATCAATAATTTGTTCACGTAATTATTATTATATTTTAAATAGTGATATAATTATTATTATATTTTAAATATAGTATTAAAATTAATTTTTTTATAATTTGAATATTTGAAAAAATATATAAAATTAATAAAAAATAAAAAATAATATAATTTATATAAATATAATATATATATATATAATTCTAAAAATTAAGTCAAGTGGCAATCAGGTAAAATGTTATATTATTTAAGGATATAAATATTATTTTTTAATGTTATATCATAAATAAAAAAGCAGAAGCAGGTAGAAGCATCAAATTCTTGTTTCTAACTTCTGAGCAAAAGTAACAGAAGCTAAAACAGAATCTAGCCTTCCCAAACACTCAAAAGTAATTCTGTGTAGCCAGAATCTAAAAAGTAGGTAGCAGAAGCTCTCCCAAACACTCCCATAATCAATTAAAAAAACCCAACAAGAATTGGTTTCCTAAGATTTAGGAACAAACTAAATAAAAATATATAACTAATTAAAAAAAACCCTAAATATATAAATCTGAATATTATTTTGGATCCCCTCCTACATCAGTCTCCCGGAATTGAAGAGAATTCGTCCTCGAGTTCGGCGTCTCCCTGATTGATGCTTCAGTGTAAAGGTGAACTCCTGCAAGTAATTTACCCACTTAGCGTGTCGACTACTCAACTTATGTTGACCGTTGATGTACTTCAAAGCCTCATGATCTGTGAATAAGATAAATTCCTTCTGCACGAGATAATGGCGCCAATGCTTTAAGGATTGCACAATAGCATAGAATTCCAGGTCATAGGTAGAATAATTTTTCTTGGCACCAGATAGTTTCTCACTGAAGAAGGCAATAGGGCGTCCTGATTGACTTAGAACACTACCAATGTCAATGCTAGATGCGTCACAATTTACTTCGAACAGTTTGTCGAAATCTGGAAGTGCTAGAACAGGTGCTTCGGTCTTCTTTTGTTTCACCAGCTGAAAATTAGTCATAGCTGCTTCACTCCACTTGAACTCGCGCTCCTTGAGGCACTCAGTTATAGGAGCAATTAAGGTACTAAAGTTCTGAATGAACCAACGATAGAAAGAGGCCAATCCATGGAAACTTCGGACGTCATGAATGGTTTTTGGCTGTGGCCACTCTAAGATTGCCTCTATCTTTGATGAATCTGCACGGATACCCTCAGTAGACACTATAAATCCAAGAAAAGAAACTGTAGTCGAGAAAAAAGAACACTTCCTTTTGTTGACGAACAAGGATTCCGCTTTTAGCTTCTCAAAAACAATTCGGAGGTGATCAAGGTGTAAAGCCCTCGTCGGACTATAAATAAGGATGTCGTCAAAGTATACAACTACGAATCTTCCCAGGAAAGGCCGCAAGACCTGATGCATGAATCTCATGAACGTGCTGGAGGCATTGGACAATCCAAAAGGCATGACCATCCACTCGTACAACCCATGTTGTGTCTTGAAGGTCGTCTTCCATTCATCTCCTGGCTTGATTCGAATCTGGTAGTATCTACTCTCCACTGTGATTTTGTTGATAGCTCGGCTATCAACACACATGCACCATGAACTGTCTTTCTTTGGTACAAGTAGGGCAGGGACTGCACAGGGGCTCATACTCTCGCGAATATAGCCTTGTCTCAATAGCTCCATAACTTGTCGTTGTAGCTCTTCGGCATCCTTAGGGTTAAGATGGTATGTCGGTCGGTTAGGCAAGCTTGACCCCGAGACAAGATCAATCTGGTGCTGAATATCTCTCATAGGGGGAAGTCCTGGAGGAAGGTCTTCGACCATCAACTCAGCGAAGTCTGATAAGAGTTGTTGCACTTCAGCTGGTAGATCCGAGTCCGGGTCTATTACATTGCTTTTGAAAGAAAGCAAAGCATAGACTACATCTCTGTGCTTCATCTCATTTAAAAATCTGGACATAGAAAGTAGTGTGGAATTATTGGTTACCAAATTTGAAGGGGTTCCTTCTCGTCGGGGAGCCAATACGATGTTCCTCCCTTTGATGTTGAGGGTGTATGTGTTCTTCCGCCCATCATGAATGACGCTGCGATCATATTGCCACGGTCGTCCCAACAATACGTGACATGCGTCCATTGACACAACATCACACCATGTTCGATCATAATACTTGCTGCCAATAGAAAAAGATAAAAGACACCTCCTATCTACGGTTACCTCACTTCCTTTTCTTAGCCATGATAACTTGTAGGGTTTTGGATGACAATCTGTCTTCAAATGTAGCTTTTGAACAGCTTCTTCGGATACAATATTTTCACAACTTCCACTATCAATGATCATCTTGCAAACTTTGTCTGCAACCGTGCACGTCATGTGAAAAATGTTGGTTCTCAGCCAATCATCTTCAGATTCTTCCTTAGGGATTAGTAGGCGCTTGCGTACGACGAGAGTCTCATGACCATCACCATAAAGAACCTCGTCATCAATATCGTCATCATAAATCGGCTCATCAATCTGTTCGAGTTCATCCTCTATGTCTTCCTCAACTAGCAAAGTCTTGTTTTTTTTTATCTGGGGATCTTTTACACTCCGAAGCTCGATGCCCCTGTTCACCACATCGAAAACACTTGATAGTGGTCTTAGGGTTACCTAGTGGTGGCTGCTGAGAAGGGCGCGGCTCTTGAGGGCGAACAACTTGAGTGTTTTGATCGCTCCTAGTCGTCAGTCTTTGGTTTAGTTGTTTTTCAACTGTCAAGGCTCGCTGATAGGCCTCTGAAATGGTCCAGAGTGAGTGAAAGCTCAAGGTGTCTTATAAGGGTTGACGTAATCCCCCTAAATATCGCGCTACCATCTGCCCCTCGGTCTCGGACAAATCATTCCGAGCAATAAGCTGATAGAATTCCTCTGTATAGTCGTCAACGATTCTAGCTCCTTGCCTCAAGGTATGGAGTCGTTGATACAATGTTTGGGTGTAGCCGAAGGGAAGAAATTGTGTTCTCATTAGTTTCTTCATTTTTTCCCAATCAGTGATTTTGGATTTACCTTATCTCTCCCGTGATCGTCGAAGTTGCTCCCACCATATTGAAGCTCGACCTTTTAACTTGATAACGACCAACTTTACTTTGATGTGATCAGGTACTTCTTTATATTCAAAAATCCTCTCTACTTCGTTGATCCAATCAACGAAGCCTTCCGCTTGTAATGTGCCGAAAAAATCAGGAAGATCCACTCGGAAACCAAAGTCCCCAAAATCGTTCTTCTCGACCATGGTGTTCCCGATATGTAGCACGACGATGATACGGGTTCTCGAAAGGAGACTTAGAGTTACCATCAGAGATCTCACGATCTTCAAGATCCCGCGCTGTCAAACGCTGGGTTAATTCCGCAACTTGCTTCTGTAAATCCTCAATCATCATTATATCTTGGATACTACGATCACGGTGTTGGGCTTCTTCAATCGG
Source organism: Boesenbergia rotunda (assembly GCA_024364735.1). Lineage (NCBI taxonomy): Eukaryota > Viridiplantae > Streptophyta > Magnoliopsida > Zingiberales > Zingiberaceae > Boesenbergia > Boesenbergia rotunda. Next base: position 166,975 of record JAGFNQ010004189.1, on the reverse strand, counting down.
AACCTGCCTGTTGTGACCACGACCACGTCCACGATGACCCTCCATTGGATCTTAATGAGCTCTGATACCAACTGACGTCGGGCAGAATATAGATTATTCTGGGGCGAGAAGTTTCAGAGGGATTTACGAGAAAACAAATAAGAAAGTAATAACGAGATAAGGAGTAGCCAAAACTGAGCTTAAACCTTATTGAAAAAAAACAAGAGCGAGAAGAGAAAAATAGAGATATAGCCGTAACGTGGCTTAAGCGAAGCAAATTGATTCAATATCTAAAAAACTTGTCCTAAACATCATCTAAGCATGAGTTTATATGGCACTCATATCCCTAAAAAAATTCTAAACCAACCAGACTTAGTCTCCTAAAATTTAGGAACAAATTTAACCAACAACACTTAGTTCCTAAGATTTAAGAACAAACTAAACAAAAATATATAATCAATTAAAAAAAACCCAACAAGACTTGGTTTCCTAAGATTTAGGAACAAACTAAATAAAAATATATAACTAATTAAAAAAACCCTAAATATATAAATCTGAATATTATTTTGGATCCCCTCCTGCATCAACTTCTTTATATCTTCAAGAGAAAATCTTCTATGGAACCGAACTATATCCTAATCTCTCTCTCTCATATTTCTTCCCTACAATAAGGCAAAGACATCAAGCAACTGATGTTGCTGCATGGCCAAACCCAGTGCAACCTCATTCATGTGAGCAGTGGATGATTGAAGCTTGATAAGAACCTGTCTCCCCTAAGCTATATTTCCCACTAAGCATTGGCAAGCCAACTACGTTTCCATAGCAACAAAGTGAGCCCTGACCATAGTTTAAAATTTCGTACCATGTCGTACGAAACAACGAAATTACCATTTCGCCCGCCACGCAGCACCATCAACAATGTGGGATCATGAGAACCTCCGCAACCCCGCTAAGGGCGCTACACGATCATTAGCTCCTATGTGATCCCAATTTTTTTTCCTTTAAAAAAAAATATTTTTTTGTATTTTTATTTATTTTTAATATTTAAGTTAAATTTTGTATTTTAAGTTAATATATCTTGTGTTTAAAAAATACCAAAATCATACCGGCACAGCATGACACAATACGGTACCGAAATTATATCATTCCGGTCGTAAACTGAAACTCCAATATGGGTCAAGATTTTAATCCATAGTCCCGGCTACAAAAATCAATCTAGAGGTTGGATCCCTGGTTTCTAATCTCAAGTTCCTCCTTGTTGAAGTCCCTTAATTATGGATCTAGGATCATTGGGTTTTGTGGATGTAGATCTACGGGATGCTTTTCCTTTGCCAAAGAGATATATGCTTTGTTCTTTGCTAAAATGGAGATTTGTCGTACATACAGATTTGACTCCACCCATGCAATGTCTCACCAAACCCACGACTCCACTAGACCAATTATGTAAATTAAGCACTACAAACTCAACAGACAACTATGCACAGCAAAGCCAACAGTCAACTATAAAAGGTCAATGTAACAACTTACAGATGGACAACTACAATTCAATGTCAAGGGTGCCATACAACAAACAAAGAATAGGACCCACCTGCGAGCAGAAGGAAAGGCGAAGTCTTGGCTTTCAACAAATATCACAAGCCAAGAACTTTGAAATCCTAATAGAAGTCCAATCCGCTCAATAACAAATTATTAATAATACAATAAACAATACGTCAACATAAGGAAAATGATTAGCGATTACCAACATGGAGAGGAAAATGGCATAGGCATAGGGTTCACCAAAGCGGGAGGAGTCTCCGGTTGACTCCTTGCTACTCACTTGAAGCCGAATTCGCTACAAGATCCGATCTACACGAACAAAACTTAAGCATCCCTGTCACAAAATAAAATAACAATTACCTGAAGCCAAACCCACGAACAACCACCAACATATTCGAAGAGGTAGCAAGGAGATGAGTTTCTCCCTCGCTGCGGCTTTGATCAAAGCTTCTGGCAGCGTGGTAGAGAGCGATCATGCCTAAGTGGATGCCAGAAGAAACTCGTAGCGCAAAGTACCTCGCACGACACTCGCTCGAGTGACGATTTGGTATGCTTGCGGAGAGAAGAGGAGCTGTTGCTCGGATCTAAAGGAGAAGCAAATCTTCTCCGATGAGGGAGAACGTGAGGCGCCGACCACCGATCAAGCTACGCGGCGGAGACTGCGGGCGGAGTAGGGGGAGAATGCATTCGACGGCGGCTGCTCGAGTTCACGCGCAAACTCGGCTGCCCGCTCTTGCCCTCGGATGAGAGCACTGCTCGCCGGAGAAGATGCGCGCTCACGCTCGGCTAGATAGGAGAGAGGGCCGCGGCAGTGGCAGTGCAGTGGAAGCCCGATGAGTGAAGACCTGAGATAGGGGTTAAACACTTAAACAAACCCTAATTTATTTTGAGCCGGCAATTGAACCGGCTCGATGGGTTTAAATTTGGTTGAGCAATAAAATGATGGGTTTAAATTTGGCTGAGCAATAAAATGTAACGCCCTATTTGGAAAAAGATGGATTTAAATTTCTTCCGAAATTAAAATTTAATTCTATCGTTTGGAATATATTTTCAGCCAAAACTTAATAAGGAATTGAAATTTAATTCCTTTCAAATCCTTCAAAACAAAGAGGCTTAATTTGTGAAGGAATTATTTTGACAAATAAAAATTATTAAATAGTCCTTATTTCTCACTCAGCATCATTTTAGATTAAGGATAAAATGGTAAAAATATAATAAATGAATTCAATTCTGATAGATTTCAAATTAAAAAATTTAATTCAATTCAGTTATTTACTAACTCATCTCAAACATAAAAATTGAATTCAATTTCTACTATAATTCAATTCTTGATGGAATTTAATTTAATTTCTTTGCTTAAAAAATTTTCAAACAAGGTGTAAAAAAATTCAATTTTGAACTTGATTCACATCTAGTTCGAGCTCAATGCAAACTCAAGCTGACTCAATTCGATCACTTAAATTTTTTTTTAACTATTAAAATTAACAACTTTGAAATAAATAATAATCAACCCGATGTTCCTTTATTATAAAAATCTTTTTAAAAAAACATTTATTCAGGGGAAAAAAGAATTGGCTTTTCGTTAATTTGAAGACTCCCTTTTTTTTGAGGTGCTGAAAGATACCTAGACAACAAAAATCAATGGAAAAAAAATAGAATGAAAGTAAAAAAGCAAGAGAAGGAAAAGGTTCGACGATTTCTGAATGAATTAGAAGTTGACCTTTTAATTCATTGATCATTATATATCAATCTATATATGCAAGGAAAACACAAAAAGGACAAATTCTATGTAACACTTGATTTGCCCTGTACAATCAGTACATCAATGTTCTTCATAGTAGAAACAGCAACTAGAGATTATGTGTAAAAGAGAGTTCACTAGGTGCAATCTTGTGTCAACTCCAATGCAGCCTCCTCGATGAGCCGAGAAAATATTTGCTTGCTAACCTCATCGACAATTTGGCCTGCCTCTTCGAAACATATCCAACAGTCCCATCCGATATCCCATACAGAATTTATGATAGTATCCTTGGACATCAGCTCTCTCCCCAAACTTATGTAGAGGCTACCTTCACAAGCATCAATACTCTGTAGTTCGCTGTAGCTTGCCAATATGCTGATCTCTTTATTAATTTCTTCTACCAATTTGTCAATGGAGAAGTATATTATCCTCCCCCATGATTGGGCTTGCATCAAGGGATGAAATGTATTCTTCAACTGGAGGTATTTTCGTGCCATTAGCTCCTCTGAAATGTCTAGGTATAGCTTAGAGTGCATTTTCCTATCCATGCTTGCGCTTTCTTTCTGATAGTTGATAGATCGAGTAGCATCGACACTGAAAAGCTTCTTTACACAGCTCAGAAATGATTGGCTGCTCAGAAGAACACACTTGAGCTCATCTTCAACTGTGGACTCTACTCCAACTTTCTTGCAATCAGGTAACTCAACGATTTCTTTTAATTTAGAATTTTGTACGTCCTGGTTGGTCGTTGGTATAGCCTCGGCAAATATTTCATGGTCTTTGTGCAGGTTATCTGCAGCTAAGAGAAGCATATGGAAAACTTCAATTTACATTTTGTATTCAAATAGGATCTGTGCTTATAGAGGTTTGAGCTAATTAGTTGTCGACAAGGAATCAAGAAGCATTGTTCTCAAAATTTTAAAATAATCACAATATATAATCCTTATTCTAACCTGAATTTGAGGACTTCTTTTCTTTATTCATCTGCTCGACAAGTATGCTGCCATTGGAACCACACCCAGCTTTTAGAATATCATTCACCTTAATGCAATGTTTAATTGCAGTGTCACTCTCATTGCATTTCGTGTCCTCATTCTGAAAAAAGAGTAGTGATATTGGATTAGGAATACCATCCAGACGATTCATATTGGAATTATACTGTGATGAAACAATAGCTTAAACCCGGATCATACAACAAGACATGTTTATGTTTGTTATATCGACAATTCGAATGGAAATAGACTCAGCAAGTTGAGGAATGAATCTCTTGTTCCTGTTTTGAATATTGTAGTAAACAACAAATGAACAAACACCTCTAAAGAAATGGAGACCTACTGCAGAAAGGGTAATGGCAGCTCTCATAGTTGCTTTTACTCCTGACTTGGTCGTATCTTTTGAAGAATTGGTAATTGCTTTTGCTATGGTTCTGTAATGAGACTTTGAATCCTGATGTTGTGGTTCTCCATTATGCTTCAGTTGCACCAAAGAAGTCTTAGGATTAAGCACTTTGTTCCTTGTTGCTTGAACTCCCTTATCTTCCTGCTGCTTCATATTTAGCCTTGCCGGTTTTGTCTCCTTGCTGTTAAGCTTCTGAGTAATAATCACCTTTTTCCTTTGTTGTTTGTTGTCAACATAATCAGGTAATGTTTTCGCGACATGCCTCTCCATATGCTTCCATTCTTTCAGTTCTTGCTTCTCAGCTAAAATATGTTTATGATGATCTGGTCTATTATTCTCCTTGACCAATTTAATTTCCTGGATCTTATCTTGCATCAAGCCGCTCGCAAAAGGTTCATTCTGGACATTGTTATCCCGGCAGTGCCAATGCAGAGGCTTCATTATCACAATTGGCGGCAGCTGATCAACCCTTTGTAAGTTTCTCCCACATTGTTCCAGTTCTTCAGTACTAAAGAACATCGGCTCGAGTCCTTTTTCTTCAATCTGGCTTCGCTTCAAAAGTCCTTTGAAATGCATAGTCTCGACAAGGTTATCTAGTCTGTTATCTTGTTGTTCGTTATTCTGAACAAGAAAGTGTGACTTCCTTGCTTTAGGCATTTCTATATCAAACCTTGGTCTCGGTGAGCTCACAAAGTTCTTTTCTTCTTTTCTGACAGGTTGAATAGTTTTCAAAGGGGTTTCTTCCAAACCCATAAGCTTAGCAACTAGATTTGAAGATCTAGCTTTCTTTGGTTGCCCAGAAGAATTAAGTGGCTCCATGTTTTGTCGAAGGTACTTATCCTCCAAATTACTAATTGCACTGTATCGCATTGATCTACTAGAGGAACTCTTATCATCATCAAACATTATATTTTGTTTGTGAAGACTCTCTTTGATGACTTGTTTCAGCTCTTCAATGCAACTTCTCGAAAAGTCATCAGATGAAACTCGTGGCTCGCAAATTCTTCTTTGGTAATCACCAACTCTGAATCCTTCAGAGCTGAATTCTTGTGGCGACATCTTTTCGTATCTCTTGTCCATGATATTCTGTTTCTGCTTATTACTCACCTGGGGCATTTTCTTTGATGCATCCTGAAGCTTTTTGAGCATGTCCAGTGACTCCTGCAGACCTATTGCGCCTCTAAGAAGATCTTCTGCGAAAAATTCTGAACTACCCCCATCATGTCTAACCATTGACCATGAATCAATCATCTGTGTCAATTTGTGAGCTTCTCTGGACACCTGCATAAGCTGAAAATCACTGCTGTTTCTGTAGGCCAAGGCCTTTTCTTCTTCTTCTTTAACCTTTGCAGGAGTTGGATCTCGGCCTTGGCGAGCTCTTGCCGATATACACCCAAAGGCAGCCGTAGCCTTGGCCTTCCCATTTGCTCTAGTCTGGGTCGTTTGATTATCATCATCAGAGGGCAATAGAAGAGACCTGCCTAACGATCTGCGAACAGCCGATTTCAGACTGCTGTGATGCATATTCTATGAACAAGAGAAAGAACAATGACAGAATCAGGAGCTGAAATACCAGATTCAAAGTTTCTTCTCATGGAACAAAACTAATATACCTAGATCAATGTTTGCTTTCCCCGAGTTCAATTCTGAAACTTAAAATCTAACCAGATTCAGAGAAAAGGGACACAAGAACAAATTAGGGCATTTTATCAAACAACTCATGAATGGAAACAGATCTTCAGCAGGACTGACAAGAAAAAACAAACGGGGGAAACAAAAATGCGCCTACAAACCACAATGGAGGGAGGTTAGGTCTGAGACGCTCCGAGCTCCAGATCTGTAGGGAAGCTGCTATTTTTCGCTTTCAGCTTCAGCAGCTGCGCTGATTCATTCACTCTCGCTCAATTTCTTCTGCATCCTGTCAAAACTTGGGGAAAAAATTTACCAGAATGAAAAAGACCAATTTGGTTGAGAATGCAGCAGGGAGGATGAAACGACCCTCGAGGAAATCGCATTCAAAAGAATGAATCTGAACAAAAATTACCGCGGCGATCCTTCCACCGTCCTCCCATGTGACATCATACTTTAATCTCTGTCACTAGCATAAATGCGCATGCTGGTCCACCGCCTACTCGTCCCAACCATGTCGAAAGGAATAAACCACTGTGTGGATGTCTGATTGAACTGTTGCTCCTTAATCATCTCTGCCCTCCATTAACAACACCTTGATTGCGAGCAGACCAAAAGAATCGTTTAGAACGAGAAAAACATCACCTTTGTTATGGCCCATTGAGGGTTCTGCACCGGAACCTTGAAGTTTCGAAGAAGCTGTTAGATCGCATAGTATGTTGATGAGATCTTGAGAAGGGCAAACTCTGATGGTTGTCAGTGCTGAATCTGGAGGAGGTTTGTTTAGATCTTGCTCTGGGGTTCAAATTTGGGGGGAGAGAGGGAGTTTCTCAAAGATAGGCAAAGCGAAGTGAGCATGTGAGTAGATGCCAAAAGCTTCATCACAAGGATCCTCTGCAAGGGGAGAGACATGGTCCCATGGAGCATCATGTGAAGTCCATTTGTGAGGATCAAAAGTGAGTAAACTACCGACAAATTTGAGTTAAGCTTTTTCAATACAGTCTCTCAAAACAGCAATTATAAGTTCAGTAAAAAAGAATGTTTTTAATCGAAATTTTGATCATCAATTAGTGATATATTTAACGTTCGATTATCGATCGAACATCATCAACGATCTTCGGTTATCCTTCCGAACCAAACTATATCCTGAGAGAGTACAATAAACTCATCGAGGATTGTTACAATTGCGATCTCACATCATTCATCGTCGATTCTGACAGATTTGTCATTGTCGACGATCCCGACGAATTCATCATCCCCCAGGTACAGTTTAATTCAGAGCGGCGATCAAAGACCGCTGATGATGTCCGATTAATAATCAAATATCAGATGTATCATCGATTGACGATTAAAATTTTGATGAACACATTCATTTCTATTGTACAATTCATTTCTCCTCCCAAAAGTATGACCACTAATTTGAAAGCTTTCACATGACTTTTCTCTATTTATTTAGGACGATAATTAAAATCGAATGTTTGACTAAATTTAATGGTTAGCTACACGTGTATATATTTATTTTTTTATTGATATTAAATATTTAATTTTTTAAATCAATTAATTTTAAAATGATTAAATTGAATTTTTGATAGAGTATCAAAATAAATTAGGAGACACTTGTAGTAATCTATATAACGATCTACTTTTCCAAATTTATTACTCATTGATCCCGGGCTAGTTTACGTATAACTTGGCCCGGCAGTCTAGCGCCCAGTCAGAAGAAAGATGATTAGTGGGTTGGACGAGCCCGTTAGGTGGGGCAAGCAAGCTTGGGCCCCCGGGCTCCCGCGTCATAGACCATCAACCGGCCTCGTTACTTAGTGCCCCAGTCGGCACTCTCATAGACCCTCAGCCAGCCTCGCTACTTAGTGTCCCAGTTAGAGCTGTCAAATGAGTCAACCCGTGGCGAGGCGGATCAACCCATGGCGGGCCGGCCATTTGGCGGGGCGGGGCGGGTCGATCCGTCATCTAGGCGGGTTGGAAAATCCCCAACCCAACCCAATCCAAGGCGGGTCGTGGGTTAGGCGGGCCAACCCGCGGGCCCATCAAAATATTTTTAAAAAAATAAAAAATTCATATATTTAGATTTCATCAATCAAATATGTTAAGAAATATATTTTTTAAATATAAATGTATACAAACAAGTACTCATGTGATGAAAAATATTATTTTTTATTTCAAAATAATAATAAAGAAAAATAATAAATTGTCATAAAACTTAACTAACATGTAATTCTCAACCCGCGGGCCAACCCAAGCCCGTCTCGGGCTGACCCGTGTGGGTCGCGGGCCTAGGCGGGTTGGCCCACGGCGGGCTTAGGTTGCTTAAATTCTAACCCAACCCGCTTAAATTGATTGGCGGGGCGGGCCAACCCGACGGGCCCAACCCAAATTGATAGCTCTAGCCTCAGTCAGCACCCTCATAGGCTCTCAGCCGGCCTCGCTACTTAGTGCCCCAGTCGGTACCTTCATAGGCCCTCAGCTAGCCTCACTACTTAGTGCCCCAGTCGGCACCTTCATAAGCCCTCAGCCGGCCTCGTTCCTCAGTGCCCCAGTCGACACAACCACTCTCTGACATCGGACTACCAGAGGCTGTACGGGGTCGGCGCAGGACCGAGGCCACCCTGGCACCCAGTAGCGGATATCTCGCCGAGGTATTGATCTTCCTGCCACATCTTGTCCCCCCCGTACCTCGACCACATGCTTTGGTGTCAGGCCGAGCGGCGCCTGATAAATACTATTTTATTGATTATTTGAGCTGCTAAAATCCATGTTTGACCTATGTTTTTATGGCTTGATTGTGATTTTACCCTAGATTTTAGAACTTACTTTTGTTTTGGAGTTAATTACAAATTTATATTAAATTGGGTTATTTGGCCACTAAATTCTTGATCTATTTTTGTAGGCATCAAAGGTTCCTGGACCTAGGGCATATTGGGTCAAACTTGAGTCGGAAGTGACCCGGATCGAATTATCAAGATTATGAATTAATCTGGGCCGTCCGATTCAAGAGCGGCTAGATCTGAGCCATCCAGGATCATCTGAAGCAATCCGAGCTAGGGCTAGGGTTGAACAAGCACCCTGATCAAGATCTGAAGGTTTCATCCCAATCAGAGCTCAATCAACCGTTGGATCAAGCTTGGAGGGCTCTAGATCATCCATTCAAAGATTAGCTTGATCTGGACCATCCGTTGCAAATCTGGAGGATCCGAGCTACCACAAGGCAGATCCTGACCCCAGACCATCATCATCAAAGTTTGGCTCAAATCAGAGCAAGATCAGCCGTTGGATTTCTCAAATTAATCTGAACCATCCAATGCTAAGTATTTAATCAGATTTTCCTGCGCAGTTTCCCTTTGTCGCGTCCTCGCCGCAGCATCGTTGTTCTTCGTTTCTTCTCGTTTTCTTTCAGCAAATTCTTCATCTGAAGGGCGTGACCACCTCAATTCGAGCTTATTCTTGAGTGACAGCAAGGATTTGGATTGGGGATTAGCTTAATTTCGGTTTTAGCTGTAATTTCATTTTCGCATAGCAATTCTGTTTCTGAAATTTCTGGGTTAGCAACTTAGTTTCGATTTTGAATTGTCTTGCTGTAATGGAACCTCAGTTCTTCTAGTTAAGTAGTTTACGAACTTGTTTAGTGGATAATTGCTTTTAATTTCAATTTCCTTCTCGTTTTCAGCTTGCGTATCAAGTTCTTGATTTCTGCATGCGTATCAACTCTTGTTTCTACACTTCCCTTTAGCTTTTGCATTCTTCGGGTTGTCTCACTTTTAGAATGTTAATTTAGTTAATCTAAGTTGTTTCATTTACAGTTGCAAATCTGAGTTTTGTTCAGTTTAGTAATTCTGAATTCAGCTAAACTTGCGTGCCAACTTACTGCTGCGTATCAGCAGCGTATCATCCTCTAGTTTCTGCAAATTTTCGGTTCTTGAGCTCCCCTTTACAGCTAGCCTCTAGCACTTGATATCACTTGCTTTGTTGGGGTGTTAAGCACTTGAATTGTCCTGCATTTCAGCTTCTATTTTTGCTTAAGGTTGTGCTGAATTAATCTGAATTTGAATGCTAAATGTCTTCCTTCAATTCTGAATTTCAAATTACTGATAGCTAGCCTTTCTAAGCTACATTACTTGGTTCTTTGTCTGAATTGCTAGTTTATTGATTTGCAAGTTTCAAACACAAGTTGGCACAAAAATATCAGCTTTTGGCACAAGGGTTTCATTCTTGCGTGCCAAGCTATTTAGGCATTGAGTTGTGTTGAGCTTGTTTGTTTCGAAACCTGCCATCATTGAACTCATTCAATTACTCAGCAATAAAATTGCATTTAATATCCATTGTGTTCCCTTTTAGTTTCAATTTAGCTCCTTAGATTGATTCGATTTCCCTTTGATTGAGCTATTACTTGCCATCTACCCCTTAATTCATTTGTGTAGTTTTCCTTTCTTTTTCTTGTTTTTCCATTTCTGATTGCAACCCCAAAAACCCAAATCATTTATTTGAAACCCAAAAACATAAACGACAGAAAAACACGAGCTCGAATCGAACACGATAACTAGTCCCCGAGAAAAAATACGATCTGTGGCCCCTATATTACATTTTCATACTTTTGATTGTCAAAGGGTTTCCAGTATTCATTCACATCTAAATTTGAGGCTCACATTCGTGACAGTCCATTTGGGCCTATCAAATTTTTGGCACCGTTGCCGGGGAATTACTAATTGACTTGTTTGATTTTTGCTTGTACCCTTATTTCATATCATTCTTGACTTACTTTTGTGCTTATTGCTATATCTTTTGATTTGATTTTATCTGTTTTATTTTTTATCCACCTTTACTGCGAGTTGTTTGATTTTATGACCAGGTCTTTAGGTGGTGATTTGGAAGATTTCGACCCTAAGATTGAGAGGACTTTCAGAGTCAGGAGGAAGCAGGCCATTCTTTCTGAGACTACAGATATCCCTCCTATTCAGACTATCTTCACTCACTCAGGCATTGACATGGCAGACCACCAGAGAACCATGAAGGAGCTTGCAGCACCTGACGCTGCATTTCAGTACTCCAGCATAGCTTATCCAGAGCTAGGGGAATTTTAAGCTCAGATCTGGACTCATCAATTTGTTGCCAAAGTTTCAGGGTTTATCTGGGGAGGATCCAAACAGACACCTGCACGAATTCCATGTGGTATGCTCTACCATGAAGCCACAGGGGGTTTCTGAAGAAGACATTAAGTTAAGAGCATTTCCTTTTTCCTTGACTGGGGCTGCTAAGGATTGGTTGTATTATTTGCCCACTGGATATGTTGCTAGTTGGATTGAAATGAAGAGAGCATTTTTAGAGAAGTTTTTTCCAGCATCAAGGACCGCCATTATCAGAAAAAGTATTTGTGGCATTCAACAAGTGGTTGGAGAGTCCCTTTATGATTATTGGGAGAGGTTCAAGAAGTTATGCTCTAGCTGTCCTCAACACCAAATTAGTGAGCAACTTCTTGTGCAATATTTTTATGAAGGTTTATTACCTATGGATAGGAGCATGATTGATGCGGCGGCAGGAGGAGCCTTAGTAAACAAAACTCCGAAGCAAGCTAGAGAACTCATTTCTAACATGGCGGAGAATTCTCAACAATTCGGGAGTAGAGCACTCACTACAAGAGGGGTTAATGAAGCTCAAGTGATGTCTAATGAAAACAAAGAAATTCAGAGCTCATTGTTGGAGTTGACATCTTTAGCGAAGCAAATGGCATTGAACAATGTGAACCAAGCCTCAAATTTTCCAACAACTTCATTTCCAAATCAAGTTACAAGGGTATGTAGCATATGTTCAAGCCAAGAACATAATTCGGACCTTTGTCCAAATCTCCAACAAGATGAATCGGTTGTGGCCTTGGCTAGAGCTCAATTCCAACAAAGAAATGACCCCTACTCATCTACCTACAATCCGGGTTGGAGGGACCATCCAAATTTGAAGTATAGTAACTCTTTTTACCAACAACCGCCTTCCAATCATCAAAATCATCAAAATCAGCAAAATCAGTCCTCATTTCAGAGTTCACAGCAGCAATCCCATGGTTTTCAGTCACAAAATCATAATTTCCAGCAACCACAGCCGCTTTCACAGAGTTTCCAGCAAGGGTTTCAGCAAAATCAACAAGGCTTTCAATCATTCCCAGCTTTCCAAGCTCCAAATCAACAAAATTTTCAGCCATCACAGCCCATGAATCAGAATTTTCAGCCCTACAATCAAGAGTTTCAAGGTCAGAATTTTCAGCCCTCGCCACCTAATTTTCCAGCTAAAAATCAGAACTTTCAAAGCTACATTTCTCAGCAAAATTTTCCAGCATATCAGCCCTCTAATCAGCCATTTAATCAGCCCTATCAACAGCCCAATCAGTCCTCTTATCAGCCCTAAAATCCATGTTTTCAACAAAATCAGCAAGCTCAACAATTTCATCCTACTTCATCCTTTCAAAATTAGTCAAGGAGCTATTCTAACCAAGGAGGCTATGGGGGATCAAATGGAGGAAATGATCAGCAACAAATGATAGAAATGTTTCAACAGATGTTCCAACAACAACAACAACATATTCAAAACCTTGATAGGCAAATGGGTCAATTGGCTAGTGGGATCAATCACAATCAAGCTCAAGGATCAAGTCAACTCCCTTCCCAAACTGTTCCTAATCCTAAAGGAAACGTGAGTGCTATTTATTTGAGGAGTGGGAAGATCACCTCATCTCCAAAGAGTCCAAGAGCAGATTTTTCAGAAAACCGGACAGCAACGTCAATTCCAGCTCAAAACAGCAGTAAAATGACTTCAAATTCAGCTGATTCCACCCCTAGTCCGTGCCCAACCCTTTCCTCAAGCAACCCTCCAAATTTGGTGGCAAACGAAGAAGAAAACAGTGTCGAGGCCGATTTTACAGCCACCACATCGAATGGGACAGCAGGGCAGAATTCAGCATCTCTACCTCCCGCCAAAGAAGATGATTTTAGGGTTCCTTTACCTTTTCCACAGGGGAGAACTCCTACCAAAAGACACGTGGAGGAGGAGAAAGCAAAAGAGTACAATGAGCTGGTGAAACTTTTTAGTAAAGTTGAAATTAATGTACCTTGCTGACGATGATTAAACAGGTTCCTAAGTACGCAAAATTTTTGAAAGATCTTTGTATTCATAAGAAGAAGCTTAAGGAAAATGAGTTAGTCAGCATGGGGAAGAATGTTTCATCACTTATCCATGTCATCCCTCAGAAATGTGAAGACCCTGGCATGTTCACTGTATCTTGTGAGATAGGGAGCACCACGCTACATGATGCTATGCTTGATTTAGGAGCTTCTATTAATGTCATGCCCAGGACAGTCTTCCAGATGCTTGGCATTGGTCCTCTACAACCCACTGGAGTTGTGATACAGCTAGCAGATAGGAGCCAGACCCGCCCGGCAGGAGTTATTGAGGATGTGTTGGTTAAGGTGAAGGAGTTGATTTTCCCTGCGGACTTCTACATTCTAGACATGGAGGGAGAGTATCTTGCACGTAGATCCCCACTTATCCTTGGGAGGCCTTTTCTGAAGACTACCAAAACAAAGATTGATGTTTATGCTGGCACACTCTCGATGGAGGTGGGAGACACAGTGGTACAGTTCAGCATTTTTGATGCCATGAAGGACCCGAGAGAGGATCACTCCATCAGGAGCGTGGATATTCTTGATGAGCTGGAGCAGACAGAGTTAGAGGCTGAGGGATTTCTAGATGATGTTTCTGGAGGAGCTATAGATTCAGAGGAGGCTGAGAGATTGTTTACTGCTGAGACTGAGGATTTTTCAGAAGATTTTTCAGAAGATTTTTCAGATGTATTTCCAGCTGGAGAGATTTTTCTAGGTGTAGGGGATTGCACAGAGCCCCAAGGATCACCTATTTCTGTTGATATTCAAAGTGTAGGGGATTGCACAGAGCCCCAAGGATCACTTGTATCAGTTGACTGCCTACTAGAACTTGAACCTGATATGGAACCTATACTTGACCAGGAGGAGGCTATGGACATATCTATCATTATGGAACCTCAAGGTATTTTTCAGCACGATCAGGTAAGTATTTCTTTTATTTTTTTTGAAACATCAAGAGAGGTACCAAAATTTGATTTTATTGGTTGCGATAGAATTCTTGATATATCATGTGTGGTAAATAATTGTGAAAATTTCATTGGAGCATCCAAAATAGATTTCACTGATTATGATAAGGTTCTTGATGCATCTTGGGTAGGTATTCATTGTGAAAAAAATTTTGAGTTGCCTAAAATTGATTTTATTGGATGTGATGCATTTTTGGATAAATTTTATGCAAAGACTGATATTATTTTATTTCCTTCATACCCTGCACGCTTGAGAGGGGTATTACATTGTTTTGCAGGGTCCAGAAGACTGCTGGAGTGGGAGCTTCATTTGAACAAACTCAAACCTCCTGGACTGTGTCCCAAAAAGAATAAAGAGGGAGTAGATTTTCCTTTAATTCAAAACACTCTACCTCTTAAATGGGTCTTGTATTTAAATAATCTTCGTCCACCTGAACAGCTTGCTGTAAAGTCCAAGTGTGGGGGAGCGATGCACTGTAAAGTTGAAGAAATGGAAGAAGCTCTTTCGCACACCCAGACTCCTCCACTACCACGGTAGAGGCTATTTCTTGATAGACTCCGACCACCAGAAATAAAAGGGAGTTTGATCTTTGTTGCCTTTTCCTTTATTGCATGTTTTCACTCTTAAAATGAGTTCTTGTTAATAAACACGTGAGTAGAGTAACATGAATAAAAATCATTGTAAATACCATGTCTTGTGTTTTAGCACTCTTTCTTGTATGATTAGTAATAAATGTATCCCTTTAGGTTATCTCCATAGCATTTTAGAATCTCTTGGAAAATAAATTAAATTTGGTTGTCAAAACTTAGGATTTGAGTTCATGGATGAAATCTTGGATGCTTGAGTACGATTTTGCTTTAGATTCTTAATTGAGGATTTGAGATGAATTATTTTTACCTA
Organism: Boesenbergia rotunda; assembly: GCA_024364735.1. Lineage (NCBI taxonomy): Eukaryota > Viridiplantae > Streptophyta > Magnoliopsida > Zingiberales > Zingiberaceae > Boesenbergia > Boesenbergia rotunda. The sequence goes on along the minus strand of JAGFNQ010004189.1, from coordinate 151,666 downwards.
GTGAGATTAGCCTTATTTTGTGATACACATATGTTATTGTATTCTAGAACTTGCTTAGGTTCTTTCAAAATCATATTTCAATGGTTGGATCACATCTATAGGGACTAATCATTTTATTTACCTTTCCACATCAATTTGTCTATTCTATTCTAGTTGTCTTTCCTTATTCCTAATCTTAACCCCAATTTTTCTATGGACTTGTTTGTTTGGAATGTTTCTAATGCTATTTTGCCCGAGACAGACAAAGATTTAAGTGTGGGGGAGTGACTAGCTTTTTGGAAAGATTTGGTATCAAGGAGGAATTTAAAAAAAAAATGTGCCAAATTGAGTTGAAGTCAAAAATTAGCAAGAAGAAGTGGTCAAAGATTGAAAACAATTGAAGATTCTTGACCATCAATTGAAGATTCAAGCCATGTGTGCCAAGGTGAATTCGGCTGAAAAGAGATGAAATCTGATGAAAAACAGAGAAAGGAAAAAAATTACAGTGAAGCCGAACAAAATCTGAGGTAAATTCTGAAAAAACAGTTTGGTATCAACTTCAAGCTCTAAATCTGCCATTCTTATTTGATGCAACCTACTGTCACGAGTTAGAGTGGAATGTGGAGCTGTAATATGAAATAGGAACTTGTGTTCCTGCTCTGAAGTGATCAATTAGAAGGGTTGAAAAACAGAAAAACAGTTTGGAAAACAGAAAAAAGAAACAAAGTAGAATTTTGAGTTTGCTGAGTGCTGATTTGGAGTAGCTGGACTGACCGGAGCTGATCTGAATTGGGACCAATGCAAGGTCTGCTGAGTGATTTCAGTATCCTTTGAAATTGCAGCTGTGTTAGTCAGTTTGCTTTGGAACTACAGCTGGGCAGATTTGGAACTTAAGCAGCTAAGCACAGTTTGTATCCATTCAAAAACTGAACTTGGTTTTCTTTAATCAGCAATGCTTTACTGCAATCTGAACAGAATTGGCCAAATGTTTTTAGCTGAATTCAACTTATTGGGGAGCAAATGTCCAGTGAAGGCAAGTGGAGGAAATCAGAACAAAAAAAAAGAAAGAGAAACAAGAACAAGGATGACACGCAATTGAAATTGACACTATAAAATCATTGAATATTTTCTCATCCGGATTTAAGCTTCATTTCATTTCATTTCTGACCTTGCTAGAAGATAAAAGAAGAAGAGAAAAATCAGGAAAGAGAAGAAAGAAACAAAAATGGCACGAAATTGGAAAACTTGGCACATTAAAACCAAGGAAGGGATTTTCATCCAAATCAAAGGAATTTATTCAAGTTTCACTCATTTACACTTTAGATATCATTAGAGGACTGTCAAGAGGGGCAAAGCACATTGGAAACATCTTTGAGCAACCAAGTCTCCCACTCCATCAATTTTTCCATTTCCTTAATTCTTATTCCAATTCTCACCATTTTTCATGTTTTCAATTGTTTTTATAGATGTTGATCCTATTCATGATTAATGGTGGAGAGTAGATAATAAGCAAGCCTATGGTAGTGCAAGAATCATATGTGTTTGAGTGAGCTCCACTTCCATCATCAAGTTAGAACTTAAGGAGAGAGCCACCAAAATTTTCCTTGAAAGGCTATGAGTTAGATTCATCTCAATGACTCATGATGGATGAAAAGGTTAAGTTGTTGATTTAAGGACAAGATACTAATCCATAGGGCTTAGATTTATGAGAATTGACAACCTTAGGTAATTTCTTTTCATTTGTTTCTAATTATGCTTAAGTAAATCTAGGGGATACATATTTACTGTTTTCGCGAGACGCTCAAGCTCAAGTGTGGGGGAGTTGATAAATACTATGTTATTGATTATTTGAGCTGCTAAAATACATGTTTGACCTATATTTTTATGGCTTGATTGTGATTTTACCCTAGGTTTTAGAACTTACTCTTGTTTTGGACTTAATTGTAAATTTGCATTAAATTGGATTATTTGACCATTAAATTCTTGATCTATTTTTGTAGACATCAAAGGTTCCTGGACCTAGGGCATATTAGGTCAAACTTGAGTCGGAAGTGACCCGGATCGAATTATCAAGATTATGAATTAATCTGGGCCGTCCGATTCAAGAGCGGCTAGATCTGAGCCATTCGGGATCATCTGAAGCAATCCGAGCCAGGGCTAGGGTTGATCAAGCACCCTGATCAAGATCTGAAGGTTTCATCCTAATCAGAGCTCAATCAACCGTTGGATCAAGCTTGGAGGGCTCTAGATCATCCATTCAAAGATTAGCTTGATCTGGACCATCCGTTGCAAATCTGAAGGATCCGAGCTACCACAAGGCAGATCCTAACCCCAGATCATCATCATCAAAGTTTGGCTCAAATCAGAGCAAGATCAGCCGTTGGATTTCTTAAATTAATCTGAACCGTCCAATGCTAAGTATTTAATCAGATTTTCCTGCGCAGTTTCCCTTTGTCGCGTCCTTGCCGCAGCATCATTGTTCTTCGTTTCTTCTCGTTTTCTTTCAGCAAATTCTTCATCTGAAGGACGTGACCACCTCAATTCGAGCTTATTCTTGAGTGACAGCAAGGATTTGGATTGGGGATTAGCTTAGTTTCGGTTTTAGCTGTAATTTCATTTTCGCACAGCAATTCTGTTTCTGAAATTTCTGGGTTAGCAACTTAGTTTCGATTTTGAATTGTCTTGCTGTAATGGAACCTCAGTTCTTCTAGTTAAGTAGTTTACGAACTTGTTTAGTGGATAATTGCTTTTAATTTCAATTTCCTTCTCGTTTTCAGCTTGCGTATCAAGTTCTTGATTTCTGCATGCGTATCAGCTCTCGTTTCTGCACTTCCCTTTAGCTTTTGCATTCTTCGGGTTGTCTCACTTTTAGAATGTTAATTTAGTTAATCTAAGTTGTTTCATTTACAGTTGCAAATCTGAGTTTTGTTCAGTTTAGTAATTCTAAATTCAGCTAAACTTGCGTGCCAACTTACTGCTGCGTATCAGCAGCGTATCATCCTCTAGTTTCTGCAAATTTTCGATTCTTGAGCTCCCCTTTACATCTAGCCTCTAGCACTTGATATCACTTGCTTTGTTGGGGTGTTAAGCACTTGAATTGTCCTGCATTTCAGCTTCTGTTTTTGCTTAAGGTTGTGCTGAATTAATCTGAATTTGAATGCTAAATGTCTTCCTTCAATTCTGAATTTCAAATTACTGATAGCTAGCCTTTCTAAGCTACATTACTTGGTTCTTTGTCTGAATTGCTAGTTTATTGATTTGCAAGTTTCAAACACAAGTTGGCACAAAAATTTCAGCTTTTGGCACAAGGGTTTCATTCTTGCGTGCCAAGCTATTTAGGCATTGAGTTGTGTTGAGCTTGTTTGTTCCGAACCCTGCCATCATTGAACTCATTCAATTGCTCAGCAATAAAATTGCATTTAATATCCATTGTGTTCCCTTTTAGTTTCAATTTAGCTCCTTAGATTGATTTGATTTCCCTTTGATTGAGCTATTACTTGCCATCTACCCCTTAATTCATTTGTGTAGTTTTCCTTTCTTTTTCTTGTTTTTCCATTTCTGATTGCAACCCCAAAAACCCAAATCATTTATTTGAAACCCAAAAACATAAACGACAGAAAAACACGAGCTCGAATCGAACACGATAACTAGTCCCCGAGAAAAAATACGACCTGTGGCCCCTATATTACATTTTCATACTTTTAATTGTAAAAGGGTTTCCAGCATTCATTCACATCTAAATTTGAGGCTCACATTCGTGACAGTCCATTTGGGCCTATCAGCGCCCAACGGCTCCAACCCTTAAGTTGACAGTGCCCTTTTCCTTAATACAGCATGTGTCACTTTACTCTGCCACCCCTGGACATGCATTACCCTGTACTCGCTATATGACAACGGGTGGCAGGCGGGGCAGGACCTGTCAGCTTCCCCGGCTACATATACCTTCTCACTCCGCATTTCCCAGGTACGCGCGATAGTGCAATTCCACACTGTTCTATTGCCTTTCATCGCCTTCGTCGTGTACTGACTTGACCGTCGGAGTGCCTGGCCGGGGACTTTTCCCGGCGGGTTCTAACGGTCTGTGTCTTGCAGGTCAAGGACGATCCAGCTCGTCAAGCCACCTCAGCGACCTCGCTCTTCCCGGAGGCACACTCAGCTGTAAGGGTGTCCAACTCACTTCGCGACAGGATCAAATTTGGCGCTAGAAGGAGGGACACCAGCAGCCTGATCGGAAGTGGAGATGGTTGACCCCCAACCAAATGACTGTGGAGGTCTCTCGTGAGGAGTACGAGGCGTTAATGGTCACGCGAGCTCAGCAAAAGGCTTCTCAAAGGCCCTCGCAAGCCGATAGCCAGGGGCCTCAAGGCCAAGAGCCAGTTGCACGTCGGACTTCGGGAGGACAAGGCAGACCCGCCAGGGCTGAGGGCGGTTCTGTACCTCCTCCTGTGGCGGTCCCCCGGGAGCAAGGCGGCGAGGCCCACTCGATGTCAACGGAGGATTCGGTTTCTAACCCGGTGCGCAGGAGGCAGCTGGACAAGGGAATGGCTCCAGTCGACCCTGCTTCAACCATGTTGGTACGTAGTCCTTTCGCCGCCTGGATTTTGGAGGATCCTGTGCCTCGTCACCTTCGTTTCTTCATCGTCCCCGAGTACGCGGGAACCACGGACCCGGAGGAGCACGTGATGAAGTTCGAGAGCGCATCTCTACTTCATCAATATCCGGAAGGCGTTAAGTGTCGGGCCTTCCTGACCACGCTCTCTGGCGCGACCCAGAGATGGTTCGACCGACTTCCTGATGGGTCGATCACTAACTTTGAGGGATTCAAACGAGTGTTCCTGCAGCACTTTGCTAGCAGCCGACGACACCACAAGACGAGCCTTAATTTGTTCGCCCTGAAGCAAGGGTCGAACGAGACCCTCAAGGCTTACATCAAAAGCTTCAATGATATGGCGGTGGATGTGCCAACGGCCACTCAGGAAGTCATGGTTAGTGCGTTCTCCCAGGGCCTGCAAGACGGGGAGTTTTTCCGTGCGTTGATCAGGAAGCCCCCGAAGGACTTCGACAACCTTCTCGGCAAGGCTGACAAATATATTAACGCGGAGGAGGCTCAGGCCGCATAGAGGAGGGAGGTAGCCAACCCGGCACCCGCTCCCCCAGTCCATGGTCCTAGGCCCTCAGGAGGACCTATTCATAGCCCGCGGGGCCCCGTCGAGCCCGCAGGCATGGAACGGCGCCACGTGCAGCAGGTGGCCCAAGGATGCTTCCCTGCCCGATGGAGGCCCTACTGCACTTTCCACCATAGCCACTGCCACGCCACCGAGGAGTGCCGCCAAGCTAGTAGGGGTCAAGCCCCCGCCCCCAGAGGACGAGGGTGACAAACACCTCCCGGGCGGGGGGCAGGCCGAGGTGGCCCGAACGCTGACCCGATGGTTGAAGAACTGCGGGAGAATCCCCCGGTTGCTCGCAATCTGTTCCCCCAAGGGAACCGAGCGGTGGACGAGGAGACGGAAGAAGAGCGGGTCAATCAACAAAATATCATCCGAGGAGGCGTGCATGTCATCTCGGGTGGACCGACGGGAGGAGATTCCCACCGAGCCCGGAAGGCCCAAGTGCGCCGACTGGAGATCCATCAAGTTGGCACTAGTCTGGCTCAGGCGGAAGGGACACAAATCAGCTTCGGACCCCAAGATCTTCAGGGGTTGGAAGTCCCTCACGATGACGCGCTGATCATCACCACCGTCATCGCCAATTATCAAGTCCACCGCACCATCGTGGACACCGGCAGCTCGGTCAATATACTCTATAAGAGGGCATTTAACCAGCTCCAGATTGAAAGGTCCCAGTTGGAGCTAGTGGTGACCCCGCTGTTTGGCTTCACAGGGAACCCAGTGCAGCTTATTGGCCAGATTCGATTGGTCATATCCCTGGGTGAAGAGCTGTTGAAAAGGACTCGATGGTCCACCTTCTTGGTGGTAGATGCCCCTTCTTTCTACAATGTCATTCTGGGCCGACCTGCCCTCAATAAGTTCTGGGCTGTCGCCTCCACCTTCTACCTGAAGGTTAAATTCCCGGTCGGAGACCAGGTAGGGGAAGTCAGGGGTGACCAAAAGGTAGCCCGGAGGTGCTACGTGGACGACGTTCACGTGGAAAGTCGCAAGGCCCCACGTCCTTTCCCTGATTGCAACATGGTCCAAGCTTCTCCTTGGTCCGAGTTGCATGAAGACAAAGAGGAGGTGCAGCTCCTCCCCGATCGGGAGGAATCCCGAGTCAGGATCGCCGCGGGACTGCCAGAAGAGCTGAAGGAACCCCTGCTGGAGTGCCTGGCTCGGAACCAAGATGTCTTCGCATGGTCAGTCAAGGAGCTGAGAGGTGTCCGCCCAGAGGTTGCAGAACACCACCTCCATGTCTACCCCCACGCTCGGCCCGTAAAGCAAAGGAAGCGGGACTTTAGTACCGCGCTAAACAAGGCAATCAGGGCGGAGATCGAGAGGCTGACGGAGGTAGGGCACATCAGGGAGGTACAGTTCCCGTCCTGGCTGGCTAATGTGGTGCTAGTACCCAAGCCAGACAACAGGTGCGAATCTGCATTGACTTTCGGGATCTCAACAAGGCCTGCTCGAAAGATTGCTACCCCCTGCTCCGGATTGATCAGATGGTGGACTCGACAGTAGGCAGCGAGTTCATCTCCATGCTGGACGCTTACCAAGGGTATCATCTATTGAGGCAATATGTGGTCCGGAGCGACCAAGTGTTTTGATGTTTGGGCAAACGGTTTAAGTTAGGTTTACCCTTGTGTTCTTATATGTGTATGTTGAGTGTGCAGGTTGTACAGGTACACATATTGACTTGACTAGACGGCCTCGGTACGGTGAAGGTTGGCATGGAGACAAGCTGGAGGCTTGTGTGCACCTGAGGGACCTTGATGGAGCAGGGACGATGAGATGAGGGGTGCGGACTTCGAGGCATGCGTGAAGGATGGCATGGAGGCAAGTTGGAGGCTTGCGTGCATTCGAGGGACGGGAGCCGAAGATGAAGAGGGCGCGAAGGCGATAGTCGAGGCTGCGGATGAGAAGTCAGTCGAGTCGTGATGGCACGAGTGTTGTGTGATTGTACTCGAGAAATCCTAGGGTTTGAGTGCGGAGTGGAATGTACTCAGGAAGGGTAACCTTAGGTGGGTGAGTAGACCAGTCGACTGGCCTGGGGGCAGTCGACTGATGGAACTCACAAAAATGTCTCAGCCCTGGGACCAGTCGACTGCCCTGGGGGCAGTCGACTGGTAGGTGGCTGGTGAGTTGGCTGAGAATTCGAACGTTGGGGTGCAACGGTCGAATTTCAATGGCACCAGTCGACTGCCCTGGGGGCAGTCGACTGGTAGCGAGGGTTTCAGCTCGAGTCCTATTTAAAGAGGACTTCATGGTGGCTGAGATTTTTGGACGAGTTTGGTCTTGGTTAAGGGTCAAACAGTAGTCTTTGTGCTCAGAGGTTCTCAAGGTGTTGTGGTGAGGTTTCTCCACCCACAAGGAGCGACGAGAGCTAGTCGGAGGTTATCCGAGGAGTGATCCATCGACGGATTCTTGGATTAGTCACCCGGCCGGGGTGGATACCAAGTAAATTCTCTTTGTTAGCGTTGTTTATTTTCTTTATTATTGTTTCCGCTGTGCAACTAACAACGCAGGTACAAGAAAGATCCGAGAAACACTATTCACCCCCTCTAGCAGACGTATTAGATCCTACATAATCAAGTGCCCCTGGCCGGCGAGGACCAAGAAAAGGTTAGCTTCATCACGGCAGACGATACTTACTGCTACACCGTCATGCCATTTGGGTTGAAGAACGCTGGAGCTACCTACCAGCGTATGATGAACAAAGTCTTCCGATCCCAGATCAAGAGAAATGTGGAAGTATATATTGATGACATCCTCATCAAGTCTGCTCGAGCTAAAGACCTGGTGGCGGATGTCGAAGAAACCTGCCAGACGCTGTGGAGGTATGGGCTTAAGCTGAACCCAGCCAAGTGCCTTTTTGGTGCTCAAAGGGGGAAATTCTTGGGCTATATCGTGACCGAGCGGGGCATCGAAGCTAACCCGGGCAAGGTCAAGGCTCTACTGGATATGGCCCCACCTCGAAATCTACGGGAGGCTCAACGGCTCGCTGGCCGAATCATGACCCTATCTCGGTTTATCTCCCGATCGGCAAAGCGAAGGTTACCTTTCTTCAGAACCCTCCGCAAAGCTACTAAATTCCAATGGGATGCTGATTGTGACAAGGCCTTCGAAGAACTGAAGACTTACCTCACTGAACTGCCTGTGTTGGCAAAACTGGAGGTCGGGGAGACTCTATACGTGTACTTGGCCGCATCAGTTGACTCGGTCAACCTAGTTTTGGTTAAGCAGGAAGCCGCCGAACAACAGCCTGTGTACTTCTTCACCCATTTATTAAAAGGAGCCGAGTGCCGCTATACGACACTCGAAAGGTTGATGTATGTGCTGTTGTTGGGTGCTCGGCGGCTCCGTCCTTATTTCTTAGCACACCCCATCATAGTATTGACGAACAGCAACCTGGGCCGAGTAGCCTCAAATCCTGAAGCATCGGGGCGACTGATCAAGTGGACTACCGAGCTGAGTGAATATGATATTCAATACCAGCCCCGACCAACTATCAAGGCTCAGGCTCTAGCCGACTTCTTAAGTGAGCTGCATGCGGATGAGGTTGAAGAGGCGTGACAGATATATGTGGATGGTTCGTCAGCTCGGTCGGGGAGTGGAATTGGTATTCTGATGGTCTCCCCGAGTGGAGAAAAAAATGCACTTGTCCGTACGGTTAGAATATAAGGCTACAAATAATGAGGCCGAGTATGAGGCCCTCATAGCTGGGTTGCAGGCAGCCAAGCATGTAGGGGCGGCCCGAGTAACGATTTACTCGGATTCTCAATTGGTTACGTAGCAACTGGCGGGACAGTTTGAGGTCAACAGTGACCGCCTGCAGGCCTTCATAGAAGCCTATGAGAAGCTTAAGGTCGAGTTCAAAGAAGTGCAAGTGAGAAAGATCCCACAGGAAAAAAACTTCAAGGCCGATGAATTGGCTAAACTAGCAAGTTCAGTTGGCTCATGAGTGCTTCCTCATGCTGGCGGCCCCGCGCTGCTAGTCATGCAGATAGAAAGGCAGGCCAATTTGGAGTTAAAAGCCGACTGGCGAACCCCGATCATCACATACCTCACCCGGGGAACCTTACCCGTCGACCGTGAGGAAGCTCGGTGGCTCAGGAAGCATGTGTCCAGATTCACCATGGTCGGTGACGCCCTTTACAAGAGATCGTTTTCTCGACCTCTCCTCAAGTGCCTAAGCGAAGAGGATGCTGATTATGTCTTGAGGGAAATTCATTTGGGGATCTGTGGACACCATGCTGGTGCTCGGGCGATGGCGCGGAAGGCGATAATGTCAGGATATTATTGGACCACCCTGCAGAAAGATGCCAACGAGTTGGTTGCTAAGTGTTTATCCTACCAGAAGCATCAATGTCTGCCACACCGACCCACGGAAGCCATGAAGGCGTCGGTGGTCTCTTGCCCTTTTGACCAGTGGGGCATAGACATCGTAGGGCCATTCTCGGCTGCCGCCGCTCAGAAGAAATATTTGCTGGTGGCAGTCGACTACTTTTCCAAGTGGATAGAGGCGAAGGCCCTATCGTGCATCACCGAACTGGCGGTAATGAGGTTCTTGTGGCGAGACATACTGTGCCGGTATGGGATCCCGCACAAGCTTATCTCAGATAACGGGAGGCAGTTCCAGGGCAGAAGGATACAAGAGTGGTGCGCGAAATACGGTATCAAGCAAGCCTTTACCTTTATAGCTTACCCGCAAAGCAATGGCCAGGCAGAAGTGGCTAATCGAGAGATTCTCAGAGGGTTGAAGACCAAGCTCGACCACATCGGCGGGACGTGGGTAGATGAGCTCCCGAGCAACCTATGGGCCTTGAGGACCACTATCAAAGAAACAATTGGATGCACGCCTTTCCAGCTGGTTTATGGAACTGAAGCAGTGATCCCGGTCGAGGTCGTGTGTGAATCAGACCGGAGGGTAGCATATGATAACGATAATCTAGAAAGATAGCATCTGGAGCTAGACCTGGTCAACGAAATTCGAGACAGAGCAGCGGCTCGGATGTTCGCGTATAGGCAAAAGATGAAACAGAGGTACGATCGAAGGGTGATGCCCAAAGCATTTCAATTGGGCGACCTTGTCCGGAAAATAATCAAACCCGTGGGAGACGTAAGCAAATTGGAGCCATAATGGGGAGGACCCTTCAAGGTTGTTCAAAAGCTATCATCGGGAGCCTATTACTTAGAAAATGAGAAAGGAAAAAGGTTGGATCGGCCCTGGAGTGCGATCCACCTTCAGCCCTATCGGGTTGCTGAGTGAAAAGTGATGATGTAAATGTCAAACACACCTGACAGTGAAAGAATATGGTCCTTACCCCGCTCGCAGATATACTGGACTCTCGAGCTACTAGCCCATAGCTCTGTTGCTCAGTAAGACGCGTGGCGTCCCACGCTCCCTGAGTCCTGGCCGACTGTGTGTGCTATATTTCCCATAGCTCGGCTGCTCAGAAAGACATGTGGCGGCCCACGCTCCCTGAGTCCTGCCCGACTGTGTGCGCCAATTTCCCGCAGCTCGGCTGCTCAGTAAGACGCATGGCGTCCCACGCTCC
>JAGFNQ010004189.1:85729-130407 GCA_024364735.1 Boesenbergia rotunda | reverse complement strand
TTCACAACTAAGATGCAAGAAGGCACTTCCGCCTCGCAGTTTGTGCTAAAGATGTTGGGGTACATTGAGCGACTGAACACACTCGGTTTTGCAATGGATCATGAACTAAGTATTGACTTAATTCTGAGTTGTTTGCCCAAAAGTTATTCGCAATTTGTGATGAACTATCGGATGAACAAGCTGGAAACTACCATTCCTGAGTTAGTCAACCTGCTGAAGTCTGTAGAGCCTTCTGTAAAGCAGGAACAAAAGGCAGTTCTGTTAGTTGGTTCCTCGAAGAAAGGTTCTAAGAGGAAGGCCAAAGAACAGAATAAGGGAAAGAAGAAAAAGGCTAAAAAGACTGAAAAGAAACCAAAAGGCACTTGCCATCATTGTGGCAAAGAGGGTCACTGGCGAAGAAATTGCAAAGTTTATCTTGAGTCCTTGAAGAAGAAGGCATCCGATGCCCCGTCCTCTTCAGGTATCTTCGTTATTGAATGTCACTCTATTTCCTCAAATACCTGGGTACATGATACTGGGTGTAGTTCACATATATGTAATGACATACAGGGGCTAAGGAATAGAAGAAGACTCGTCAAGGGAGAAGCAGATTTGCGAGTTGGAAATGGAGCAAGGATTGCTGTTGTTGCCATCGGAACATATTTGCTAAAGCTCCCGACTGGACGTATCTTAGAACTGGATAATTGTTATTTCGTTCCTTCGTAATAAAGAACATTGTATCTATTTCATGTTTGAATGAAAAAGGTTATCATTTGACTTTTAGTAACAATTGTTGTTACATAACTTTAAATGGCGTTCTTTATGGGAACGGAACTTTGTGCAATGGCATCTACACGTTAGATTTATCCAGTGACGTTTTCAATATCGAAGTTAGCAACAAACGTGCTCGAATAGATAATCGAATAGACTCCTACACTTGGCATTGCCGTCTTGGCCATGTAAGTAAGAAACGCATGACCGAATTACACCGATGTGGAATTTTGGAATCATTTGAACCCGATTCATTTGATACATGCGAATCGTGCTTAAAAGGCAAGATGACCAAATTATCCTTTACCGGAAAAGGTAATCTAGTGGGAGAATTGCTCGGTCTAATACATACTGATGTATATGGACCAATGTCAACTCTTGCACAAGGAGGCTATAGCTACTTCATCACCTTTATCGATGATCACTCACGATTCGGGTACGTGTTCTTGATGAAACACAAATCTGAAGCCTTTGAGAAATTCAAAGAGTTCAGAAATGAAGTAGAGAAACAGCTTGGCAAAAGTATTAAAATACTTCGATCCGATCAGGGTGGTGAATACTTAAGTCAAGAGTTTCGAGATTATCTAAGGGACAATGGGATATTATCTCAATGGACTCCGCCATATACACCACAGCATAATGGTGTATCTGAGAGGCGAAACCGAACCTTGATGGACATGGTTAGGTCGATGATGAATCATGCAACTCTTCCAAAATCCTTTTGGGGTTATGCACTTAAGACAGCTGTTTATTTATTAAACAGAGTCCCGACCAAGGTAGTCTCTACTACTCCATATGAGATTTGGAATAGTAAGAAACCTCACTTAACTCACCTTAAGATATGGGGTTGTCCTGCTTACGTGAAGCGGGTTGTATCAGACAAATTGGATGCTAAGTCTGATAAATGTCTATTTATTGGATACCCTAAGGAAACGAAGGGTTACCAATTCTATCATCCCTTGGAACAAAAGGTGTTTGTTTCAAGGCATGCTGTATTTCTAGAAAAAGAATTTCTTTTACAAAAAAAATAGTGGGAGTTACATTGAACTTGATGAAGTTCAAGAAACTCCAATAGACATTACAGAGACACCGAGTCTAGGCCCACAACCGATAATTCATAATGATGAGCTATCAGTTGAACCTAAAACTACACCACCTCTTCGTAGATCTGATAGGACACGCAACATTCCAGAGAGATACGGATTTCTCGTAAGTGAATCGAACGACGTGTTGCTTATTGGCGATGACGAACCTATCAGTTATGAAGATGTTCTGAAAAGTTTAGAAAGGGACAAATGGCTTGAAGCCATGAAGTCGGAAATGGATTCCATGTACGAAAATCAAGTATGGGACTTGGTTAACCCACCTGAAGGGATTAAACCCATAGGGTGCAAGTGGGTTTTCAAGAAAAAAACCGACATGGAAGGTAATGTTATTACCTTTAAGGCTTGATTAGTGGCAAAAGGATATCGTCAGAAGCAAGGAATTGATTATGACGAAACCTATTCGCCAGTAGCTATGCTTAAATCCATTCGGATGCTCCTAGCCATAGCAGCTCATTATGATTATGAGATATGGCAAATGGATGTGAAAACAGCTTTCCTTAACGGAAACCTGCTTGAGGACGTATACATGATACATCCTGAAGGTTTCACATCGGTTGATAAAAGCAAGGTATGCAAGCTTCGACGATCCATATATGGACTGAAGCAAGCATCTAGGAGCTGGAATATCCGTTTTGATGAGACAATCAAAAAGTTTGATTTCTCGCAAAATCCTGACGAACCCTGTGTGTACAAGAAGGTTAGTGGGAGTGCAGTCGTATTCCTAGTATTATATGTCGACGACATCTTACTTATAGGAAACGATATTTCAGTCTTACAGACAGTTAAAATTTGGTTATCCAAAACTTTCTCCATGAAAGACCTGGGAGAAGCAACCTATATCCTTGGGATTAGAATCTATAGAGATAGATCAAAACGGTTGCTCGGTCTTTCGCAGTCTACATATATAGACCGAGTGCTAAAAAGGTTTAGCATGTCGGAATCCAAGAAAGGTTACCTTCCCATTAGGCATGGGATCAACCTTTCAAAGTCTATGTGTCCGCGCACAGAAGACGACAGGATTTGCATGAATAAGATTCCCTATGCATCCGCGATAGGATCTATCATGTATGCTATGTTATGTACTAGGCCTGATGTATCGTATGCTTTGATCATCACAAGCAGATACCAGTCGGATCCAGGAATGGATCACTGGGCGGCTGTTAAGTCAATCCTTAAGTACTTAAGAAGAACTAAGGATGTGTTCCTAATATATGGAGAAGGAGATTTGGTAATTCGTGGGTATACAGATGCCAGTTTCCAGACAGATAAGGATGACTCCAAATCGCAGTCTGGATACGTATTTACTTTGAATGGAGGCGCAGTAAGTTGGAAAAGTTCCAAACAAGACACCGTAGCGGATTCCACCACAGAAGCTGAATATATCGCAGCTTCGGAAGCAGCAAAGGAAGCAGTCTGGATCAAGAAGTTTGTCTCCGAACTTGGTGTGGTTCCAACCATTGATGATGCAGTGCCGGTTTACTGCAACAACAATGGAGCTATTGCACAAGCAAAGGAACCAAGGTCTCATCAGCGATCCAAACACGTGCTTCGCCGCTATCATCTGATCAGAGAGATTATAAGTAGGAATGACATACAAATTGAGAGAGTTCCCACTGAAAGGAATATAGCGGATCCTTTAACTAAGGTCTTGCCTCAAAGCAAGTTTGAGGGTCATGTTAGAGCCTGAGGTATTGGATACCGTAGCGATTGGCATTAGGCCAAGTGGGAGTTTGTTAGTGATATGAGAGAAGTGTCCTAAGGCAATCGCCTTATGATTGTAAAACATTTATATTAATAAATGATAATTCACTATTTGAGTATACATGCTTGTGTATTTGATTGGGATCTTAAACTCATCTACTGAATGTCCGCAATACAACTCACAGCATAAGAGAATTTGTGATGAGATCACAACTAGTGATTATCTCTAAATGCGCAAATGTGAAGTATTGAAAATATCCCTAGTCGATGAATTGATAAAAACGGACACTATCAATTCTGTTGAGACTAGCATGGGTTATTCTCTAATCAGCTGATTCTCACTGGCTGGTGACATTGGGATGTCCGGAGATAAACATGGATGCTAGTTAAGGGAACTAGTTCATTGGAGTGACTAGCTGTAAGACTTCATATGGGAATCTACATGTAGATATGTCAATGAAGATCATACTGCGGCTTAAGTGCGATGTTCCTTTGACTTGCGGTGTTCAAGTCATCTTGGTCATGGAGACTTATACTTTGACATCTTAAGCAAGCATCTCCAAGGAGGTGTGGACCCAGGATGATCGGGTATAAGCCGAAGTGCCCGAAGATGTTTGAACAGCCTACAAAGGATTCACCACTCCTTGCGAGGAGATGTATACCCAGGCCTATCGTCGGATTGTTACTCAAAGCCTCTGGCCAGAGCATATCATATTTAGAGTGAGAGTCTCTGAAATACATGAGAGTAATTAGAAATCCAAAGGACGAGAAAGACACTACTTGGGCTAGGTGTGACGTAGTCAGCCTAGTGGGGACTGACACCATTGACCGTGTCCTGAACCAAGTGGGTATAAGGTGGTGAAGGGAATGGGGCACGATTCATTAGAGCTGCTGAAGGGTTTCAGAATAATTTCTTCTGGGGTCAAACCGTTGATCTTTCGATTAATTGGGGATCATGATGTACTACTAGGTGCCACTCATGATCGTTCTATAATTTGTTGATTATAGACGGTCAACATAAATCGAAAGCCTATTTAGTCACACGCACTACGAGTAATCCGTGGGATTTAAAACAAGTTGAAAATTAGATTTTTCGATCAAGAGAAATAAGTCGAATCTGAGTTAGTCAGAGGCGCAATGGAAGCTAAAAATGGCTAAGTCTTTTGAAGGCTTTTTGGGCGAATTAAATGAGTTTAATTCGCGATCGGTTCGGGTCGGCTTTGGCCGGCCAAAGAGGGTGTTAACCCTCCTTGGGTGGCCGGCCATTAAAGGGAGAAAAATCAATTTAATTGCTTTAATTAATAAGATAAATCCAGCGCGATTTATTTTATAAATTATGGATAAATAAATTTGTATAAAGAAATTTATATAAATAAATTTATAGAAATTTATTCTTTTTATGGAAGATTAAAATAATCCATGAATTGGTTTATTTTAATTTTATAAAATCAATTATGAATTGATTTTTCATAATAAGAAAGTTTATAAATTTCTTATAAAAATTTATTCCATAATTTAAAGAGAAGAAAAGTTATTTTTATTATAAATTAGTTTATAATAAAGACTTGGTTTAAACGGAATTAATTCATAACAATTTATAGGATAAATTTCTTATGATAAATAATTTATTTTATTATAAAGTTAGTTATAATAAAATTCATAAGAGAATTTATAGGATAAATCTCTTATGATAATTAATTTGTTTTATTATAAATTGTTTATAATAAGACTAGGCTTAAAAGGAATAAGCAATAAGAAAATTTATAAGATAAATTTCTTATAACTAATTCCGTTAATTCCGTTAATTCGGTTTAGAGGGAGACTTAACGAAGGAGTTGCTACTATATAAAGGAACCAAAGGCTAGCCCTTAATTCCAATCAAGTGAATATTATTGGAGCTCTCCCTCTCTCTCTTAATCTCTTCTCCTCTCCCTCTCCCTCTCTTGCCTAGGGCCGGCGCCCACCCTTGTGGATTAGGGCCGGCGCACCCAACCAACTTCCAAGGTGAAGTTGGCGTGAGCAATCAAGAAGGAGGAGAACCCGAACACGAAGAAGAAGAAGCGGATAGCGACTCCTCTCTTCTCGGAATTCGATTCCGTTACTTCATTGGTTAGTTTCCTAATCTCTCTCTTGTTCTTCTAGTTGTGCCTTCCGAGAATCTAGTAGTTCTCGTCGGCACAAAACTCGTGACTTTGCGAAGTCATCCCGAAGAGAACTCGGCGTGGACGCGAATAGAGGCGAAGCTTCCAAGGGACGCTACGGTTGGATCTCGTCCCTTTCTTCAAGTTACGCGAGGTACTTGGTAAATTAGTTTACCTTTCCGCAAACTTTTATTTTATGATTATGTCAACACACCATAAGGTTGCATGCTAGATACGAAGTTAAAATAATTTTGGAAATTATTTTATGCAAATTCTTCCGCTGCACGTAAAAATTTTGAATTTTACGAACTCGTATCCTTGTCGACATGCACCCGGTCCCAACACTTCTTGGTGGTGGATGTCCCTTCTTCCTACAACACCATTCTGGGCCGACCTGCCCTCAATGAGTTTCGGGCTGTCGCCTCCACTTTCTACCTGAAGGTTAAATTCCCGGTCGAAGACTAAGTAGGGGAAGTCAGGGGCGACTAGAAGGTAGCCCGGAGGTGTTACGTGGGCGATGTTCACGTGGAAAGTCGCAAGGCCCCACGTCCTTTCCCTGATTGCAACATGGTCCAAGCTTCTCCTTGGTCCGAGTTGCATGAAGATAAAGAGGAGGTGCAGCTCCTCCCCGATCGGGAGGAATCCCGAGTCAGGATTGTCGCGGGACTGCCAGAAGAGCTGAAGGAACCCCTGCTGGAGTGCCTGGCTCGGAACCAAGATGTCTTCGCCTGGTTAGTTAAGGAGCTGAAAGGTGTCCGGCCGGAAGTCGCAGAACACCACCTCCATGTCTACCCCCACGCTCGGCCCGTAAAGCAAAGGAAGCGGGACTTTAGTACCACGTAGAACAAGGCGATCAGGGTGGAGATCGAGAGGCTGACAGAGGCAGGACACATCAGGGAGGTACAGTTCCCGTCCTGGCTGGCTAATGTGGTGCTGGTACCCGAGCCAGACAACAGGTGGCGAATCTGCATTGACTTTCGGGATCTCAACAAGGTCTGCCCGAATGATTGCTACCCCCTGCCCCAGATTGATCAGATGGTGGACTCGACAACAGACAGCGAGTTCATCTCCATGTTGGACGCTTACCAAGGGTATCATCAAGTGCCCCTGGTAGGCGAGGACCAAGAAAAGGTTAGCTTCATTACGACAGACGACACTTACTGCTACATCGTCATACCATTTGGGTTGAAGAATGTTGGAGCCACCCACCAGCATATGATGAACAAAATCTTCCGATCCCAGATCGGGAGAAATGTGGAAGTATATGTTGATGACATCCTCATCAAATCTGCTCGACCTGAAGACCTGGTGGCGGTGTCGAAGAAACCTGCCAGACGCTGCGGAGGTATGGGCTTAAGCAGAACCCAGCCAAGTGCCTTTTTGGTGCTCGAAGGGGGAAATTCTTGGGCTATATCGTGATCGAGCGAGGCATCGAAGCTAACCCGGGCAAGGTCAAGGCTCTACTGGATATGCCCCCGCCTCGGAATCTACGAGAGGCTCAGCGGCTCGCTGGGCGCATCACGGCCCTATCTCGGTTTATCTCCCGATCGGCAGAGCGAGGGTTACCTTTCTTCAAGACCCTCCGCAAAGCTACTAAATTCCAATGGGATGCCGATTGCGACAAGGCCTTCGAAGAACTGAAGACTTACCTCGCTGAACTGCCCATGTTGGCAAAACTGGAGGTCGGGGAGACTCTATACGTGTACTTGGTCGCATCAGCTGACTCGGTCAGCCTAGTTTTGGTTAAGCAGGAGGTGGCTGAACAGCAACCTGTGTATTTCTTCGCCCATTTATTAAAAGGAGCCGAGTGCCGCTATACGACACTCGAAAGGTTGATGTATGTGCTATTGTTGGGAGCTCGGCGACTCCGTCCTTATTTCTTGGCACACCCTATTGTGGTATTGACGAACAGCAACCTAGGCCGAGTAGCCTCAAATCCTGAAGCATCGGGGCGACTGATCAAGTGGACTACCGAGCTGAGTGAATATGATATTCAATACTAGCCTCGGCCAACTATCAAGGCTCAGGCTCTAGCCGACTTCTTGAGTGAGTTGCATTCGGAAGAGGTTGAGGAGGCATGGCAGATATATGTGGATGGTTCGTCAGCTCGGTCGGGAAGTGGGATTGGTATTCTGGTGGTCTCCCCGAGTGGAGAAAAAATGCATTTGTTCGTACGGCTGGAGTATAAGGCTACAAATAATGAGGCCGAGTATGAGACCCTCATAGTGGGGTTGCAGGCCGCCAAGCACGTAGGGGCGGCCCGGGTAACGCTTTACTCGGATTCTCAACTGGTTACACAGCAAGTGGCAGGACAATTTGAGGTCAACAGTGACCGACTGCAGGCCTTCATAGAAGCCTATGAGAAGCTTAAGGCCGAGTTCAGAGAAGTGCAAGTGAGAAAGATCCCACGGGAAGAAAACTTCAAGGCCGACGAATTGGCTAAACTAGCCAGTGTTGGATCGAGAGAATACGATAGAGGGGGGTGAATATCATAAATCGTTCGGATTTAGAGATAGAGAAATTGCACAGCGGAAATTAAAACACAACACACGAACTCAGGTAGTTTTACTTGGTTTGGAGCCTAGGTCGACTCCTACTCCAAGGCCCACGGTCGTTGACCGTTTACTTTGGGCAATTCTATATGAGGCGCAAAAACAGTTTACAAATATTGATTACAATAGTAGTATAGTAAACTAAAAGAAAACAGTTCTTCGTTACCGACGTCCGGTGTAGAAAATTTATCTCGGAGCAGAGGGACGTCGTCGGCGCTTTCGTGTGGAGTTGGAAGGTTTCTCGGGCGAAGCGCAGGAGCAGAAGAACGTAACAGCGTTGGAAGAAGTTTTGTTGAAGCTTGGGGGGTCGAGGGCCTTTTATAGGGTTCTGAGGGCGCCTTGGAGCACGGGGCACCCTCCACGTGGCCTGTGATCCTCTTCTCGCGGTCAGCGAGTTATCCCTTCAAAGTCGGGATAATGCTTTGACGGGGCGCCCGAGAAGCCGAGGGCGCCCTGGCTGACCTGTTCAGCAGAAGTCTCGGCTGGATAATATTATCCTCTTTGCTGGCTTCATGTGCGGGGCGCCCTGGTGGCTGGGGGCGCCCTGGGCGTTCGGGGCGCCATGGGTTCTGGGGGCGCCCTGACTGCTGAGGGCGCCCCTGCCAGTATTCAGCCGAAGCTCCTTTTGCTTCATTTGTTTTATGTTCACCTTGGGGGCGCCCGGGAGACTCAGGGCGCCCTACTCAGCTGCTGCCTCACTCCTTTGAGGCTCTCTGAGCTGCAGACACTCGTTCCTTTGGTCCTGCATCTAGGGTTAGTCCGAAAACAACATAAAGCAGTAAGTTGTTTGTTTTATACAGCCTTAGCTGTCTTGGTTCTGACTTTGGGTCTCCAAAATGGAACCCTAGGTCGAACCGACGCCTACTGTTCCCTCAATGGGGAGCGCGTCCTCACCTACTCCTCTCGGGAGAATTTACCTGATGCCAACCGCTCCTCTGGTTGGAATTTTGCCTAGCGGTCCTTCGTCAGGTCTTGGATACCAAGCTGTCCTTCGCCTGGCGCCTAGCAGTCCTTCGCTAGGGCTTTAGTACCCTGGCATTCCTTCGCCAGTGCCTAGCAGTCCTTCGCTAGGGCTTTGTGACCTGGCATTCCTTCGCCAGTGCCTAGCAGTCCTTCGCTAGGACTTGTTACCCTGGCATTCCTTCGCCAGTGCCTAGCAGTCCTTCGCTAGGACTTTTTATCCTAGCATTCCTTCGCCAGGTACCTAGCAGTCCTTCGCTAGGGCTTTGTATCCTGGCATTCCTTCGCCAGGAGCCTAGCAGTCCTTCGCTAGGACTTTGTTTCCTACACACTTAATGAGCATATTAGATAACAAATAACACTTAACTTTGAATCCTTTGCCAATATCAAAACAAGGTTCGATATGGTGCTTCCTGCACCAACAGCCAGTTCAGTTGGCTCATAGGTGCTTCCTCAGGCTGGCGGCCCGGCGCTGCTAGTCATGCAAATAGAAAGGCAGGCCGATTTGGAGTTAGAAGTCGACTGGCGAACCCCGATCATAACATACCTCACCTGGGGAACCTTACCCGCCGACCGTGAGGAAGCTCGGTGGCTCAGGAAGCATGTGTCCAGATTCACCATGGTCGATGACGCCCTTTACAAGAGATCGTTCTCTCGACCTCTCCTCAAGTACCTAAGCGAAGAGGATGCCGATTATGTCTTGAGGGAAATTCATTTGGGGATCTGTGGACACCACGCTGGTGCTCGGGCGACGGCTTGGAAGGCGATAATGTCAGGATATTATTGGCCCACCCTGCAGAAAGATGCCAACGAGTTGGTTGCTAAGTGTCTATCCTGCCAGAAACATCAATATCTGCCACACCGACCCATGGAAGTCATGAAGGCGTCGGTGGTCTCTTGCCCTTTTGACCGGTGGGGCATGGACATTATAGGGCCATTCCCGGTGGCCGCCGTTCAGAAGAAATATTTGCTGGTGGCAGTCGACTACTTTTCCAAGTCGATAGAGGCGGAGGCCCTGTCGCACATCACCGAACTGGCGGTAATAAAGTTCCTGTGGCGAGACATACTGTGCCGGTATGGGATCCTGCACAAGCTTGTCTCGGATAATGGGAGGCAGTTCCAGGGCAGAAGGATACAAGAGTGGTGTGCGAAATACGGCATCAAGCAAGCCTTTACCTCTGTAGCTTACCCTCAAAGCAATGGCCAGGCAGAAGTGGCTAATCGGGAGATTCTCAGAGGGTTGAAGACCAAGCTCGACCATGTTGGGAACGTGGGTAGAGGAGATCCCGATAATCCTATGGGCCTTGAGGACCACTATCAAAGAAACAACTGGATGCACGCC
This sequence comes from Boesenbergia rotunda, assembly GCA_024364735.1. NCBI lineage: Eukaryota > Viridiplantae > Streptophyta > Magnoliopsida > Zingiberales > Zingiberaceae > Boesenbergia > Boesenbergia rotunda. The sequence continues at coordinate 119,855 of JAGFNQ010004189.1, read as the reverse complement.
TTTCTAGCTGGTTTATGGAACTGAAGCAGTGATCCCGGTCGAGGTCGGGTGCGAATCAGACCGGAGGGCAGCATATGATGATGATAATCCAGAAAGACGACGTCTGGAGCTAGACCAGGTCAATGAAATCCGAGACAGAGCAGAACAGAAGTACGACCGGAGGGTGCTGCCCCGAACATTTCAAGTGGGCGATCTTGTCTGGAAAAGAATCAAACCCGTGGGAGACGTAAGCAAATTGGAGCCACAATGGGGGGGACCCTTCAAGATTGTTCAAAAACTCTCCTCAGGAGCCAATTATCTAGAAAATGAGAAGGGAAAAAGGTTGGATCGACCCTGGAGTACGATCCACCTTCAGCCCTATCGGGTTGCCGAGTGAAAAGTGATGATGTAAATGTAAGACACACCTGACAGTGGAAGAACATGGTCCTTGCCCCGCTCGCAGATGTACTGGACTCTCGAGCCACTAGCCTGCAGCTCGGCTGCTCAATAAGATGCGTGGCGTCCCACGCTCCCTGAGTCCAGCCCGATTGTGTGCGCTATTATCCCGTGGATCAGCCTGCCTGACCGTGTGCGCCATTTTCCCTCAGCTCGGCTGCACAGTAAGACGCGTGGCGTCCCACGCTCCCTGAGTCCTGCCCGACTGTGTGCGCTATTATCCTGCGGATCAGCCTGCCTGACCGTGTGTACCATTTTCCCGCAGCTTATGGTCCGAGTCCCACCCCTTCAAATGCGTGAAAAAGAACAAGCAGACAAGAGACGTGCTTATTAGGATAGGTGAGGAGCGATGAATCGTGCGACAAGCCTCCAACCGTTAGGGCAACGATCTATAGAAAGATAGGCCCAGATTCTGAGGGGCGCGCCAGGCTCGGCCCAGATTTGGTGTCCAGTCAGTCGGGCTACAAGCCTCCTTCGACTAGACTTGAGGGGGATGCTTATGATCCAGGGCCAGGTTGCGTGTTGCCTGGCCCGGCAGCCTGGCGTCCAGTCAGAAGGAAGATGGTTAGTGGGTTGAACGAGCCAGTTAGGTGGGGGACGAGCGGGCCTAAGTCTCGGGCTAACGCGTTATAGGCCCTCAGTCGACTTCGTTATTCAGTGCCCCAGTCGGCACCCTCATAGCCCCTCAACCGGCCTCCTCACTCAGTGCCCCAGTCGGCACCCTCATAGGCCCTCAGCCGGCCTCCTCACTCAGTGCCCCAGTCGGCACCCTCATAGGCCCACGGCCGGCCTCCTCACTCAGTGCCCCAGTCGGCACCCTCATAGGCCCTCAGCCGACCTCCTCACTCAGTGCCCTAGTCGACACCCTCATAGGCCCTCAGCCGGCCTCCTCACTCAGTGCCCCAGTCGGCACAACCACTCCCTGACACCGGACTACCAGAAGTTGTACGGGGTCGGCGCAAGACCGGGGCCATCCTGATCCCTGGTGGCGGATATCTCGCCGAGGTATTGATCTTCCTGCTACATCTTGTCCCCTGTACCTCGACCACATGCCTTGGTGTCAGGTCGAGCGGCGTCCAACGGCGTCAGCCCTTAAGTTGACAGTGCCCCATTCCTTAATCCAGCATATGCCACTTTATCGTGCCACCCCTGGACATGCATTACCCTGTCCTCGCTAGATGACAGTGTTGGATCGGCTTGGACCGGCTCGAGGGGGGTGAATAGACGGGAAAAAATTGTGAAAGTGGAGACACTCGTCTTTAAAAAAGAAACTTGGTCACAACTGAGAACGTTGCTTCCAAGGCAGTGAGCGCTCAATAAAAATCTCCTTGTGGCGGAGAAGCCTTACAAAAATAGCACACTAGACTTTTAGAGAGTTTACAAGAATGAATAAAAATGATTGAATGAATTTAAATCTCTAAGCCTATTTATAGGTTGAGTGATATGATCTTGATCGTTGATACAAGATTGAGTTGCATCTTGATCGTAGATCTAAGATTATCTCAACCATATTTTTTAAAGGATTAATTATTATCCTTTAATTGTTTATCATTAATCCGAACTGTAGGCATGCACTTCCGTTTGAATCGGCTAAGCTTCCGCTTCCGATTAAATCAACTGTAGCCATGCACTTCCGTTTGAATCGGCTTCCGTTTGAATCGGCTAAGCTTCCGCTTCCGATTAAATCAACTGTAGCCATGCACTTCCGTTTGAATCGGCTAAGCTTCCGCTTCCGATTAAATCAACTGTAGTCATGCACTTCCGTTTGAATCCGATTGCCGATTAATTGCTGTCCTTGCCTCCACTTGTAAGAAGCACAAAAAAACTTTAATTAAAAGAAAGTCCAATTAAGAAATAAAACAAAATTAAAAAACGTTTACTTAAAAACTTTAAATTTAATTGAAACTTTAATTAAAATTTTAATATAATTAAAACTTTATTATTTTAATAATAAGTCAAATGTTGACTTGATAAAAGTCAACTTAGTTGACTTTTCGTCAAACCGTCGATTGGATGATTTCCGGCCAATCGGAGTTAGGTTCACCCTAACCCGACTCTGGCCTTTTGCCCCTCAAACGTGCTTCCGCCAGGCTTCTCGTCCCTCGGACGTCGCGTGCACATCCTTCTTGGTCCACCAACGTACTCTTCCGCAACTTCCACGTCCCTCAGATTGCACCGAGTCTGTCGGCTCACTCCCCTGCGCAATCCTTCTCGCCCACTGCGTCTTACGCTCGATTTCCTCCGTACCTAAGTTCCTGCACACTTAGCAGAGGGATTAAAACCAACAGGACCTAACCTAACTTGGTTGATCACATCAAAACCAACCGGGGCACCAACAGATAGTAGGTGGCAGGCGGGGTAGAACCTGTCAGCTTCCCCGGCTACATATACCTTCTCGCTCCGCATTTTCCAGGTACGCACGATAGTGCAATTTTCATACTGTTCTATTGCCTTTCATCGCCTTCGTCGTGCACTGACTTGATCGTCGGAGTGTCTAGCCGGGGACTTTTCCCGGCGGATTCTAACGGTCCTTGTCTTGCAGGTCAGGGACGATCCAGTTCGTTAAGCCACCTTAGTGACCTCGCCAATCCCGAGAGACACACTCAGTTATAAGGACGTCCGACTCACTTCGCGACAGGATCATTGGATTTGGTTCCCATTTAATTAGGGCATTCTGACAATTCTCGTAACTCTCCTTCTTTAGTGATCATTGAATCAATAATTATATAAAGAATAAAGACAATTCCGCCACCTTCCTAACCATCCTAAAATCGCTAAATAGATTCAAAATTTAAAAAAATATAAAAATAATCAAAAATATCTTAAATATAAAAAAATAAAAATCATCCACAAATAAAAATTACTAATAATAATAATAATCTTCTATTCCTCCTAAATCAGTCGTTCAAGGTTGAAAATCGCATTCTCGAGTTTAGAATAGTATTAGAAAGCAGTCCAGGATCTAATATCAACTCAATAAAATCTACTTAATAATTGCTGGGCTTCGGGGATCCTCAGCGATTCAAATGATGAACATAATTGTACTAGAACCAAGACTCCCCTTCTTCAATTATCCGTAGAGCGTCACTAGAATTAAAGGCAAAATTCCAAAGTGCCTCGGCAGCAGACTGAACATCTTCAGTATCAGAAAGTGCCTATGCAATTAAAGGTACTACACTCCTTCCCTTCCAATCGTAATGCTATTAGCCTCTGAAACTGATAAACCCCACAAAGCCCCAGCAGCCCTTTCTTGCAAACCTTGGGAAGCATTTGAACAAGACTGTGCAAGAGCTACCAACGCTTCAACTCCACCAAGTAAAGCAATGGCTTCTCGATTTCTATCATCCAAAGATAAATTCCATAAAGCACCAGGAGCTTCTTGCCTTGTACCTTCATTTTGACATTTGTTGTTGTTGCTGCCAAATTAGCCAAAGCTCGTGCAGTCTGTCCTTGGACTTCCTCAACTTTGCATGATTTAGCATGTGTCGCCAATGCACAAACATCACCAACAACGGCAATCTCCACGCTGCACTTTTCACCAGCAACCAGATTCACAAGTGCACTTACAGCTCGTTCTAGAACTCCATCTGCTAAAGATTGCCACTTAAATATAAGATCTGTCAAGGCTTTAACCCCTCCAACTTTAGCAATGGCTGCATTATGCTCCTCTCCAACAGAAAGGTTCCAGAGCCCCCCAGGGGCTTCTTCTGCGACTAATCTGTTTGAGGATCTTGCAAGGTTCGCTAAGATACCAATTCCCCCTTCATCATCACTGTTTTTGCAACTTTGGAATTCACCGACAAGTTTGCAATATCCTTTGCAAATTCAGACTGTACACCCTCCCAACAAGATCGAGCAAGTTCCAAAAGCAAAGGTATTCCACCGGTTTGCATCACTACTCTTGCTTTTGCAGTTTCCACTGAAGCATTCTCATCCTCTATCACTACAAATGTGGTTAAACTTGTTGCTCTCTCCTGCACATCCTCGTGATAGATTTTTGCTAATCTTAGCAACATCAAAGCTCCTTGTCTCAACCAAAAACCATCCATCCCGAGTAGATTACTCTCTGATATTCGAAGAAGCGAGTGTGAGAGGATCCACTCTAGCTAGATCATGATGTCATTCAGATTCTTATCCTCATTCTAAAAATTTATCCATTGAACAAATATAGTTTTGTGTTGGAGGAAATTTCGAGAATTTTCGGAGAAGTTACAATAAATTGAAATTAATTAAATAACTTCAACTTATCTTTGTTGAGTGACCCGAGCTGCTTTTTATACAGTCTGCAGTCTCCCGAGCGGAATTCCCGAGCTCTCGAGTGATCTCCCGAGTGATCTCCCGAGTGAGGTTCCCGAGTGACCGAGTGAGCTCCCGAGAGGCCGAGTGAGCTCCCAAGCGAAATGGCCGAGTGAGCTCCCGAGTAGCCGATTGAGCTCCCGAGAGGCCGAGTGAGCTCCCGAGCGAAATGGCCGAGTGAGCTTCCGAGCGAAATGGCCGAGTGAGCTCCCGCGTGGCCGAGTGAGCTCCCGAGCGGAATGCCCGAGTGAGCTCCCGGGCAGTAGTCGGGCGTCTCCCGACCGAACAAGAATTTGCTGAGGCTTGCGAAGCGCAGTTTCCTTGAAACAGATTCGTCCTCCTCCGGCGGTAATTCGAGGCTCAGATGGGCGTCTATCTCTCAGAATACAACAGCCGACCACGGGCACAACGGAGGACTCGTTGCTCGTGGCGAACTAAGGAGGTACCCGACTGCTATCAGCAGAGGTCGAGAACGAGGTGGAGCGGAGGAGAATTTTTGTATCCTCTGTTTCGCTCTCGGTCACGGCCTCCTTATATAGGCTCAGACTCCCACAGCATTCACTGATGAATTAATCATCATTTACTGTCATTTACCCTACCAGATCCAAACGTCTGGGGGTTACTAATCTCGCATTAATCAAAATTAATGCATCAGTGCAATGTGAGCAAAACATTGGTTCATCTGCTTGGACAAATTTTGCCTCGACCGGTCGGACATTCGATGTGCGTGGATCATGCACGCACACGAGTTCACTTGGTTCAATACAAATCTGGACCCTGGATTTGCACCCCCCTTGCACACCCACGCGTGAGAGAGAGTCTCTCCCCTAGCATTTGTTCACAACTATCATGCTTGTGATACAATATAAACCAAACATTTTGCCTTAAAACTCCCAATGTGGGACTAAAACCCCAATCACAAGGGAGCATCTTTATTCTCCACCTCACTTTCTACTCAATAGAAAGTTCCAATGTGGGACTAAAGTCCCACCACCTCTCTTCCATTCACACTAGATATCCAAGATATCTAATAATCCCCCACATGAATGGAAACATAGTGATAGCATTCAGCAGTTGAGTCGTGTATAGGATAGGTAGGTTTCACCCTTTGAACCTTCCCTTGTGAAGATCTGTTTGCTTCCTAGCTGACAGTAGACATGATGTCCTTGAACTGTGCTGCCGTTTATGTAAGCATTAACACATCTCACCCAGGACTCTCCCTGATACATCTCAGTTCTCATGTGTGTGTTCGTTCTTGGCCATGAACACGCCTGATTCTGCGAGAAGTTCTAAGAATTGTGCCTCCAATTCTCTTCGAAGCGGCCCCACTTCTTTCTCATATAGGTGATCTCTTAAGAGTTTTCCACATAACTCTATTGAATCATTAAAAGTCGTATGCTTAACCTCCATCCTTCACTGTTTCAAAGAGTCGTTCCCTCACAGTGAATACTTTTGTCAGTGCAGTTAGGTTGTCCCTTTGAACCTAGTTCTTGGGATCTCCAATCTGCATAGGTTGGGTTTTCTTTGCACCAACATTTTCTATCGGGATCAAACCCATCCTTTTTGATGAGCTTGCAACTAACTCTCGATTTAACCCTTTGGTTAGCAGATCCGCTAAGCTATCCTTTGACTTCACATAGTCAACAGTGATAACTCCAATTGAGAGTAGTTGTCTAATGATATTGTGTCTTCGATGTATATGTCTAGACTTACCATTATATAGATGGTTTTGTGCCCGGCCAATTGCCGATTGACTATCACAATGTATGCAAATTGTAGGCACGGGTTTCGGCCATCTCGGCACATCTTCTAAGAATTGTCGTAGTCATTCAGCCTCTTCACCATATTTGTCAAGAGCTACAAACTCATATTCCATCGTGGATCTAGTTATTACGGTTTGCTTAGAAGATTTCCATGAAATGACTGCACTTCCCAGAGTGAACACATAACCACTCGTAGACTTCGAGTCTTTGATGTCAGATATCCAACTCGCATCGTTGTATCCTTCGATAACAGCAGGATATCTTATATAGTGCAGTCCATTTTCATGAGTATATCTCAAGTACCTCAGTACTCTTGTTATCCCTTTCCAGTGCTCAACACCGGGATTACTCGTGTATCTCTTCAGTTTGCTTACTGCGTAGGCTAATTCTGGTCGTGTACAATTCATTAAGTACATCAGACTTCCAATCACCCGAGCGTACTCTACCTGAGAGATACTTTCTCCTCGGTTTTTCGATAGATGTTGGCTAGTATCTATCGGCGTTCGTGCCAACGCAGTATCACCATTGGTGAATTTCTCAAGAATCTTGTCCACGTAATGGAACTGACTAAGAACAAGTCTTTCAGTTGTTCTAAGAATTTTGATTCCTAGAATCACATCAGCTAGGCCCATGTCTTTCATGTCAAATCTTGAGTTTAACATGTCTTTCGTGGATTTGATTATCTTATCATTACTCCCAATGATAAGTATGTCATCTATATATAAGCACAAGATGACAAAATCATCTTCTGTAGCTTTCGTGTAGACGCATTTATCACATTCATTGATTTTGAATCCACCTTCTCGCATGACATTATCAAATTTTTCATGCCACTGCTTTGGAGCTTGTTTCAAGCCGTATAAAGACTTCACCAATTTGCAAACCTGGTTATTCCGTCCTGGCACAGAAAATCCCTCAGGTTGCTCCATGTAAATTTCCTCTTCTAAATCTCCATTTAGAAAGGTCGTCTTTACATCCATCTGATGTATTTCTAAGTTCCATAGAGCAGCAATAGCCAACAACACTCTGATGGAAGTTATTCTCGACACAGGAGAATACGTATCAAAGTAATCAAGGCCTTCTTGTTGTCGGTAACCTTTAATTACCAACCTGGCCTTATACTTGTCAATTGTGTCATCTGATCTTTTCTTCTTCTTGAAGATCCACTTGCAACCTAATGGTTTACTCCCCGGAGGAAGGTCCACAAGTTTCCAAGTGTGATTTTGCAAGATAGATTCTATCTCAGATGCAATTGCCTCTTTCCAGTGAGATCCCTCTGAAGAGTTCACAGCTTCTGAGTAGCTTTGGGGGTCACCTTCCAGTATGAAAGTGATAAAATCTGATCCATAAGATTTTTCCACCCGAGCTCTCTTACTCCGTCGAGGCGCAGCCTCCACTGGTTCATCATCCTTTTCTTCTTCCTCTAGTATTTCCTCCACCCGATTAGAGGAGCTAGCATCCTCTCGGGTCTTATAAGGAAATACATGCTCGAAGAATGAGGCATTTCTCGATTCTATTATCGAGTTCTTATGTATATCCGGTAATTATGATTCATAAACATAAAATCGATATGCACTGCTGTTATGTGCATATCCAATAAATATGTAATCAACAGTTTTTGGTCCTATCTTAACCCTTTTCGGATCAGGCACCAAAACTTTGGCAAGACACCCCCACACTCGCAAGTATTTGTAGGATGGTCGTCTTCCATTCCACAACTCATAAGGGCTCTTGTCTATTTTCTTCCGAGGAATCTTATTCAAAAGGTAGTTAGCTTTTAACACAGCTCCCCCCCCCCCCCACATGGAGTCTGGCTGTCCAGAGCTCAATAGAAGAGCATTCATCATCTCCTTAAGAGTTCGATTCTTTCGCTCAGTAATTCCATTCTGCTGAGGGGTATAAGGAGCTGTTATTTCGTGTCTGATCTCATGTTCAGCACATAACTCAGCGAATGGTGATACATATTCACCACCTCGGTCACTTTGAACCACCTTAATCTTCTTATTAAGTTGGTTTTCAACCTCATTCTTATAGAGAACAAATTTCTCTATAGCTTCATCCTTGCTTTTGAGAAGATACACATAACAGTATTTTGTGTTATCATCAACAAAAGTGATGAAGTACTTATTCTCACCACGTGTCGGTGTGCCTTTAAGGTCACATACGTCGGTGTGAATTAGGTCGAGTGGTTCGGTACTTCTTTCAACGTGTTGAAAGGATGACCTTGTCAACTTCGCTTCAACACAAGTCTCACACTTGTGTTTCGGGTCAAGGTGGAATGTCGGTATGCTTTGCATGTTCATCAATCTACAAATTACATCGTAATTCACATGTCCTAGTCTACCATGCCATAAACACGAAGACCCAAGCATATAAGTGGAAGAGCTTTCAATTTTATTTATCTTAGGCCTAATGGCCATTACACTGAGCTTAAACAGCCCATCAGATACATAGCCCTTTCCTACAAACATTCCCTTCTTCGACAGAGTAACTCTGTCGGACTCAAATACAATGTGAAAGTCATGCTTGCTTAATAATGATCCGGACACTAGATTCTTTCGAATCTCCGGAATATACATCACATTGGTGAGAGTTAGGTCCTTGCCCGAGGTCATCTTCAGCACCACCTTCCCTTGGCCCATGATGTCTGAGGTTGCCGAGTTCCCCATGAACAACTTCTCTCCACTAATTTCTTCAAAATTGTGGAGTAGCTCCTTATTGCAGCACACATGTCTGGTGGCTTTAGTATCGATCCACGATTGCCGCGGGTTTGAACCCACCAGGTTCAATTCGGAGACCACAGCACAAAGGTCTTCCATTTCTGGTCCCTCGTTCAGGTTGGCCTCCTGCTTCTTCTTCAGTTTCTTGCATTCCGAAGATTTGTGGCCCACTCGGCCACAGTTGTAGCACTTCCCGGAGAACTTCTTGGCGATGCCTCCTCTGGGTCCCAGCTTGGAAGATTTAGAATTCTTCCGTTTCAAGCTATGTCCGTGCTCGACCACGTTGGCTTTCACAGTAGCATGAGAGAATAGTTTTCTCTCCGAACCCTTGTTGTCTTCTTCGATGCAAAGTCTAACAACGAGTTCTTCCACGTTCATCTCCTTCCGCTTGTGCTTCAGGTAGTTCTTGAAATCCTTCCAGCCGGGGGGCAGCTTCTCAATGATGGCTGCTACTTGGAAGGTTTCACTCAAAACCATACCTTCTGAGTGGATCTCATGTAGGGTCACCTGAAGCTCTTGGACTTGGCTTATCACAGTCTTAGAGTCAACCATCTTGTAGTCCAAGAATCGGCCCACGATGAACTTCTTGGCCCCAACATCTTCCGACTTGTATTTCTTGTTTAAGGACTCCCATAGCTCTTTGGTCGTTCTCTTCGTGTTGTACACAGCATACAGCGAGTCGGCCAGGCAGTTGAGGATGTAGTTTTGGCATAGGTACTCAGAATGAGTCCATGCCTCCACCTCAACAACCTCAGCTTGCTTGGGAGGATCCTTGGTCAAGAACCAAGCCAGATTGAGCGTGGTCAGATAGAAGAGCATCTTCTGCTGCCACCTCTTGAAGTTCGGCCCAGTGAATTTCCCTGGCTTTTCCCCATGGTTGATCGGGACATTCCCGACTGGGGCGGAGGGGGCCTGGTGATGAGTCTGTTTCACCTCAACACGTTCCGTGGCCATCTCAACAAAATCGAGTCTGTTTCAAGATTGTTGGAGGAAATTCCGAGAATTTTCGGAGAAGTTACAATAAATTAAAATTAATTAAATAACTTCAAATTATCTCTGTTGAGTGGCCCGAGTTGCTTTTTACACAGTCTGCAGTCTCCTGAGTGGAATTCCCGAGCTCCCGAGTGATCTCTCGAGTGAGGTTCCCGAGTGGCCGAGTGAGCTCCCGAGAGGCCGAGTGAGCTCCCGAGCAAAATGGCCGAGTAAGCTCCCGAGTGGCCGAGTGAGCTCACTGAGCGAAATGGCCGAGTGAGCTCCCGAGTGGCCGAGTGAGCTTCCGAGCAAAATGGTCGAGTGAGCTCCCGCGTGGCCGAGTGAGCTCCCGAGCGGAATGGCCGAGTGAGCTCCCGAGCAGTAGTCGGGCGTCTCCCGACCGAACAAGAATTTGCTGAGGCCTGCGAAGCGCAGTTTCCTTGAAACAGATTCATCCTCCTCCGGCGGTGCTTCGAGGCTCAGATGAACGTCTATCTCTCAGGATACAACAGCCGACCACGAGCACAATGGAGCACTCGTTGCTCGAGGCGAACTGAGGAGGTACCCGACTGCTATCAGCGGAGGTCGGGAATGAGGTGGAGCGGAGGAGAATTTTTGTATCCTTTGTTTCGCTCTCGGTCATGACCTCCTTTGTACCCGACCAGATCCAAACGTCTGGGGATTACTGATCTCGCATTAATCAAAATTAATGCATCAGTTACATTTGTGCAAAACGTTTGTTCATCTACTTGGACAAATTTTGCCCTGATCGGTCGGATATTCCACGTGCGCGGGTCGTGCACGCACACGAGTTCACTTGGTTCAGTATAAATTCGGGCCCTGAATTTGCACCCCCCCCTGCGCACCCAAGCGTGAGAGAGATCCTCTCCCCTAGCATTTGTTCACATCTATCATGCTTGTGATACAATACAAACCAAACATTTTGCCTTAAAACTCCCAATGTGGGACTAAAGCCCCACTCACAAGGGAGCATCTTTATTCTCCACCTCACTTTCTACTCAATTGAAAGTTCTAATGTGGGACTAAAGTCTCACCACCTCTCTTCCATTCACACTAGATATCCAAGATATCTAATAGTTGGCTCATTCAGGACTGTTCCCTTAATCAGAGAAATAATTCCCCTACACATATCGGTAAACTGGGTAAGTAGAAGCTTCCCCTTAGTGTTGATGAACGTGATGAGATCGCGACTCCCTTCCTCATCAACTGCAGGATAGTTGAGAGCATAGAGTACCTTGAGATTCTATAATGTGGAGAGAAGTCTTGAGACAGCAGTAGCGGAAACCTCAGTTCTTGAAACATTCAAACCGACCAGGTTGGGAAGGTTACCCCAAGATGAGGAAGTTGTAGCCCACTGTATATTCCTTGAGAATGATACAACATTCTCTAGGTCAGCCTCATCAATCTTTTCACAATCCAAAAATGCAATCTTTGACAATTACAGGTAGGGATGAGCAAAAATTCGGTTAAACCGAACAAAATAACCGAATTTTAAATTTTGGTTCGGTCTATTCGGTAATTCGGTTTTTTCCCTAAAAAGTCGGTTAATTTGGTTAATTCGGTTCGATTTTGGTTTTCAATTTTCCTATTCGGTTAAACCGAATATACCGAATTAACCGAATTTTTAACCCAAAATTAATTTTTATTTTTAAAAAATTAATTTTTATTTAAAACAAACCGAATTTTATTTTTAAAATTATTTTTTTGGATAATTCGGTTAAAAACCGAATTAACCGATAAAATATCGGTTTGGTTTGATCGAAAAAAATTGGTTCAGTTCGATTTTGCTAATTCGGTTCGGTTTTAACCGAATGCTCACCCTTAACTACAGGTAATGTCTCACAAGGGCATTGATAGCTTCTCCATAAACATCTTGGATGCAAGAGAGACGCAACTACTTCAGTCTAGTGTAGCACATGACGACTTGGCAAACTGCATCACTTGCTACTCGCACACAGGGATCTGGGCCAATTTGGAGGCTCTCGAGGGCCTCATGGCACGTCGTGATCATAGAAAGGGTGGCATCCATTATCTCACAGAAATAATCTCCAACAATTTCCTAAAGGTTGTGCCTATAAGTTGATGAGGGCGGAAACAGTCTTGGATCCCTGGAAGCAGAGTCGACGAAGGTGGATGCATTACCTTGCAAGGGCACCCATAGTGTCCGGTTCGCAGTGGTGGGCACAGAGGTCAAGAGACATCCAGAGGCACAAGGAGGAACTAAGGAGGTGGCAGCCACGACAACTAGAGCCAAGACATGCATCGTCGTGGTAATTGAGTCTAAAAAAGAGTTGCATCACTGTGTCCTATGTTGGTGGAGGGAGTGGCATCACTGGTTCCGTTGGGCCCGATTCTATTTCATTGGGCTCTTGTGGTGGAAGAGTCGGTGCAATCGATTCAGGAGTTGATGGAGAAGGACACCAGTCGAGCTTCGCAGATTGAGAAGATTGCGTTGCCGAAAGGACCAGCGAAAATTCCATGGTAGTGGTCGAATGCAAAGTTGACTAGATCGACTAAGCACTGCATAGGTGTCAATGGAAGAGGTGAAAGATTGGGGCTTGATGAAAAAGTCCATGTCATCAATGCCTTCATCGAGGACATTATCATTTCTCGAAACCTGCTACATGTCGTCACCAACTTCATCGAAAACTTCTTCATCTTGGTCCTCTGGGTCAAATTTCTCCTCTAAATCATTTTTGAATCCGTCCAAGTTGTCTTAGCGTAGAAACTATCATTCTCCAAGGCAAAACCTAATCATCTATGGAATAAAATTTGAATGTATCCAAAAGGAAGAAAATAATCTTTCATCTTCTCCCAATCCTTAATCTTGGCATTACCTTATCGGTCTTGTGAGTGTCGCAAGTGCTCCCACCATGTTGATACTAGACCTCTGAATTGGAAGACAACCAATTTTATTTTCACCTGATCAGAAACTTTCTCATAATAAAAATTCTTCTCAACTTCGTCAAGCTAATTAATAATTTCTTTGGTCTTTGGCATACCGAAAAACTCAGAAGATCAACTGAAAACTCGATATTTCCATACTGTTCATCTCGACCATAGTTTTCCCTAAACTAAACATGACTGTGATATAAATTTTTGAAAGCAAAATCAGAAGTAGCTAAGAGAACTTATGACTTTTAAGATCTCAGACACTACAATCACAGTATGAGAGTTCCTCGGTCTTGATCTGTCTCTCACGACCTCGACTGTATATCTTAAGATCTTCAAGGTCTTATGTCACTAAACGTTGGGTTAAAGATGCGACTTTTCTCTGTAAATCTTCAATTTCATCTTGAGTGCTACAATCATAGTGCGAGACTTACTCAGTTGGAACTTGCTTGAACCACCATGATGGCCTCCCATTAGATTTGATGCTCGGCTTTCTCAATCGAAATCTACCATATCTGATATTAACTAATGTTAGGCAAAATAGTAATTATCATACGGGCTAATGAGAAGGGGGATTTGAGGAAAAGGTGAAAATGGAAATTCCTGAAAACAAAGAGAAGTCCACCATTCTCTAAGTTTTAACAAAAAAAAATAAACTTTATTAAGAATAAGATAATTGCTCAAACAGTTAAACAAATATTTATACCTACTCTAAACCCTTAGACAGTAACAATGAAAAGAAAACCTACCATATAAATCATAATTATTAATTTGTAAAGAAAAGAAAATTCTTAAAAAATAAAAAATTATTAATAGACTTACCATTCTAAAATCACTAAAAAGACTCAAAAATCAAAAAAAAAAATAAAGTATGAAAATTATCAAAAATATTCTAAATATAAAGAAATAAAAAATAAAAATTATTAAAATATAATAATAATCTTCTATTCCTCCCAAAAAAAAATAATGGAAATTAAGAATAACAATATTGTTTAAAAACAAAAGAGACCGATTAAGTGCTTGAATAAATATGCTCTTTATTTGAGGAAATAAATGATCGTAATAAGGGGAAATTTTCATAAACTCTTCATACATTCAACTTTGCATGTAATCCCATACAAGTTTTTCTTTGCATGAATTGATGGATTTACAAACATTTGTGAGAATTATTTCATGGAATTGAAATCAATAAAATTAAAGAATTAATTTCATCCCAAATATAATTGGTGTAATTAATTTCACTTGTTCTAATAACCTCAATTTAATTTTGATTCCTAACTTCAATGGATAATGTAAACTCAATTATTTATTTTAGACTTATTCCAAACAAAAGAAGAATTCAATTCGGGAGATCATCCAAAGATAAAATTGTTCATTGTGGGAATTCAATTCTCGATGAAATTCAATTCAATTCCATTGTTTAAAAATTTTCTAAACGAGGTGTCAATTCTTTGAACCGATTAAAAGTGTGACCCTATAAAAAATTCTTATTAATAGCCAATGAAAAACTTGGAGTCAAGTTAGTCATCTTTAAGATTAATTGATTTGAAATGTTGGATACTTAAATTATAAAAAAAACGAATTCTCTACTATTATCTCTTAATAGCCAACAAATACAGAGTTTACGTACTGAAACACATTCCAGGAGTCTTGTTTGTTTCAGGAAACACTTAGTAAAATTAACAAGCTTCAGTATCTCTAAATCTGTCGATATCTGAAACTCTCCAATGACTAGACCATCTGCTTCACAAACAAAATAAATTCATATCTCACAGGCCATGCAATTGATCTGAGAGTTAGAGAATCTTCTTCAAGCACCGCACCCGGCACCGCAAACCGCACCACACTCTGCCGCTGAGTAACCCTGGGCACTGCCGGTGTATACTCGTGTATTTTCCACACCCACCCCAGGATCTTTCTCCTCTGGTAAACCATCAGCACATGAAAATATGACAAATGAAACGAGACAGAGAGTTGCAAGAACAACAGCAAGTAGCAGCACCACACCGCCATCCCCTCCACCTCCCCCTTCCATCCCTTGCCACTTGCTTTCTGAAGAAAAACAACTAGATTATGTATAGCTGCGCCTTCAAGATATTATTTGATAATTACGCAGAAAAGTATAATGTATCGAGCGCACCATGTATGGTCAAGCACAATCTACGAATTGCCCATAATCCATTAATGAAGGCTTTAAGCCTACGCCTTTATTAGTGCGGGTCATATCCACTTTGATGGGCACTAGCACAGCCTCCACAAGACGCAGCTCACAATCCACGATGTGTTGGATTAGGTAGGAAGGTCAAATTAAGCAAAAGAAAGATGAATTAATATAAAGAAATAGGCAAGCTGAATCGGTTGAAAAGAAATTGGTCTGGTAAAAATTCCTGGCTATCTTGTTGCTTTAGCTACTAAATTAAGCATATGCTTAACGTGGTTGTGGAAAATCCTTCGCGTATAATTCTGGAAAGAATCTATTCCCACGAATCTAACAAAGTGACACTAGAACTTTCTTTATTTGAAGAGATTTTGAGTGAGCAGATTCACTTTCTTTTTAAAGGACTGAAATATTTGTTTTACCCTTTCAAATTATCATCTAACTTACTATCCATTCATGAAGTGATTATATTAATGTAAAGGTATTTTTAGTATTTTAAAGAAAAATGTAAATTATCATCTAACTTACTTTCAAACTTTCTTCCAAACACTTTTTAGTCTGCTTGTTCAGAAACAGTCAGAAGTGTAGTTTAGCACTTGAGCATGAATCCACTGCTTCCAAATAAATAGAATTTTCTTTATTCTAGATCCAGTGTTGGCAAAGTTTCAAATTTTTGGAGTTGGACCTCTTATAATCCACTTGCAAGAGTGCCAAACTTGAACAAACAACCAGAACAAACTATGGAATTAGTGTGTGCATGATTTAGTTTCCTGAATCTACAAGAAACCACAATTGTGCAAAATCAAGTAGCGTGTAGGCATAAGAAATAGTCAACAAACACCCTTCAGTCAGAAGGACCACAGATCAGAGGGACTAGCTCTTTGATTTCTGTTAACTTGTTCTCAACAGAAGCTGAGTCAAAGCTCAGTGCTGCAGACTTCACTTGAAGTATAGCATCATCTAGGGAGGCATCGTTGCCAGAGTTGGAGAGGGAGCATAATGTGTCATCTACGGTTTTTTCCATTCAATTTCGGTTGAGTTAAATCTTGGACTTCTATACAGGGCATGCCGTACCGCAAGATTGTAAAATTCAGCTAGATGTTAACGGAACTAAGATCCAGCTGATTAAGTGCGGTTGTAAAGAAGCCAAGAGTAGAGTTACCATTCACGAGGCAAAAGAACTGAGAACCGTAAAGGGTAGAGGTGTTGTATGAAAATCATGCAAATCTTCATTTGACAGTTGACAATAGCCGAAAAGGGAACTAAGTTAGGAGGATCCATAAATTATTATTATTATTTTTAATAATTTTATTTTTTTAATAATTTTTAAATTTTTTAGATATTTTTTATAATTTATATTTTTGCATTTTTGAATTATAATTTAGAGATTTTAGGATTTTAAATCTATTAGGAATTTTTTGTTCTTTTGAAATTTCTCTCCTTTCTTCCTAAGTTAGGAATTATATATATATATATATATATATATATATTTTAGAATTGCTTTACTTAATTTGAGTGTTAGGGTTGAGAGTCTATATAAATATTTATCTAGCTATTTGAAAAAAATCCTTAGTTATTAAATAATTTTCTTTAGAAAAATTTAGAGGATGATGATTTTCTCTTTTTATCTTCTTCTCCAATCTCTCTTTTCGTTTGCCCTTAGGATAATCGCTATCCTGCTCGGTGTCTGTTGGTATCAAAGTAGTTGAATCCTATTGAGGAAGTCGAGCATCATATCTAATGGCAAGTCATCGTGGTCGTGATTGTGGAGGTGCCAAGCAAGTTCCAACTGAGGAAGACTGACAATCTTTAAACTCAGATATCTAGCATCGACATGGTGGGAGCATTTATGACAAGACATTAGGAAAAGATGAAGAAGAAAGTAAAAGATTACTTTCTCTTTTTTTTTTTTTACACACAACTTGGTTTCAAGGATGTTTAGAATTTGCCACAGAAGACGACAACTTCGACGCCCGAGATGATTTGGACGGATTCGAAGATAATTTGGAGGAAGAATTTGATCCAAAAGAAATTGAAGAGGAATCTCAAATTGGAGACGAGACTGAGATAATTAATTATTCAATTTATGACGATTATGGAGCAGACAAAGTGTTTGATGATGATCCTTTATTCATTTTGGATTCATGTTGATCCTGTCGACAAGCGGAGAGGGCTCTCACTCAGATGGCAAAGTAAGGCAGATGAGTCGCAGTGGCGCTTAGGGTCAGACTTAAGGCCAACAAGAAGGACAAACGATTGGAAGACAGGACAGAGTTTAGAATAGAATCACGAGAAGTTTGAGATGATGAGAAATCAATTCAGCAGAATCCCCTTCTTTGAAGCACTAGGCGGACCTTATACAGGGGAAGGGGATAACTCCTATTTGTCTGGGCTGTCTTGTCTCATAAAAGTTAATCTTCTGACACAATCTCATGGCAGCCTTAGTTTTTCCGAAGGTCTAGTGTGGCCGCCAAAAGGTCTGTCTATGCTATCACCTTTCTGTTCTCATTAATGTCTGATGTTGTAGGAAGACATAATTATGGCAGATGTCTCTTTTTCATAATGAAAGGATTTTGTGTATCTTTTGGTATCTGGGGGAGTCTAATCGTATTTAAATGACTGATCGTGAAATTACTTTAGGTTTGCAGAGCCGCATGGTAAGACAGGCTATCCGGCCATAGTCGATCGGACAAAAGGAGTCTTCCGGAGGGGCTCAATTCGCTCGACCCTTATTGCTTTTGCATAGACAAGTCTGTGAGTGGGTCCAACCACTCTTGGTGCCTAACAACCCGGCCGGTCAGCTGGGTGCGCCCGACCAGATAGCTGGTCACTAAGCCGTGAGTCGTTTCTTGAGACGGGACGAGTAATTTCAAATACGGCCTACCAAATTGTCCGGCCGGGCATGGCCGACCATGGCCGACCTAGAATATCCGCCCGGAGCCCGAACATATGACCGCAGCTAGGTATCTCGAGTTGAAGGGAGTTCCAAGTACGTAGCCTCCCGGTCGTCCGGCCGAGCATTCCCGACCGAGCGTTACCGACTGAGCGTCACTGACTGGATTCACCTGACTGAACACCCCCGACCAGATTGTAATACTGTAGCTCCGAGCGCCTTTATCTGACTGGACCAACACCCTGTGTGCCCGAATGTCTTAGCCCGACCGGGTTACCTTCCCGACCAGATCACACCAAACCGGATTACCTACCCGACCGGATCACATGTAATAACTAGTAAGGTAAATATGAACCTTTTATCAAATTTTATAAAAGAACTTATTGTAGACTATCCGAGAAAGACCATGAAGGCAAGACCAAAGAGATTAGTGAACTCATGTACGACGATAATAAAGTCGACGAGATATTTTATGGTGATGATAATAAAGTCGACGAGATATTTTATGGTGATGATAATAAAGTCGACGAGATATTTTATGATGATGAGATCATGAGATCTTAGTCGTTTGTAAGAGTTTGCTGGCTCCGACAGGTGACTTCGAGGCTCTAGGGAATAAAAAATCCGCAGTGATGGTCAAGTACATGCGTCTCACGCTGACTTCGGCTAAGAATTACCGTCCTATTTTATGTGCATTTAAAAAAAGCACCCTTCATTTTTCTTATTTGTAGAAAAGCACCTATATAACTATTTATTCAATCAAGAGCTTTAATAGTATGTTTTTTCCATATTAGGAACCTGCAATTTTAGTAATTTTCTTTCTAGTCCCGCTTGCAGTTTTCTTCTACTGAAAGCCGCCTTTAAGATGGGTCATCCTCGGATGAGCATGGAAAAAAAAACTATATTAGGCTCCGTCTGACGTTCTCTAAATGGAAAATTTTGATGATGCATGGGGACACCTAAATCGCGCAGTTTAATATGAGAAGATTAGGTGTCCTAGCGAGCTGAGACCTATACTTCATACATATTTTTATCATAACTCTTAATTATTTTAGAATTGATTATAAATTAATTTTATGATTTATCTTTTTCAGATAATTTAGAAATAAATTATAAAAAATATTTAAAATAAATATAATTATCTTTTATTATATTATAAAAATACTATCATAGGTTAATTTAATATCGATTTCTGACTGATATAAAATATCTTACTGATCGATTATCTTACCTTGTACTTGGATCATCGTAAAATCTCCATAATTTAATTTTTTTAGGATAAAAAGGACTGCCCAAAAGAGCCATCATGATCTCACTTTCATAACTAACAAATATGAGGCCGGATCCTCGGTCCCGGATCCGCCTCTGTCCCTCTGTCCCGTTCGTCGGCGATCGTCGGTGAGCCGTCCGATCGACGATCGGACACCATCGACGGCCTCTGATCGCCGCCCGAACAAAACTATATCCTTGGAGGTACGGTGAACCCGTCGGATATCGCCGCAATTGTGATGTTGTCTATTCACCGTCGAATCCGCTTGAGATTGCAATGCGACGATTCCGACCGATTCACCGTTCTCCGAGGATATCGTCTTACTCAGGACGACAATCAAAAATTATTGACGGAGTCCGATCGTCGATCGGACGGCTCGTCGACGAGCAAGTCTCCAGGACAGGCCTCTGTCCCGGGACAGAGGATCCGACGCCAACAAATATGGGTGGACTAAAAAATTCGGGATCTCAAACATTCGGGTCCGACACTTGCCGGATACGAGATGGGAGGGAAGAAAAGATTCTCAATTTTTATCTGGATGGAGATTGGGTAAGATGGTTACGGGATGAGCTCCTATCCGATTTCACATCTAGTTAATAGTAATTGACTAATTTATATTTATTCAATAACAAAAGCTCATATAAAATAAACAAACTTAATCATTAAAAATTTTAGATCATTAATATCTATAAATAAAATTAATGAATAATTTATAAATAAACCTTTTAATTAAGTAATATAAAATTTAATCATAAAATTTAATCTTTTACTTTTATTTAATCTTTTAATTATAAATTTTATAATATTAAAATATTCATTATATATATATAATTTTTATGTATTAGATAAATATTTAATCTAATTTAGAAGAACAATAATGTATTAAAAAGTTCAAGATTGATAAGTGATCCTGTCGACAAACGAAGATCGGTTCTCCTCCGAATGACTCGGTCTAACCAAGCTGACTCGGTCTACTGTAGCCTGGGAGGTCGGACCTAAACAGAGCTCTTAATGCAGTGGAGTGGTTGTGAATGAATAGCGATCCTCCTCTTTGGAGCCCAAGGGTGGGTTTATATAGGGGGAGGAGAAAGGTCTCACTCGTGCGGGATGTCACATCTCACTAAAGATTAGTTAGGGATTAAGCTAAGTAAGCGGTGATGTGAGACTGACATAGCAATCTGCCACCCTGTGATCCTACTCCTAATTAATTGCTGGGCGACCACGTCAGATGACGACGACGTCTCTTAACGGAGAGTTTTGACGGAGCCCTTCGAGGGATGAAACTCAAGAACCCGACCTCCATCGTTCAGCCTCGAGAGCGCGACCTCAAGAACTCGGCCTCGAGCGCTCAATCTTCAGGAGCTCGGCTTCTATCACTCGACCTCGGGAGGTTGGCCTCGGGAGCTCGGCCTCGATCGCCCAACCTCGGGAGGTCGGCCTCGAGAGCTCAGCTTCTATCGTTGGACCTCGGGAGGTCGGCTCCGGGAGGTCGGCCTTGAGAGCTTGGCCTCGGGAGGTCGGCCTCGAGAGGTCGGCCTCGGGGAGGTCGACCTCGGGAGGTCGACCTCGAGAGCTCGGCCTTGAGAGGTCGGCCCCGGGAGGTCGGCCTTGAAAGGTCGGCCCTGGGAGGTCGGCCTTGAGAGCTCGGCCTCGGGAGGTCGGCCTTGAGGGCTCAGCCTCGGGAGGTCGGCCTTGAGGGTCGATCTCGAGAGGTAGGCCTTGAGAGCTCGGCCTCGGGAGGTCTTGATTCCTACTTGAGCTTCGGCCCGCCCCGACCTCTGTTAACCTTGAACTGGGTTGAACCGGGTTTTCTCCGACCGGGCTCTCATCCTTGATGAAAAATCGCTCGCCCGGATCACAAGCCTCCCCTTCAAGTCTAGTCGAAGGAGGCGTCCAGTCCGACTGACTAGGCTCCCGGCCCGGTCGGCCTGACCCTTTTTCCGCTCTCCCGCACGCTCCTTGTATTCCGAGTTAGTCTCCCGCGCGCCCGACCTCCCAATCAGTAATTCATTAAAGACTGACCACGCGTCAGCTATTGAGTGGATGCCTCCGATATCGAGGCGTCGTGGGCGCGGCTTCGTTTGGCTTTCGCGAGAAGCTTCAGGGTATGGGGAATCGTGCTGATCGGACGGTGGAGACCGTAGCCCGCCATTTCTTTCCTCTCCATCCGACGGTCCTGGTTGCCTAGCCGGTAGTATAAATAGGCGGCCCCCTTCATTTCATTCTTCCTCACTTTGCCTCTCGCTTCTTTTTTCGTTTTGTCCGACCTCCTCCGCCCGACCTCCTTGAGTTCCGACGAACAGTGTTTCCGGCGATCAGCATCTCACCCCGAGCCCGAACACTAGGTATTCTTTTACCCGCCTAAACCTTTTTCTGCTAATTCCCAAGTCCGACCTCATGGCCGGCTCATCTTCTACGCCCGGCTCATCCTCTGCGCCCGAGCCGTGGTATACTACTACCCGATCGACCCTGAGTCTAGGGTCTTTGGAAACCCTCCGCCATGATTATCGCATCCCAGAAGATCACGTTTTCGCTCTCCCCTCTCCGGACGACCGACCTAACCGAGCCCCGGTGAACTACTTTACTATCTTCAAGGATCATCTTCTCGCCGGCCTGCGGTTCCCTTTGCATTCCTTTATTATAGAGATCTGTCAGTATTTTCAGGTGTCCCTCTCCCAACTAGCCCCGAACTCGATTCGGATTCTATGTGGCACGGTAGTCATCTTTGAGTCCTTCCGAGTTCCCCTGTCTCCTAGGATTTTCCATCTCTTCTATTCCCTTAAGATGCAAGAGCCCGGGTGTTTCTTTTTCCAGGCCAGGATCAACACCGCCTTTCTAGATAAGGTTCCATCTTCGAACAAGGGGTGGAAATCCCATTTCTTTTACATAAGCACCTTCCCGCCTGCATCCTGGCCTCTTGATTGGCTAGAGGCATTGCCTGACCACCCCCCTGCTCCCCGAAGGTATCGTGTTGACCCCGGCTTTCGGTCAGCCTTCTCTAAAATCGGAGGACGCCGTTTCCACGTCGGCAAATTGTTGAGCGAGGCCGTGCTATACATTTGCCGGCTGAGTCAAATCCGCGCCAGACTGCCTGGAACTTATGGTAAATTCCCCTTCTTATTTACGACTCTTTTAATGCTAACTAAAACTTTTTCTGACTTGCAGCTCAGGCCCTGATGGACGCTCTCATGGATGAAGAGATAGCCCTGGCGGAAGAGGCCTTGAACACTCGGGCGGCGGAACTAATGGCCCGCCGAAATGCAATCCCGGTGAGGGCGACGCCAGTTCCCGAGCAACCGGGTCGAGCGGAGAGCGATCCGGACCTGGAAGTGCTAGGCCAAAGCGTTGCGGCCAACCCTCCCGAGGTCTGCGCGGAGGCCGGAAGGCAGACCGCTACTACGGGTCCGTCTTCTTCTCGTGCGCATAAGAAGAAGAAACGGCCCCGAGAAGCTGCTTCCTCTAGCACTCCCACGATTCAGGTTCAACCTGAGCGGGCGCCCGAGCCTGTTTCCTCGAGCACTCCCACAATTCAGGTTCAACCTGAAAGGGCGCCAGAATCAACTGCTCCCTTGCCTAGCCGAGTCAGAATTCGGCTGTCGAACTCTCGCTCAGCTTCACCTCGCCCGGCGATCTCGGCCCCATCCACCAGCGCTACTTTGCCCGAGCCCTCCTTGCCCGGGTTGAGTACGCCCCGACCGGTGGGTTTAGCTACCAGCTCTGTCCCTTCTCCTCCTGAGGGCGCCGATGATACAGATAGCGAAGAGGCGGCTGCCTCTCTTCTGGCCATGCACGACATTCCCCGAGCTCTGGTGGAGTTGCAACTTCCATCCGAGACTTCCCTACTTCGGATGGTCGAACCCCAGCCCCTTAACCTCCACGGTCATCTGGTTGCTGCTTGGGATCACGGTCTGTCCTTAACTGAAGGGCGGAGCCCTTTTAGCCTGGCCGATAACTTTGCCATGGACCTGATCAAGGTATTCCTTTTCCTAACCTTCGCCCCTTTCGTTCTTTTCTCATGTTGCTCGTTTCTGTATAGCTGTGGGTCGGGGGCCAGGCGGTAACCAAGGCCCTGGTCACGAACGTTAGGGAGCGCCGGGCGGCTGAGTACAAGGTAGAGAGCTTAGAGCATCAACTGACTCAATATGCTCTCCCGGCCGGCGACGAGGGTCGGACCAGACTCCTAAATGAGGTGGTTTCCCTGCGAACGCAATTAGCGGAAAACAACATCAATCTGGAACGGACGCATGAGGTGTTGGCAGCCTCAGGCCGCCAACTCGATGAGCTCGGCACTCGGTTGGAGGCCGCCGAGGCCGCAAAGAAGACTGCCCTCGCTAGCGAAGCCCGTACTCATTCTGACCTGGACCGAAGAATCCTCGAGGTCCGTGACTTACAGCAAAAGCTGCGGGAAGTACTCGCCACTCACCAGCGGGCCCTTCGGGACAAAGATGCCGAACTTGCAACCTTGAAGGGTAAGGCGACCGAGCTCCAAGCTCAGCAGGAAGCCTTTCGGGCTTTAGAAGCACAACTGGTAAGTAAGGAGACAGGTCTGTCGGCCAAGGACGCCCAACTCAAGGAGCGAGACGCTGAGGTGGCCCGCTTGCAAAAAGAGCTAGCCGACTTCAAGGCCGGGGAACCGGCCCGGATCGAGCAGGCTAGATTGGCTTACGTTCAATCTCAGCCCTTCCGGAAGGAGGTGACCCAGAAGATCGTGGCCATGATGAGGCATGGGGCAGAGGGCACGATACAACAACTCCTGGAGGCCGGCCATCTTCCAACTGACATGCCTCCCAACGTGGTGAGGCTATCCTTAATCAAGGCCTCGCTTCCTCCCGAGGCGTTCCCAAAATTCACTTGACTTCATGGGCCCGACCTCCCTTCACCCGAACTATTGCTCAGTCTGCTTCCTTTCCACTTTTGAATTCTGAAAATCCATGTAATGATATTTGACTTACTGCCTTGGCCTCCAAGGCTCAATTTTGCGATGGCCCTGAGCCTAAACTCATTTCTGCAGATTTTTCTTTGTCTTTATCTCGTTTATCTATCGGCGATGCATGGGTTTTTCGCTAAGTGCCGCCTATTTGATGCGTTCGCTCTGTTCATTGAAGGTTGATGTTACGAGTTATTCCTCCAATTTATACAAAGCATGGGTCGCCCGAGTCACCTAGATCGTTATCGTAAGGCGGACTCCTTCGGGTCGAGTAGGGAGCTTTCGCTAAGTGTCGAAGATTAGAGACATCTATTCGGTCATATATTCGACTGGGCTGACGTTCGAGCCCAGGAACACCATGAGGTCAGGTCGGAGCCCTGACCTGGGGATATTATTAGATCAGGTCGATGTCTGGACACGGCTACTTTATTTTATTAGGTCGGCCCCTCGTCTATGATGTGCGAGATCCTCGCTAAGTGTGATTTGGGCAACTCGTTCGGCTCATTCTTTGCAAGCTGGTACTCATGCCTTGCGACGAAGTCTCGATTATGTTGGGACCGGGTGCATGTCGACAAGGATACGAGTTCGTAAAATTTAAAATTTTTACGTGCAGCGGAAGAGTTTGCATAAAATAATTTCTTAAATTATTTTAACTTCGTATCTAGCATGCAATCTTATGGTGTGTTGACATAATCATAAAATAAAACTTTGCGGAAAAGTAAACTAATTTACTTTTATACCTCGCGTAACTTGAAGTAAGGGACGAGATCCAACCGTAGCGTCCCTTGGAAGCTCCGCCTCTATTCGCGTCCACGCCGAGTTCTCTTCGGGATGACTTCACAAAGTCACGAGTTTTGTGCCGACGAGAACTACTAGATTCTCTATAGGCACAACTGAAAGATCAAGAGGAAAGAAAGGAAACTAACCAACGAAGTAACGGAATCGAATTCCGAGAAGAGAGGAGTCGCTATCCGCTTCTTCTTCTTCGCGTTCGGGTTCTTCTTCTCCTTGAAAGCTCACGCCAACTTCACCCTTGGAGGAGGGCTTGGTGCGCCGGCCCTAGGCTTCAAGTGGGGCGCCGGCCCTAGGTGGGGAGAAGGGAAGGAGAAGAATAAAAGAGAGAGAGGGAGAGAGATAATTAATCTCTTGATTAATTGATTGATGTTGTGAATAAAGGGCTAGCCTTTGGGTCCTTTATATAGTAGCAACTCTTTGCTAAGTCTCCCTCTAAACGGAATTAGTTATAAGAAATTTATCCTATAAATTTTCTTAACTAATTATTCCGTTTAAACCAAGTTTTATTATAAACTAATTTATAATAAAACTAATTCTTCTTCTCTTTAAATTATGGAATAAATTTTATAAGAAATTTATAAACTTTCTTATTATGGAAAAATCAATTCATAATTGATTTTATAAAATTAAAATAAACCAATTCATGGATTATTTTAATCTTCCATAAAAGAATAAATTTCTATAAATTTTATTTATATAAATTTCTTTATACAAATTTATTTATCCATAATTTATAAAACAAATCATACTAGATTTATTTTATTAATTAAACCAAAATAAACTTGGTTTATTTCCTTCATTGGCCGGCCACCCAAAGAGGGATAATACCCTCTTTGGCCGGCCCAAATCGACCCGAACCGGTCGCGAATTAAACTCATTTAATTCGCCCAAAAAGCCTTCAAAAGACTTAGCCATTTTTAGCTTCCATTGCGCCTCTGACTAACTCAGATTCGACTTGTTTCTCTTGATCGGAAAATCCAATTTTCAACTCGTTTTAAATCCCTCGGATTACTCGTATTGCGTGTGACTAAATAGGCTTTCGATTTATGTTGGCCGTCTATAATTAACCCATTAATTATAGAACGATCATGAGTGGCACCTAGTAGTACATCATGATCCCCAATTAATCGAAAGATCAACGGTTTGACCCCAGAAGAAATTATTCTGAAACCCTTCAGCAGCTCTAATGAATCGTGCCTCATTCCCTTCACCACCTTATACCCACTTGGTTCAGGACACGGTCTATGGTGTCAGTCCCCACTAGGCTGACTACGTCACACCTAGCCCAAGTAGTGTCTTCCTCGTCCTTTGGATTTCTAATTACTCTCATGTATTTAAGAGACTCGCACTCTTAACATGATATGCTCTGGCCAGAGGCTTTGAGTAACAATCCGACGATAGGCCTGGGTATACATCTCCTCGCAAGGAGTGGTGAATCCTTTGTAGGCTGTTCAAACATCTTCGGGCACTTCGGCTTATACCCAATCATCCTGGGTCCACACCTCCTTGGAGATGCTTGCTTAAGATGTCAAAGTATAAGTCTCCATGACCAAGATGACTTGAACACCGCAAGTCAAAGGAACATCGCACTTAAGCCGCAGTAAGATCTTCATTGACATATCTACATGTAGATTCCCATATGAAGTCTTACAGCTAGTCACTCCAATGAACTAGTTCCCTTAACTAGCATCCATGTTTATCTCCGGACATCCCAATGTCACCAGCCAGTGAGAATCAGCTGATTAGAGAATAACCCATGCTAGTCTCAACAGAATTGATAGTGTCCGTTTTTATCAATTCATCGACTAGGGATAATTTCAATACTTCACAATTGCACATTAGAGATAATCACTAGTTGTGATCCCATCACAAATTCTCTTATGCTGTGAGTTGTATTGCGGACATTCAGTAGATGAGTTTAAGATCCCAATCAAATACACAAAACATGTATACTCAAATAGTGAATTATCATTTATTAAAATAAATGTTTACATCATAAGGCGATTGCCTTAGGACACTTCTCTCATATCACTAACAAACTCCCACTTGGCCTAATGCCAATCGCTACGGTATCCAATACCATAGGCTCTAACATGACCCTCAAACTTGTTTTGAGGCAAGGCCTTAGTTAAAGGATCCGCTATATTCCTTTCAGTGGGAACTCTCTCAATTTGTATGTCATTCCTACTTATAATCTCTCTGATCAGATGATAGCGTCGAAGCACGTGTTTGGATCGCTGATGAGACCTTGGTTCCTTTGCTTGTGCAATAGCTCCATTGTTGTCGCAGTATACCGGCACTGCTTCATCAATGGTTGGAACCACGCCAAGTTCGGAGACAAACTTCTTGATCCAGACTGCTTCCTTTGCTGCTTCCGAAGCTGCGATATATTCCGCTTCCGTGGTAGAATCCGCTACAGTGTCTTGTTTGGAACTCTTCCAACTTACTGCGCCTCCATTCAAAGTAAATACGTATCCAGACTGCGATTTGGAGTCATCCTTATCTGTCTGGAAACTGGCATCTGTATACCCACGTATTATCAAATCTCCTTCTCCATATATTAGAAATACATCCTTAGTTCTTCTTAAGTACTTAAGGATTGTCTTAACAGCCGCCCAATGATCCATTCCTGGATCAGATTGGTATCTGCTCGTGACGCTCAGAGCATACGATACATCGGGCCTAGTACATAACATAGCATACATGATAGATCCTATTGCGGATGCATAGGGAATCTTATTCATGCTAATCCTCTCGTCTTCTGTGCGCGGACACATAGACTTCGAAAGGTTGATCCCATGCCTGATGGGAAGGTAACCTTTCTTGGATTCCGACATGCTAAACCTTTTTAGCACTCGGTCTATATATGTAGACTGCGAAAGACCAAGCAACCGTTTTGATCTATCTCTATAGATTCTAATCCCAAGGATATAGGTTGCTTCTCCCAGGTCTTTCATGGAGAAAGTTTTGGACAACCAAATCTTAACTGTCTGTAAAACTGATATATCGTTTCCTATAAGTAAGATGTCATCGACATATAATACTAGGAATACGACTGCACTCCCACTAACCTTCTTGTACACACAAGGTTCGTCAGGATTTTGTGAGAAATCAAACTCTTTGATTGTCTCATCAAAACGGATATTCCAGCTCCTTGATGCTTGCTTCAATCCATATATGGATCGTCGAAGCTTGCATACCTTGGTTTTATCAACCGATGTGAAACCTTCAGGTTGTATCATGTATACATCCTCAAGTAGGTTTCCATTAAGGAAAGCTGTTTTCACATCCATTTGCCATATCTCATAATCATAATGAGCTGCTATGGCTAGGAGCATCCGAATGGATTTAAGCATAGCTACTGGCGAATAGGTTTCGTCATAATCAACTCCTTGTTTTTGACGATATCCTTTTGCCACTAATCTAGCCTTAAAGGTAACAACATTACCTTCCATGTCGGTTTTCTTCTTGAAAACCCACTTGCACCCTATGGGCTTAATCCCTTCAGGTGGGTTAACCAAGTCCCATACTTGATTTTCATACATGGAATCCATTTCCGACTTCATGGCCTCAAGCCATTTGTCCCTTTCTGAATTTTCAGAACATCTTCATAACTGATAGGTTCGTCATCGCCAATGAGCAACACGTCGTTCGATTCACTTACGAGAAATCCGTATCTCTCTGGAATGTTGCGTGTCCTATCAGACCTACGAAGAGGAGGTGTAGTTTTAGGTTCAACTGATAGCTCATCACTATGAATTATCGGTTGTGGGCCTAGACTAGGTGTCTCTGTGATGTCTATTGGAGTTTCTTGAACTTCATCAAGTTCAATCCCACTCCCACTGTTTTCTTGCAAAAGAAACTCTTTCTCTAGAAATACAGCATGCCTTGAAACAAACACCTTTTGTTCCAAGGGATGATAGAATTGGTAACCCTTCGTTTCCTTAGGGTATCCAATAAATAGACATTTATCAGACTTAGCATCCAATTTGTCTGATACAACCCGCTTCACATAAGCAGGACAACCCCATATCTTAAGGTGAGTTAAGTGAGGTTTCTTACTATTCCAAATCTCATATGGAGTAGTAGAGACTACCTTGGTCGGGACTCTGTTTAGCAAGTAAACAGCTGTCTTAAGTGCATAGCCCCAAAAGGATTTTGGAAGAGTTGCATGATTCATCATAGACCTAACCATGTCCATCAAGGTTCGGTTGCGCCTCTCAGATACACCATTATGCTGTGGTGTATACGGCGGAGTCCATTGGGACAATATCCCATTGTCCCTTAGATAATCTTGAAACTCTTGACTTAAGTATTCACCACCTCGATCGGATCGAAGTATTTTAATACTTTTGCCAAGCTGTTTCTCTACTTCATTTCTGAACTCTTTGAATTTCTCAAAGGCTTCAGATTTGTGTTTCATCAAGAACACATACCCGAATCGTGAGTGATCATCGATGAAGGTGATGAAGTAGCTATAGCCTCCTTGTGAAAGAGTTGACATTGGTCCACATACATCGGTATGTATTAGACCAAGCAATTCTCCCACTGGATTACCTTTTCCGGGAAAGGGTAATTTGGTCATCTTGCCTTTTAAGCACGATTCGCATGTATCAAATGAACCGGGTTCAAATGATTCCAAAATTCCACATCGGTGTAATTCGGTCATGCGTTTCTTACTTATATGGCCAAGACGACAGTGCCACGTGTAGGAGTCTATTCGATTATCTATTCGAGCACGTTTGTTGCTAACTTCGATATTGAAAACGTCACTGGATAAATCTAACGTGTAGATGCCATTGCACAAAGTTCCATTCCCATAAAGAACGCCATTTAAAGTTATGTAACAACAATTGTTACTAAAAGTTAAATGATAACCTTTTCATTCAAACATGAAATAGATACAATGTTCTTTATTAACGAAGGAACGAAATAGCAATTATCCAATTCTAAGATACGTCCAGTCGGGAGCTTTAGCAAATAAGTTCCGATGGCAACAGCAGCAATCTTTGCTCCATTTCCAACTCGCAAATTCGCTTCTCCTTTGACGAGTCTTCTTCTATTCCTTAGCCCTTGTATGTCATTACATATATGTGAGCTACACCCAGTATCAAGTACCCATGTGTTTGAGGAAATAGAGTGACATTCAATAACGAAGATACTTGAAGAGGATGGGGCATCGGATGCCTTCTCTTTCAAGGACTCAAGATAAATCTTGCAGTTTCTTCGCCAGTGACCCTCCTTGCCACAATGATGGCAAGTGCCTTTTGGTTTCTTTTCAGTCTTTTTAGCCTTTTTCTTCTTTCCCTTATTCTGTTCTTTGGCCTTCCTCTTAGAACCTTTCTTTGAGGAACCAACTAACAGTATCGTCTTCTGATCCTGCTTTACAGAAGGCTCTATAGTCTTCAGCAGGTTGAGCAACTCAGGAAACTGGTCTGGAGTTGCATTTTCAGAAGGACGTTTGGGAAGTTGATCTTCAAGGACACAAGCAGGCTTTTCTGCCTTAAGGACTATCCTCAGGTTTCGAAGCCAGTCTATGAAGTTAGGCCCAGTTAATTTATTGGTGTCCAAAATGGAACGCAAGTTTAGGAAGACATGATCGAGTGATTATCCTAGAAATACAAATTGAGATTATGTGAGAAGATTTATTAAAGAATGTATCAACATACATAAATTAAATCCTATTTATTTTTCGAATTGATTCACCCTTATTATCAATTCGGGAGATCGTAGGAACATCTCCAAATAGGTTGATATCCAACCATAGATAAGAACACCATGGCTGTGGCCATCAAGTTTTCTTAGCTATGAAGGTAGGTAATTATACCGATTACATATCACATATATGTAACTATCACTTATGCTATCAACTAATTGAATGTTTGCATAAATCATTGGGTTGTTAACTCATTAACAAGTATGCATCATATACATAGCACCCAACTGCACCTCTCTTCACATCGACCTTGGCTGTGGCACAACAAATCGATGCTCCAAGCTTAAGGCTGACCCATTAATCAAGAAATAGTTTTAATATGGTTGGAGCTCATTCAACCGTTTAGTCAGGCTTGGATGTGTCCAACAACCAAAACTAAGGATTGACCTCTGACTCCAACTATATTATTCATAAACTAATTCCATGGTTTGAACATGTTAAGGTTCAAGTCGGGCATGGATGTGTCCATCAACCCAAGCGAGAAACAAAACTCCGATTCTAACCATATTAATGGAAGGTGTTGGCCTTAATATTTTGTAAGGGGTTTTGGTCTCATCTTTTCTAAGCACATTCATGACATTGTCATGACTAACGATTTCCTTAATAAAGTATGTATGTGACTTAATTTATCAAGTCTCATGAATTGAATTAGGAACCGGATTTCCTAATTCTAATTTCATACTTTATTAAGGAATTGTTTGGGAAACAATTTCCTAAATTGTCATAATTAATTTCGGAAATAATATGTTCAAGACTTTGATTTCTCTAAATCAAATCTTATTAAATTAAGAGACAAATCCCTTAATTCAACTACATATTATTTTCATGAAAATCTCATTTAAGAAAACTCTATAGGAAACCATTTTCCTAATTAATTTTGGAGACAACAATATGTAAGAGCATCACCTCTTAAAACATATTTTATTCATGGATTGATTAATTACAACAAATCGTTTTCTAAGGGTGGCTCCCCGAGGCTCAGATACCCAAAGAAAAGTAAAGTGTTGTAAATCCAATTGGACGGCTCCCCGAGGCTCAATCCAAATCAAACATGACAATTTCAATTAAAATTGGGAAATTAAATTACAACATCTAACTTTAAATTGGACGGCTCCCCGAGGCTCAATCCAAAATAAAGAATTTGTTGTCAATTTAAAAACCAATTCAAATTTAATTGTCAATTAACTGTCCATGAATTTGTCTAGACTTTCTTAAAAGAAAGTGCCCAAAATTGCGAGATTTCGAAAATAGGTTTTCAGAATAATTGTAAGTTTCTGGTACAAAGAAAACTTACATATTTCCAAAGTTGGAAAATTTCTAAAATAGAAAAATTTCCAAAATTGGAAAGTTTCCAAAGATGGGAAATTTTCACAATTATTATAAAATTTTAGAAACTAGAAAATTTCAAACGTTTGCGAAATTTCATGACGATTTCCAAACTTTGAAATTCCTAATTCTAAAATTTATTATAATTTGAAAGTTTCCATAATTGGAAAATTTTCCGAAATTGAGATCATGACAAAGTTTTCCACAAAACAATTATATGATTAAGTCGAACACTAACCGGCTCTGATACCACTGTTGGGACCGGGTGCATGTCGACAAGGATACGAGTTCGTAAAATTTAAAATTTTTACGTGCAGCGGAAGAGTTTGCATAAAATAATTTCCTAAATTATTTTAACTTCGTATCTAGCATGCAATCTTATGGTGTGTTGACATAATCATAAAATAAAACTTTGCGGAAAAGTAAACTAATTTACTTTTATACCTCGCGTAACTTGAAGTAAGGGACGAGATCCAACCGTAGCGTCCCTTGGAAGCTTCGCCTCTATTCGCGTCCACGCCGAGTTCTCTTCGGGATGACTTCACAAAGTCACGAGTTTTGTGCCGACGAGAACTACTAGATTCTCGAAGGCACAACTAGAAGACAAGAGAAAAAAGGAAACTAACCAACGAAGTAACGGAATCGAATTCCGAGAAGAGAGGAGTCGCTATCCGCTTCTTCTTCGTGTTCGGGTTCTCCTTCTTCTTGTAGCTCACGCCAACTTCACCCTTGGAGGAGGCTTGGTGCGCCGGCCCTAATTCACAAGTGAAGGGCGCCGGCCCTAGGTGGGGAGAAGGGGAGGAGAAGAATAAAAGAGAGAGAGGAGAGAGCTCTAATTAATCTCTTGATTAATTGATTGATGTGTGTTAAAGGGCTAGCCTTTGGGTCCTTTATATAGTAGCAACTCTTTGCTAAGTCTCCCTCTAAACGGAATTAGTTATAAGAAATTTATCCTATAAATTTTCTTAACTAATTATTCCGTTTAACCAAGTTTTATTATAAACTAATTTATAATAAAACTAATTTTCTTCTCTTTAAATTATGGAATAAATTTTATAAGAAATTTATAAACTTTCTTATTATGGAAAAATCAATTCATAATTGATTTTATAAAATTAAAATAAACCAATTCATGGATTATTTTAATCTTCCATAAAAGAATAAATTTCTATAAATTTTATTTATATAAATTTCTTTATACAAATTTATTTATCCATAATTTATAAAACAAATCATACTAGATTTATTTTATTAATTAAACCAAAATAAACTTGGTTTATTCTCTCTCATTGGCCGGCCACCCAAAGAGGGATAATACCCTCTTTGGCCGGCCCAAATCGACCCGAACCGGTCGCGAATTAAACTCATTTAATTCGCCCAAAAAGCCTTCAAAAGACTTAGCCATTTTAGCTTCCATTGCGCCTCTGACTAACTCAGATTCGACTTGTTTCTCTTGATCGGAAAATCCAATTTTCAACTCGTTTTAAATCCCTCGGATTACTCGTATTGCGTGTGACTAAATAGGCTTTCGATTTATGTTGGCCGTCTATAATTAACCCATTAATTATAGAACGATCATGAGTGGCACCTAGTAGTACATCATGATCCCCAATTAATCGAAAGATCAACGGTTTGACCTCAGAAGAAATTATTCTGAAACCCTTCAGCAGCTTTAATGAATCGTGCCTCATTCCCTTCACCACCTTATACCCACTTGGTTCAGGACACGGTCTATGGTGTCAGTCCCCACTAGGCTGACTACGTCACACCTAGCCCAAGTAGTGTCTTCCTCGTCCTTTGGATTTCTAATTACTCTCATGTATTTAAGAGACTCGCACTCTTAACATGATATGCTCTGGCCAGAGGCTTTGAGTAACAATCCGACGATAGGCCTGGGTATACATCTCCTCGCAAGGAGTGGTGAATCCTTTGTAGGCTGTTC
>JAGFNQ010004189.1:0-78909 GCA_024364735.1 Boesenbergia rotunda | reverse complement strand
TTTGATCTATCTCTATAGATTCTAATCCCAAGGATATAGGTTGCTTCTCCCAGGTCTTTCATGGAGAAAGTTTTGGACAACCAAATCTTAACTGTCTGTAAAACTGATATATCGTTTCCTATAAGTAAGATGTCATCGACATATAATACTAGGAATACGACTGCACTCCCACTAACCTTCTTGTACACACAAGGTTCGTCAGGATTTTGTGAGAAATCAAACTCTTTGATTGTCTCATCAAAACGGATATTCCAGCTCCTTGATGCTTGCTTCAATCCATATATGGATCGTCGAAGCTTGCATACCTTGGTTTTATCAACCGATGTGAAACCTTCAGGTTGTATCATTATACATCCTCAAGTAGGTTTCCATTAAGGAAAGCTGTTTTCACATCCATTTGCCATATCTCATAATCATAATGAGCTGCTATGGCTAGGAGCATCCGAATGGATTTAAGCATAGCTACTGGCGAATAGGTTTCGTCATAATCAACTCCTTGTTTTTGAC
Source organism: Boesenbergia rotunda (assembly GCA_024364735.1). Taxonomy (NCBI): domain Eukaryota; kingdom Viridiplantae; phylum Streptophyta; class Magnoliopsida; order Zingiberales; family Zingiberaceae; genus Boesenbergia; species Boesenbergia rotunda. The sequence continues at coordinate 78,402 of JAGFNQ010004189.1, read as the reverse complement.
GATATCCTTTTGCCACTAATCTAGCCTTAAAGGTAACAACATTACCTTCCATGTCGGTTTTCTTCTTGAAAACCCACTTGCACCCTATGGGCTTAATCCCTTCAGGTGGGTTAACCAAGTCCCATACTTGATTTTCATACATGGAATCCATTTCCGACTTCATGGCCTCAAGCCATTTGTCCCTTTCTGAATTTTTCAGAACATCTTCATAACTGATAGGTTCGTCATCGCCAATGAGCAACACGTCGTTCGATTCACTTACGAGAAATCCGTATCTCTCTGGAATGTTGCGTGTCCTATCAGACCTACGAAGAGGAGGTGTAGTTTTAGGTTCAACTGATAGCTCATCACTATGAATTATCGGTTGTGGGCCTAGACTAGGTGTCTCTGTGATGTCTATTGGAGTTTCTTGAACTTCATCAAGTTCAATCCCACTCCCACTGTTTTCTTGCAAAAGAAACTCTTTCTCTAGAAATACAGCATGCCTTGAAACAAACACCTTTTGTTCCAAGGGATGATAGAATTGGTAACCCTTCGTTTCCTTAGGGTATCCAATAAATAGACATTTATCAGACTTAGCATCCAATTTGTCTGATACAACCCGCTTCACATAAGCAGGACAACCCCATATCTTAAGGTGAGTTAAGTGAGGTTTCTTACTATTCCAAATCTCATATGGAGTAGTAGAGACTACCTTGGTCGGGACTCTGTTTAGCAAGTAAACAGCTGTCTTAAGTGCATAGCCCCAAAAGGATTTTGGAAGAGTTGCATGATTCATCATAGACCTAACCATGTCCATCAAGGTTCGGTTGCGCCTCTCAGATACACCATTATGCTGTGGTGTATACGGCGGAGTCCATTGGGACAATATCCCATTGTCCCTTAGATAATCTTGAAACTCTTGACTTAAGTATTCACCACCTCGATCGGATCGAAGTATTTTAATACTTTTGCCAAGCTGTTTCTCTACTTCATTTCTGAACTCTTTGAATTTCTCAAAGGCTTCAGATTTGTGTTTCATCAAGAACACATACCCGAATCGTGAGTGATCATCGATGAAGGTGATGAAGTAGCTATAGCCTCCTTGTGAAAGAGTTGACATTGGTCCACATACATCGGTATGTATTAGACCAAGCAATTCTCCCACTGGATTACCTTTTCCGGGAAAGGGTAATTTGGTCATCTTGCCTTTTAAGCACGATTCGCATGTATCAAATGAACCGGGTTCAAATGATTCCAAAATTCCACATCGGTGTAATTCGGTCATGCGTTTCTTACTTATATGGCCAAGACGACAGTGCCACGTGTAGGAGTCTATCTGATTATCTATTCGAGCACGTTTGTTGCTTACTTCGATATTGAAAACGTCACTGGATAAATCTAATGTGTAGATGCCATTGCACAAAGTTCCATTCCCATAAAGAACGCCATTTAAAGTTATGTAACAACAATTGTTACTAAAAGTTAAATGATAACCCTTTTCATTCAAACATGAAATAGATACAATGTTCTTTATCAACGAAGGAACGAAATAGCAATTATCCAATTCTAAGACACGTCCAGTGGGGAGCTTTAGCAAATATGTTCCGATGGCAATAGCAGCAATCCTTGCTCCGTTTCCAACTCGCAAATTCGCTTCTCCTTTGACGAGTCTTCTTCTATTCCTTAGCCCTTGTATGTCATTACATATATGTGAGCTACACCCAGTATCAAGTACCCATGTGTTTGAGGAAATAGAGTGACATTCAATAACGAAGATACTTGAAGAGGATGGGGCATCGGATGCCTTCTCTTTCAAGGACTCAAGATAAATCTTGCAGTTTCTTCGCCAGTGACCCTCCTTGCCACAATGATGGCAAGTGCCTTTTGGTTTCTTTTCAGTCTTTTTAGCCTTTTTCTTCTTTCCCTTATTCTGTTCTTTGGCCTTCCTCTTAGAACCTTTCTTTGAGGAACCAACTAACAGTATCGTCTTCTGATCCTGCTTTACAGAAGGCTCTATAGTCTTCAGCAGGTTGAGCAACTCAGGAAACTGGTCTGGAGTTGCATTTTCAGAAGGACGTTTGGGAAGTTGATCTTCAAGGACACAAGCAGGCTTTTCTGCCTTAAGGACTATCCTCAGGTTTCGAAGCCAGTCTATGAAGTTAGGCCCAGTTAATTTATTGGTGTCCAAAATGGAACGCAAGTTTAGGGAAGACATGATCGAGTGATTATCCTAGAAATACAAATTGAGATTATGTGAGAAGATTTATTAAAGAATGTATCAACATACATAAATTAAATCCTATTTATTTTTCGAATTGATTCACCCTTATTATCAATTCGGGAGATCGTAGGAACATCTCCAAATAGGTTGATATCCAACCATAGATAAGAACAACCATGGCTGTGGCCATCAAGTTCTTCTTAGCTATGAAGGTAGGTAATTATACCGATTACATATCACGTATATGTAACTATCACGTTATGCTATCAACTAATTGAATGTTTGCATAAATCATTGGGTTGTTAACTCATTAACAAGTATGCATCATATACATAGCACCCAACTGCACCTCTCTTCACATCGACCTTGGCTGTGGCACAACAAATCGATGCTCCAAGCTTAAGGCTGACCCATTAATCAAGAAATAGTTTTAATATGGTTGGAGCTCATTCAACCGTTTAGTCAGGCTTGGATGTGTCCAACAACCAAAACTAAGGATTGACCTCTGACTCCAACTATATTATTCATAAACTAATTCCATGGTTTGAACATGTTAAGGTTCAAGTCGGGCATGGATGTGTCCATCAACCCAAGCGAGAAACAAAACTCCGATTCTAACCATATTAATGGAAGGTGTTGCCTTAATATTTTGTAAGGGGTTTTGGTCTCATCTTTTCTAAGCACATTCATGACTTTGTCATGACTAACGATTTCCTTAATAAAGTATGTATGTGACTTAATTTATCAAGTCTCATGAATTGAATTAGGAACCGGATTTCCTAATTCTAATTTCAACTTTATTAAGGAATTGTTTGGGAAACAATTTCCTAAATTGTCATAATTAATTTCGGAAATAATATGTTCAAGACTTTGATTTCTCTAAATCAAATCTTATTAAATTAAGAGACAAATCCCTTAATTCAACTACATATTATTTTCATGAAAATCTCATTTAAGAAAACTCTATAGGAAACCATTTTCCTAATTAATTTTGGAGACAACAATATGTAAGAGCATCACCTCTTAAAACATATTTTATTCATGGATTGATTAATTACAACAAATCGTTTTCTAAGGGTGGCTCCCCGAGGCTCAGATACCCAAAGAAAAGTAAAGTGTTGTAAATCCAATTGGACGGCTCCCCGAGGCTCAATCCAAATCAAACATGACAATTTCAATTAAAATTGGGAAATTAAATTACAACATCTAACTTTAAATTGGACGGCTCCCCGAGGCTCAATCCAAAATAAAGAATTTGTTGTCAATTTAAAAACCAATTCAAATTTAATTGTCAATTAACTGTCCATGAATTTGTCTAGACTTTCTTAAAAGAAAGTGCCCAAAATTGCGAGATTTCGAAAATAGGTTTTCAGAATAATTGTAAGTTTCTGGTACAAAGAAAACTTACATATTTCCAAAGTTGGAAAATTTCTAAAATAGAAAAATTTCCAAAATTGGAAAGTTTCCAAAGATGGGAAATTTTCACAATTATTATAAAAATTTAGAAACTAGAAAATTTCAAACGTTTGCGAAATTTCATGACGATTTCCAAACTTTGAAATTCCTAATTCTAAAATTTATTATAATTTGAAAGTTTCCATAATTGGAAAAATTTTCCGAAATTGAGATCATGACAAAGTTTTCCACAAAACAATTATATGATTAAGTCGAACACTAACCGGCTCTGATACCACTGTTGGGACCGGGTGCATGTCGACAAGGATACGAGTTCGTAAAATTTAAAATTTTTACGTGCAGCGGAAGAGTTTGCATAAAATAATTTCCTAAATTATTTTAACTTCGTATCTAGCATGCAATCTTATGGTGTGTTGACATAATCATAAAATAAAACTTTGCGGAAAAGTAAACTAATTTACTTTTATACCTCGCGTAACTTGAAGTAAGGGACGAGATCCAACCGTAGCGTCCCTTGGAAGCTCCGCCTCTATTCGCGTCCACGCCGAGTTCTCTTCGGGATGACTTCACAAAGTCACGAGTTTTGTGCCGACGAGAACTACTAGATTCTCTATAGGCACAACTTGAAAGATCAAGAGAGGAAAGAAAGGAAACTAACCAACGAAGTAACGGAATCGAATTCCGAGAAAAGAGGAGTCGCTATCCGCTTCTTCTTCTTCGTGTTCGGGTTCTCCTTCTTCTTGTAGCTCACGCCAACTTCACCCTTGGAGGAGGGCTTGGTGCGCCGGCCCTAATTCACAAAGTGAAGGGCGCCGGCCCTAGGTGGGGAGAAGGGGAAGGAGAAGAATAAAAGAGAGAGAGAGAGAGAGCTCTAATTAATCTCTTGATTAATTGATTGATGTTGTGAATAAAGGGCTAGCCTTTGGGTCCTTTATATAGTAGCAACTCTTTGCTAAGTCTCCCTCTAAACGGAATTAGTTATAAGAAATTTATCCTATAAATTTTCTTAACTAATTATTCCGTTTAAACCAAGTTTTATTATAAACTAATTTATAATAAAACTAATTCTTCTTCTCTTTAAATTATGGAATAAATTTTATAAGAAATTTATAAACTTTCTTATTATGGAAAAATCAATTCATAATTGATTTTATAAAATTAAAATAAACCAATTCATGGATTATTTTAATCTTCCATAAAAGAATAAATTTCTATAAATTTTATTTATATAAATTTCTTTATACAAATTTATTTATCCATAATTTATAAAACAAATCATACTAGATTTATTTTATTAATTAAACCAAAATAAATTGGTTTAATTTCCTCCATTGGCCGGCCACCCAAAGAGGGATAATACCCTCTTTGGCCGGCCCAAATCGACCCGAACCGGTCGCGAATTAAACTCATTTAATTCGCCCAAAAAGCCTTCAAAAGACTTAGCCATTTTAGCTTCCATTGCGCCTCTGACTAACTCAGATTCGACTTGTTTCTCTTGATCGGAAAATCCAATTTTCAACTCGTTTTAAATCCCTCGGATTACTCGTATTGCGTGTGACTAAATAGGCTTTCGATTTATGTTGGCCGTCTATAATTAACCCATTAATTATAGAACGATCATGAGTGGCACCTAGTAGTACATCATGATCCCCAATTAATCGAAAGATCAACGGTTTGACCTCAGAAGAAATTATTCTGAAACCCTTCAGCAGCTTTAATGAATCGTGCCTCATTCCCTTCACCACCTTATACCCACTTGGTTCAGGACACGGTCTATGGTGTCAGTCCCCACTAGGCTGACTACGTCACACCTAGCCCAAGTAGTGTCTTCCTCGTCCTTTGGATTTCTAATTACTCTCATGTATTTAAGAGACTCGCACTCTTAACATGATATGCTCTGGCCAGAGGCTTTGAGTAACAATCCGACGATAGGCCTGGGTATACATCTCCTCGCAAGGAGTGGTGAATCCTTTGTAGGCTGTTCAAACATCTTCGGGCACTTCGGCTTATACCCAATCATCCTGGGTCCACACCTCCTTGGAGATGCTTGCTTGAGATGTCAAAGTATAAGTCTCCATGACCAAGATGACTTGAACACCGCAAGTCAAAGGAACATCGCACTTAAGCCGCAGCAAGATCTTCATTGACATATCTACATGTAGATTCCCATATGAAGTCTTACAGCTAGTCACTCCAATGAACTAGTTCCCTTAACTAGCATCCATGTTTATCTCCGGACATCCCAATGTCACCAGCCAGTGAGAATCAGCTGATTAGAGAATAACCCATGCTAGTCTCAACAGAATTGATAGTGTCCGTTTTTATCAATTCATCGACTAGGGATAATTTCAATACTTCACAATTGCACATTAGAGATAATCACTAGTTGTGATCCCATCACAAATTCTCTTATGCTGTGAGTTGTATTGTGGACATTCAGTAGATGAGTTCAAGATCCCAATCAAATACACAAAACATGTATACTCAAATAGTGAATTATCATTTATTAAAATAAATATTTACATCATAAGGCGATTGCCTTAGGACACTTCTCTCATATCACTAACAGATTATTGTTGATTGCTTGGGGTGTTCATCCTGATCTCCTTAGTTCAACCTTTTTGGCCAATTCGAAAATTTGGCTAAGTATCGGGAGCTCGGGCGACTCGCGTTATTAGTCTTCCAACCTGACCTTTTTCCAAACTTGATACTACGGCTTGATCGGGCCAATGTCTTGGCTCAACAATTTTGCTCAGTCGGGTTGGTACTCTGACTCGGCGAGTTGACTCGGTCGGGTCGGTACCCTGACTCGGCGAGTTGACTCGGTCGGGCCGGCCGCCTGACTCGGCGATTTGGCTCGGTCGGGTCCGCATCCTGACTCGGCGATGAATTTAATTTCCTTCGGGTTAGCCATATCACTAATTTCGGTTCGTCCTGATCCGCTTTACTCGAACAGGTCTGCTGTTTCTCAGAACGTGGGGAGCCACGCTTGTACAGCAGATATTGTGGCAAGATGTTGTTTCATATTTCCCCTGAGCAAGAGTCTGGACACCGTCCGACTTACCTCGGGCCGAGCGTGGATCGCCACGCCCGACTGGGCCCGACCAAACGTGGGATGCCACGCCTGATCGGCGCCGGGTCCGGTGGGTGCGTGAGAATAATCTCACTTATAACTTGCATTAGCAAGAGTCTGGACACCGTCCGACTTACCTCGGGTCGAACGTGGACCGCCACGCCCGACCGGGCCCGACCGAACGTGGAACGCCACGCCCGATCGGCGCCGGGTACGGTGGGTGCGTGAGAGCAAGCTCACTTATAACTTGCCTTAACAAGAGTCTGGACACCGTCCGACTTACCTCAGGTCGAACATGGACCGCCACGCCCGACCGGGCCCGACCGAACGTGGAACGCCACGCCCGATCGGCGCCGGGTCCGGTGGGTGCGTGAGAACAATCTCACTTATAACTGCCTTAGCAAGAGTCTGGACACCGTCCGACTTACCTCGGATCGAACGTGGACCGCCACGCCCGACCGGGCCCGACCAAACGTGGAACGCCACGCTCGATCGGCGCCGGGTCCGGTGGGTGCGTGAGAATAAGCTCACTTATAACTTTCAGGGGCGATCTGTTCTGGAGAGTTAGAGTTTTTGCTATCCATTCTTCTGAGTACAGTTACAAGAGTCATTCCTATCCTCTCTCCTCACGGTACAATTTAAAATGCACTGCGCTCCAGGGTCGCCCGAGCCGCCTCCCTTGAGCATCTTGCAGATAGTATGCTCCCGATCCCAGTGCCTCGACCACTAGAAATGGGCTGCTCCATGGGGGCTCTAGTTTGCCTACTTCTCCAACGGGCTTGACCCTTTTCCATACCTTGTCCCCGACCTGGAAGTGTCGGGGTATAACTTTCTGGTTGTATCGGTTTCGCATTCTCTGCTGATAAGCAGCCATGCGGACGGTAGCCTTAGCTCGGACCTCCTCAATCAGGACTAGCTCAGCTCGTCTCTTCTCTGCATTGTCTTCCCCATATAAATGCCTCCTGTCAGATTCACAGCCGACCTCCATGGGGACTACTGCTTCACTGCCATAGACCAACTGGAAGGGGTGCATCCTGACCCCTCTTTGGGCGTGGTGCGAAGGGCCCAGAGGACCCCTGGTAACTCATCCACCCAGGATCCGCCGACCTGATCCAACTTAACCTTGAGCCCTTTTAGAATCTCTCTATTAGCTACTTCTGCCTGGCCATTACTCTGGGGGTATGCTACGGATGTGAAGGCCTGTTTGATCCCGAACTCCTTACACCAATTTCTGATGATCCGACCTTGAAACTACCGACCATTGTCTGATACCACCTTATGAGGTATGCCGTACCGGCATAAAATATTCTGCCAAAGGAATTTCTTCACTGCTTGCTCCGTGATCCTAGCCAGGGCTTCTGCCTCAACCCACTTGGAGAAGTAATCTACTGCCACCAATAGGAATTGCTTCTGACCGGCTACTCTGGGGAAGGGTCCCACTATATCCATGCCCCACTGATCAAAGGGACATGATGCAATGGACGCTCGCAACATCTCCACCGAGCGGTGAGACAGATTCTGGTACTTCTGACAAGAAAGACAGGAACCAGCCATCCTCTCTGCATCCCTTTGAAGGGTCGGCCAAAAGTAACCGGCCAGCAAGACCTTCCGAGCCATGGACCGACCTCCTGAGTGATTTCCACAGCACCCCAAATGCACTTCTCTAAGTACATAGTCTGCATCTTCCTTTCCGAGACACCTGGCTAGTGGTCGAGAAAAAGCCCGCTTGTACAATGCGTCCCCGATCAGGGTGAACCGGGCTGCTCTGATCTTCAATATTCGAGCTTGCTCGGGGTTGTCTGGAAGAGTTCCATCCTTCAGGTAGGTGATGAATGGAGCCCTCCAATCCCCCTCTATCTCCATTTCTGTCTCCCTCTCGACTTGAGCCACTACCATGACTTGAGGGGAGGGCTTGGGGAAGACCCATGGACGGACAGAACTGGCCAACCGGGCTAGCTCATCCGCCTTGGCGTTGTCCCCTCGGGGGATCTGCGTAATTTGAACTTCTTGAAATTCTGCCTGTAATTGTTGATATGCCTCTACGTAAGCTTGTAATTTCTCATCGTTCACTTCAAACCGCCCGGCCACCTGCTGAGTCACTAATTGGGAATCAGAATGCAAGATGACCCGAGTAGCCCCGACCTGTCTGGCTGTTTGGAGGCCTGCTAAAAGGGCTTCGTATTCTGCATGGTTATTGGTAGCACTATACTCTAGGCGTACGGCCAAATGTATGGGGTCTCCCTTGGGAGATATCAATAAGATCCCTACGCCACTCCCTGCCCGGGTGGCTGACCCGTCCACGTATATTTTCCAGACCTCCTCCTCCTTCTCTGCATGAAGTTCGCTTAAGAAATCTGCTAAGGCCTGAGCTTTGATTGCAGTTCTGGGCTGATACTGAATATCATATTCGCTCAGTTTAGTAGTCCACTTGACCATCCGACCTGAGACTTCAGGGTTGATCAAGACCTTCCCGAGTGTGCTATTGGTCAGCACTCGGATAGGATGAGCCAGGAAATAGGGTCGCAATCGCCGGGCCATCAACACAAGGACATAAGCTAATTCCTCGAGTGTAGTATACCTACACTCGGCCTCTTTAAATAAATGCCCAAAGAAATAGACCGGCTGCTGCTCGGTCTCTTTCTGGGTTACAAGCACATCACTCGCAGCTTCCTCAGTAGCAGATAGGTAAACATACAAGGGCTCTCCTTCCTCGGGCTTGGCTAGTATTGGCAGACTGACTAAGTATGCCTTCAACTCTTCGAAAGCTCGGTCACACTCGGCATCCCACTGGAACTTGGAGGTCTTACGTAGGATCTTGAAAAATGGCAGACTTCGGTCGGCAGACCTGGAGATGAATCTGGACAAGGCCGTTATCCTCCCAGTCAGGCGCTGAACTTCCTTTAGGTTTTTAGGTGGTGGCATGTCTAGCAGCGCTTTCACCTTGCATGGATTGGCCTCTATTCCTCGCTCGGTCAGGATGTAGCCCAGGAATTTCCCGCTCTTGGCTCCGAACAGACATTTTATAGGATTGAGTTTGAGGCCATACCTTCGCAGGGTGCAACAAGTTTCTTGTACATCTGCAATGAGGTCGGCAGCCCGGGCAGACTTGATGAGGATGTCATCAACGTACACTTCCACATTTCTGCCGAGCTGCTCTTTAAAGACTTTGTTCATCAGCCTCTGATAAGTTGCCCCGGCGTTCTTGAGTCCGAAGGGCATAACTGTGTATCAATAGGTACCTTCGGCAGTTACAAAGCTGACCTTTTCCTGATCACCCGGGTGCAGTGGGACTTGGTGATATCCCTGATAGGCATCAAGCATGCAAATAAATTCGCTTCCCGCAGTGGAGTCCACCATCTGATCTATTCGGGGCAGCGGGTAACAGTCTTTTGGGCAAGCTTTGTTCAGATCTCTGAAGTCAATGCAGATCCTCCACTTGTCTCCCGGCTTGGAGACCAGCACCACATTGGCCAACCAGGCCGGGAACTGCACTTCTCGAATGTGTCCTGCTTTCAGCAACCTCTCCACCTCGGCTTGGATTATCTTATTCTGCTCAGGGCTGAAATCTCTTTTTCTCTGCTTCACGGGCCGGGCGTCTGGGTACACGTGTAGCTTATGTTCCATAACCTCGGGCCTGACCCCCTTCAGATCTTGTTGAGACCAGGCAAACACATCTCGATTCCGTGTCAAACACTCTATCAGTTGCTACCGGAGGTCGGGCGATAGCCCTGGAGCTATCCTCACCTTGGTTTCCTCTCGGTCCAACAAGAGTTGGACCTCTTCCTTTTCTTCCATCATGTCAGCCCAGGGAGAAGGCTGAGAGGTCTGTACCATGTTACAGCTAGCCGGTGCAGGTCGGAAGGTCTTGCTTACTTCCACTCGGACATCATTCACATAGCATCGGCGAGCAACCTTTTGATCTCCTTTGGCCTCACCGACCTGATCTCCTACAGGAAACTTGACCTTCAAATAGAAAGTGGACATCACTGCCCGGAATTCATTCAGGGCTGGTCGACCTAAGATACCATTGTAGGCTGAAGGGGCGTCCACTATCAAGAAGGTAGACCACCTGGTCCTTCTTAAAGGTTCTTCGCCAAGAGATATGGCTAGCTTGATCTGCCCTAACGGATGAACTTCATTCCCCGTGAACCCAAATAAGGGTGTGGCCACGGGCTGTAGCTCAGACATCTCAATTTGTAGTTGCTCGAATGCCTTCAAGTATAAAATATTCACTGAGCTGCCTGAATCCACTATGGTACGGTGGATCTGGTAGTTGTCTATGACCGCCGTGATGACCAGGGCATCATCATGAGGTACTTCTATTCCCTGTAGGTCGGCGGGACCGAAGCTAATCTGTGGTCCCTGAGCTTGGGCGGAGCTGCAACCCACTTGATAAATGTCCAGGCGTCGGGCCTGCGACTTCCGGGCTCGGTTGGAATCTCCGTAGGTAGGCCCGCCCGAGATGACATTGATGGACCCGTGCACGGAATTTTGCTGATTGGCTTGTTCCTCGCTGGTGTTATCCGGCTCGGGCGAACCAGGAGTCGGGAATAGCCGTCTGGCTATAGGGGCGACTGGTCGGTCTCGGAGCTCGGGCTGGTTAGGTGGTGCTCTTCCTCGGCCCCGACCACCTCCTTGATGAGCTCCTCTCGGGCTACCTCGACCGGTGCGGCCCCGACCTCTACCGGCTTGCCAACAGTCCTGAAGATAGTGTGTATGACTGTTGTGGAAGGAACAATAAGGTTGCCACCTAGTCGGGAGATAGCCCTGGGCTACTTGCTGAACTACTCCCCTCTCGGCTCCCAGTCGGTGTCCCATAGCTCGGGGGCTCCTCAGGGGTCCTCCTGGAGGCATACCCCTTTGATGCTGCTGAGGGTTATCGGGCGTAGGCCTGATCTCAGGTCTCCTGGCGGCTTGTGCTTCTTCAACGTCCACATACTTGCTAGCTTTCCCCAGAAGGCTCTCAAAGTCCTTCGGGGGTTTGCGGATCAAAAACCTGAAGAACTCTCCCTCTTGCAAGCCTTGCGCGAAGGCACTGACTAACACCTCGGAGGTGGCAGTGGGAACGTCCAGAGCGACTTGATTGAATCTCCTGATATAGGCTTTTAAGGACTCCTTCGGGCCCTGCTTCATGGTAAATAGATTTAAGCTTGTCTTGTGATGTCTCTTACTACTGGCAAAATGTTGCAGAAACAGTTTCTTGAAGTCAGAGAAATCCCTGATCGATCCCTCTGGGAGCCTGTCGAACCATCGCTGAGCCGGCCCGGCGAGAGTAGTCAGGAAGGCTCGGCACCTAATGCCATCTGGGTACTGATGTAGCATCGAGGCATTTTCAAACTTCTTCAGGTGTTCTTCTGGATCAGTGGCTCCTCCGTACTCCGCAACGGACGGAGGTCTGAAATGCTTGGGCAGCTGCTCATTCAGGACTTGACTGGAGAAAGGGCATCCTGTGCGTTCAATCGGGAACGGCACAAGGGGAGCCTTCCATTTGCTAGCTCGGGTATGGCTAGATGTAGCTTCGTGCGGATCCGATTGTCCTGCTCCCTCGGCCGGGCCGAACAGTGCCCGGGGAAAGCGAGGGCTGCCTTCCTGTTGAACTCCTCCCTCAGTGCCTACATGAGCGGTGTGCTCGACCGGGCCCAGTGGGATAGGTCGGGCGGCTGCTAACTGAGCCTCCGCTAATTTCCGGGCCCTAGCTTCGATCAGCAGATCCAAATCCTCTTGTGAAAGAGTGACGGTCACCCGATTGGAATCACTCATCTTCGACTTTCGATCAGGCGAAAGATTCCCACAGACGGCGCCAAATTTGATCCTGTCGATAAGCGAAGATCGGTTCTCCTCCGAATGACTCGGTCTAACCAAGCTGACTCGGTCTACTGTAGCCTGGGAGGTCGGACCTAAACAGAGCTCTTAATGCAGTGGAGTGGTTGTGAATGAATAGCGATCCTCCTCTTTGGAGCCCAAGGGTGGGTTTATATAGGGGGAGGAGAAAGGTCTCACTCGTGCGGGATGTCACATCTCACTAAAGATTAGTTAGGGATTAAGCTAAGTAAGCGGTGATGTGAGACTGACATAGCAATCTGCCACCCTGTGATCCTACTCCTAATTAATTGCTGGGCGACCACGTCAGATGACGACGACGTCTCTTAACGGAGAGTTTTGACGGAGCCCTTCGAGGGATGAAACTCAAGAACCCGACCTCCATCGTTCAGCCTCGAGAGCGCGACCTCAAGAACTCGGCCTCGAGCGCTCAATCTTCAGGAGCTCGGCTTCTATCACTCGACCTCGGGAGGTTGGCCTCGGGAGCTCGGCCTCGATCGCCCAACCTCGGGAGGTCGGCCTCGAGAGCTCAGCTTCTATCGTTGGACCTCGGGAGGTCGGCTTCGGGAGGTCGGCCTTGAGAGCTTGGCCTCGGGAGGTCGGCCTCGAGAGGTCGGCCTCGGGGAGGTCGACCTCGAGAGCTCGGCGTCGGGAGGTCGGCCTCGGGAGGTTGGCCTTGAGAGGTCGGCCCCGGGAGGTCGGCCTTGAAAGGTCGGCCCTGGGAGGTCGGCCTTGAGAGCTCGGCCTCGGGAGGTCGGCCTTGAGGGCTCAGCCTCGGGAGGTCGGCCTTGAGGGTCGATCTCGAGAGGTAGGCCTTGAGAGCTCGGCCTCGGGAGGTCTTGATTCCAACTTGAGCTTCGGCCCGCCCCGACCTCTGTTAACCTTGAACTGGGTTGAACCGGGTTTTCTCCGACCGGGCTCTCATCCTTGATGAAAAATCGCTCGCCCGGATCAATAAGATTTTTAATAAATAAATTTGAACATATGCTCGGTAAGTAAATAAAATATATAAATAGTTAAGTTCGACTTACATCGATCCATTTACACTGCTAGTTTAGAAGTCATCCATGCTTAAATAAGCTCGAATAGGTGTTTGGTTTACTTTATTTTTTATTTTTATTTTTTAAAAAATTATATTTTCTTATGTTTTTGAAAAATAATTTTATTTTATTCTTAGTTTTCAAGAATATAATATATATTTTTTTGGAAAATAAGACTAGAAAATGTAAACCAAATATATTTTCTAGAAAATCATATTTTCTATCTAAAATGAAAAACAAATGTATCAAACGTATCCTTGCCTCTAGAATAGGATATATTAGTAGGTTATTTAAAAAAAAATAAAAAAAAAGAAAAATAGGAAAGATAACGATAACAAAAAAATTCAAAAAAAATATATTTAAAATTTAAATATTTAGATAATTGTATTATTGCATAATTATTTTAATCTAATCAAAATAATTTAAAATACAAATTTATATATTAAATTTAAACGAGAATATTATATCTCAAATTTAAAGTAAACTAGTATAATACCCGTGTGATATACAGAAATCTTACACAATTCAAATAACATATTTGGCGATAATATATATGTGTCAATTTTTATTATTAAATAAAAAATTAAAATGAAAAGTAATTTTATTTCATCATGAATTCATGTCAATATAAAATATAATATTATTGTTTTTTATAATATAAGTTATTAATGGTAATAATAAGTTTTATAAGGATGGTGGATGTGGATCTGATCTAAAGTTTACTTTGCTTTGATAGGGGTGTGTCAAGCTTGTGCTATAGTGTAACACAGAGGCGACACATGAAAACCCTAATAGTAAGCTACGTACTATGATAGGTCATCCCTCATATAAAAATTTATTTAATATCAAAGTGAACCAATGACCCACATATCATATATTAAACTGATAAGAATAGATACTACACTTAATCTTAGCCAGAAAGCCGAGAAAGGTATGAGTTATTTTACCGTTATTTGTCTATTTTTATAATTGCTCAGCGTGTAATTCGCCTTGATAACTTTAGATGTGGGACTATCATTTTTCTTACATTAAAATTATTTTTTGAATTATCTTTTTTGAATTTGATAAATTATTTTTTAAAATTTTAATTTTGGATTAAGATATGAATTTTTCTTTTTAGGATTTGTAATTATATATATTTTTTTGAATTTATATTTTTAATTATAAATTTTTTATTTAGAAAAATTATATTCGGTTTAGACGGGAATTTTAAGTTCTCTGTGAATGTCATATCTGCATGTAAAATTATATTTTATAGATATTAATAGAATAGAATATGACTTTAACTTTTCTACATTGATTGTTTATCTATCTTTTATTCGGAAGACTAAAAATACGTGAGATAGAGATTAGTCAAGTCATATCATATCATGGTTGAGTTTATTTTATCCTATCACTATTCATTTTAGCGGGCTTTGTTACCTGACTATCTCCAAGATATACTACTGAACTAGTTAAGACCTTCTCTCCTTCTGTTCACTTTTATACAGTTTGTATAGATATAAGAAGCCTTCGCAGAGTTGGTGTATCTATCTTCCTTATATATTAATTATGACATTCGAATTAATAATTTTCATAATTTATCTCTTTTGTATTGATCTTAAAATATATTAACGACAAGATTAAGGACAAACGAATCGTCTTATGCCACCCAGAGAAACCTTCACAAGCAAAATTATCTTACTACAACTAGCCGCCTTAGTGGATAGGCAATTGGACAAATGTCACTTGTCCAACAAGAGATAGCACGTGGTTCCTCACCTCACCTAACACTCAATTAATGTCGATAATCATTGTGTCCTGCTCTTCACCTTGTGCTATGCTCTACTAATCAGGTCTTTCGTTTTCAATTAGGGCATTTTATCAAGAGATACACATAAAATTTCAAATTAATAAAAATATATATATTATTTTTATATTTACTAAAAAACACACTTAATTATATATTTTTCTTAAATTCTTCTCTCTTTTTTCTCAATGTTTTTTCTGGCTTCTCTTTCCATTCTTCTTTTCTCTTTTGCATGTATGCATACATAACGTGAGCCCCAAAATATTTAGGGTTTAACTAATTGATGTTTGCAATGAATAATATCAAGCCTAACGTGAGCCTAATTTAGGGCATATATATCAGATTTATGTTGGGTTGATTCTTTCAATAATAATATAACACCACTAGAGAAACTGAAAGAAATAATGGGCGAAATCGCTCGCCCCCAGCGCCCCCGCCGCACCCGTCCCAAGGCCATCACGAGGGAGGTAAATCACGGTCCCCGGAGTAATTAGTGCACAGTTGGGCCGAGAATTGATACACCAAACGCCCAGAGTTTTAATCCAGTGCGCCTCGCGCGACTCAGTCCATTATTTATTTCAGTCGACGACATAACTAAAATAAATAATGGATGGTACCATTGGACGTCTTACAACCCCATAAATCCACATGGCCTAAAACGGGTCCAATCGGACTTGTATATGTTTATCAGTGGATTTTAGTCAAAACATACAAATTAACCTAGAGATCTCATATTGTAACTATTTCAAGTTTTATTTATTTATAAGGTTGTAAAGAGTCCAACGGTATCGTCTATTGCTTATTTCGACTTCTTTAGAGGTGTTAAAATAGTATCGAAGGAATATAATCAACCTAACATGAGCCTAAAACGAACCCATATCAGGCCCACGTTGGGTTGATTTCATCGATATTATTTTAACGCCTCTAAAGAAGTCGAAATAAGCATTGGATGATACTGTTGAACTCTTTACAACTCTATAAATCCACATGATCTGAAATGAATCCAATCTGACTTATATAGGTCCATCAGTGAGTTTCGATCAAAACACACTGATCGACTTAGAGACCTTAGATTGCAACCGTTTCAGGTCTTGTGGATTTATGAGATTGTAAAGAGTTTAATGGTGTCATCCATTGCTTATTTCGCATTCCCTCGAGATGTTAAAATATTATCGAAGGAATCCCAACATGTATCTAATATGGTTCCATATCAAGCCCACGTTGGGCCTAATATGGTGTATATCAGGTCCATGATTCATTACAAAGTCAGTAAGTTAAACCCTAAATGTTATGGGGCCCACATTATGTATGCATGCAAAAAAGAAGGGAAAGAGAAGAGAGGAGAGAAAAGAGAAGCGAGGAAAAAAATGACAGAGAAAAGCGATAAACAAAATTTGATTTTGTCGGGATGGTAAAACGGAAAAAATATATAATTGAGTGTGTTCTTTGATAAATATAAAAGTAGTATACGTCTTTTCAAAGGTGTAGTCGACTACACTAGGTTGAAGCCCAGTGCTGCCTAGTAATTTTTAATCACCAATATAATTATTTTTTTTTGCAACTATCTTTTTTTTTCCACCGTTGCTACCATATTTTTTTTGTTGTTGTCTTTCTTTTCACCGCTACCCTATTTTTTCGTTGCTGCCTTTTTTTTCGTTATCGCCACTCTGTCCTTTCTCGAGCATGAAGTACACATCGAGGCAATGATCATTGCCACCTCCAACAGATGCATCATCTCCTTCTTCAGCCGTCGGTTCTCCTCGCTCAGCCTCTCGTAGAATCTTTTCATGCACCGGTAATCCATCTTCATATGCTTATAAAATAAAAACATGAATAAGAGATGATGGCCTGACTTCATCATTGTATTCATCCTTTAATTTCATATTGATTGGAATTACAGTCCTAAGAAATGCACATTTTTTTCCAACTTTGCCATCAATTTTGCTCCTAGAATTTCTCTCTTTTTTTCCTACCCAAATTAGAAAATGAATTGGGCATTTGGGTCTCTTGTTCTAGAACCACACCTCCAATTGTCGTGGTTGAATTCCATTTTTTTGTTTTGATTTCAGGTACTTTAAGCTTCAGCAAGATTAAATATGATACCTTATTCATACAACATGTATATTGAATCTCATTTGAATTGCTTGCATCATAAAACAAACTGATTTCATTTATCTCTTTTAATGTTTTATCTATCTATCAAGTTTTATTATATCAATTTATGTCATCTAAGAAGATATATAGTAATATAAAATAATATAGTATTCGGCAGTACCGTTGCATAAAAAGGAAAAAATTCATGCTAGGTGCAAATGGAAAATATGATTGATTAGAACATAATAAAAGTATTAAGTTTTCAAGTAACAAAAGTATGATCAATAGGGCTAGTGTTTAGATAGTGAAGCAACATATAAATAACTAAGATAAGATGTAAGATGGTCTACCATCTCTTTTTTTTTTTTTTTTGCAATATGTACTTGTTTAAAATCTTGCATTACTTTAGTTAATATTGATTCACCTATCTGAAAGAACCACTAAACAATTTACATCTATTTTGTGCAAATAATTGTCAATACAAATTGATAATATTTTAGCCTAAAATAATAACAAATTCAATTTGCATATTTGTTCCCTTTTAAGTCTTTTTTTTGTTTTGATTTCGGGTATTTCAAGTTTCAACACTGTACTATATTTTGCGGATAGGTAGTTAGGCTTGTCTTATCTTGAAGTGGGAGGTAATTTTGTATATGTATTTGTGATTTTATTTGAAATTATTTGATTTTTTAAATTATCTAAAAATTATGACTCTAATATTCAGGAATGTTATGATATTTTAAATTGATTTATTATTCTGTTTGAGTTTGTTATAAAATAAAGAATATGATTGAGTTTGTTATAATTGATTGGTGGTTGATTTTTGTTCTTAGGTTATAATTAATTTGTATTTGTTTTTTTTATTTGTTCCTTAGGTTATAAATGGAACATCAAGAACTTTCAAATAAAAAGTCAAAAATAATACTGTCATTCTTAAGGAAGAATGATGAACAATCTGAATTTGATAATAGATCATAATGTGATATACCTCTTAGACCAGCAATTGGATCCCCTACTTCTGATTTACAACCTCCTTCTATAACTAGGTCAATAGATCAAGGAGAGGAAGAATTTGATATTACTTCTATTGAACAAGATCCAAAATTATGAAAATTAATTTGTGAATATCCTGTTAATGAGCGAGATGAGATTAGAAGAGCCTATATCAAAGTAGGGGCTTATCAACCCAAATTCGTTGAGTATCCAAGATAAAAAATTAGAAAGCAAAACTGTCGATTTCAATATGCTTGGTTCAAACAATTTCCTTGGCTAGAATATTCACCTTGTTGTGAGGTGCATGGGTAATTAGGTCTTTTCTTTCTATCTTGCGTCATTAGGGTTTTGCAGGCTTTTCTATATGACATAATTAATATGTCTTTAGAATTGGTATTTAGAATTAGTTACTTTAGAATTGGTCAATTGACTAAGTCCTCATAAACATCTATATATATTGTATTCTTCATTGCACATAATGAATAAGATTATTGGGTTATATCTCTTTCTTCTTCTATCCAACATGGTATCGGAGCAGGTTTCTCAAAACCCTAAATTTTAATCTGCGCCGTCCCTCCTCTCGTCTCTCTTCGTGCCGCTGCTCTTCCCAAAGACAGAGAGGATGACAGTGTCCGTGTCTTCGCGTGCTAACGGCGAAAGGCGTCTTCTGTCTTCGCGTTCCTGACGGCTCTACTCATCCCCTCGTCTCTGTCTTCGCGTGCTGCTCTTCTTGGCGGAAGGCTTCTTCTGCAAAGGCTTCTTCATCGAGGCTCTTCTCTCGCGACGCGCGAATCACTTCCTCTCGCGCGGCTCTGCCCTCACACCGCGCGAGCCCAGGAGCGTCTTCTCTCGCGACGCGCGAGCCTAGGTCTTCTTCTCGCATTGCTCTCCCCTCGCGATGCGCGAGCCCCGGCGTCTTCTACTCGCGCGTAACTCTTCTCGCGTCGGCAGGCTGTGTCTTCTTCTCGCGCGTCACTCTTCTCGCGTCGGCAGGCTGCGTCTTCTTCTCGCGCGTCACTCTTCTTGCGTCGGCAGGCTGCGCGAGCCATCCTCGCTGATCACCTGCTTCGAAGCGAAGCCAGACCAACTTGGTCCTCTTTCTCAGCAGCCTCCAACCCGGTCCGAACCCAAAGGGGATTGATGGCCTCAGTGTTGATGCAGTCTGACCCTGATTGTTGTTTTGGTGTTGACACCGATTTAAGTTATGATTTGAGTTTGGTTGAATTCGGATTAAGTCCAGGTGGATCGGGAGATCGCATGCTGGCAGTGGAAATCCCGGTAAGTGAAGCCGGGTCCTGGTGAGTGAAGCCAGGTGATGAAAATCCCGATGAGTGAAACCGGGTCCTGGTGAGTAAAGCCAAGTGTTGGAAATCCCGGTGAGTGAAACCGGGTCCTGGTGAGTGAAGCCAGGTGATGGAAATCCCGGTGAGTGGAGCCGGGTCCTGGTGAGTGAAGCCAAGTGATGGAAATCCTAGTGAGTGAAGCTAGGTTGAAATCCCGGTGAGTGAAGCCGGGTCCCGGTGAGTGAAGCCGGGTGACCAAAACCCTGGTGAGTGAAGCCAGGTCCTAGTGAGTGAAGCTAGGTTGAAATCCCGGTGAGTGAAGCCGGGTCCCGGTGAGTGAAGCCGGGTGACCAAAACCCTGGTGAGTGAAGCCAGGTCCTAGTGAGTGAAGCTAGGTTGAAATCCTAGTGAGTGAAGCCGGGTGACCGAACCCCTGGTGAGTGAAGCCAGGTCCTAGCTTGGAGGGCTAGGTTGAAGTCACAGTGAGTGAAGCTGGGCATGGCACGAGTCAGAGAAGAGCTGGAGGATTGTTCTCGTGACTTAGAGTGCATTTGGGCTTGCCTGGATCGGTCTGGTGACCGATCAGGAAGTTGGCACGGTGCTCCTTCGTGGATCGGTCTGGTGACCGATCCAGCGATGACTGATCGGTCTGGTGACCGATCAGGGAGTATGCGTTTCACTCACTGCACAGCTCCTGATCGGTCTGGTGACCGATCAGGGAGTGAACAGTGAGTTGAGTTCCCCTTTGGATCAGCTCCTGAACGGTCCGGTAACCAATCAGAGACTTAGGATCTGATTAAAGTTTCAGCCTAATTGGTCTGGTGACCGATCAGGCTGGAGCCTGATATGCAAAATACTGCTGGATCGGTCTGGTGACCGATCAGGGTCCTTCCTGATCGGTCTGGTGACCGATCAGGCGCAGAACTTTAATTCAAATACGCTGTCAGAAGCTCTGATCGCGTCTGTTTTCACTGCCGATTCTCTGATACATTGCTGATATATTTTGATATGCATTGCTAAGCCTTTGTTGGAGTGTGCAAGTGATAGCAGGTGATTCAAACACTCAAGGAGGGTCAATGGGAGGCTTTCCGTTGAGCAAGTTTGGCTGTTTCTCATTCTCAGGTTTCAACGGGCAACTGACGCAGCTGGCGACTGACGGAGGCTCAGCTGGAGAGGAGATCTTCAGTGGACTGAGTGCTCAGGGAGGTCAGTGGGTTCAGGCTAGCTCAGTGGATGCTGATGAAGCTTGTGATGGTGAGCAGAGCTTAAGTGGCAAAGCTGGAAGCAGAGGCGAACAAGACAGAAACTGGGAGAAGTTTGGCTGGGCTGTGTTCGTGCTCTCTGTTGCTTTGTGCTTGAGCTTTCTTGTACATCTTTGTGAGCTTGTCTTCTCGAGTGTCTCGTGAGCTTAACATTGTATCCATCTGTGAGACAGCTTATGGAGAGGTTTCTCCACCGAGAAGGAGGCTTCAGTTTATTCGGTGTTAACCGGGGCTTGATCTACCGACGATCAAGGGATCGCCCACCTTAAGGGCACACCAAGGAGTAGAGGCAAGTTATCCCCGAACCTTATAAACGACCATTGTCAGCGTATTGGTTTGTATTCTCCCTTCTCTGCATTTCTGTTTCTGCTATTATACTTGTATTGCTTCCGCTGCGGCTAACCTAAGTGCAGAGAAATTAGAAAACTGCTAAGTCTTGATTGTCTGGCTACATTCACCCCCCCCCCTCTATAGCCATCCAAGTTCCAACAAGTGGTATCAGAGCTTGGGGCTCTGTTCACGGCTTAACATCCGAGAGCTTACAACAAGATGGCTACGGGAGGAGAAGGTTACAGCACAAACAGACCTCCATTCCTCGACGGCACTGATTTTCTATATTGGAGGTCAAGGATGGAGTTCTACCTCAAAACCAACATGAGCATATGGTTCTCAGTGAAGGAGGGTTTCTCCCCTCCAAAAGATCATGAGGGAAATGAGCTTGAGTTTTCTAGTTGGTCGGCTGAGCAAGTCAAGAAGGGGGAAGCTAATGCCAAAGCTATCGTCACCTTGCAATGTGGGATGACCAAGGGTCAGTTGGTCAAGGTGAGTCCTTTCACAAGTGCTAAAGATCTATGGAATAAGATTATTGAGCTCCATGAAGGAACTCATGAAACCCGGACAGCCAAGAACGACCTCCTTCTCAACCAACTCCAAAGTCTCACCATGGGAGAAAATGAAACTGTAAGTATGCTTCATTGTCGATTCAAAGAAGTATTGAATGGTCTCCACTTCATTGATGAAAAAGTAGAAAACAGAGACCTAGTGAGGTATGTACTCAAAGCTTTTCCTAGGAACGCCTTGTGGTCATCCATGGTGGATGCTTACAAGGTGTCCAAGGATTTATCTTTTGTCAAGTTAGAAGATCTATTTTGTGAAATGGAACTACATGAGATCTCTAACAAAAGTTCAAAAGAGAAAGGTATTGCTTTAGTGGCAGGTAACAACAAGAAGAAGAAGAAGGGGAAGAAGAAGGAGAAGGAAGTATCTTCATCTTCATCCTCATCCGAGTCCGAGGAGGAGGGCAGCTGGTCTTCTTCCTCCGAGATGGCCAACTTTGTTAGAAGGATGATGAGGAAGAGCCGGCGCCTCAAGGGTAAAGGTAACCCTAGTGAAGTTAAGATTGATAAATCTAACATTACTTGTTATGAGTGTAGCAAGAAAGGGCATTACAAGGATGAATGTCCAAAGTTAAAGAAGAAGAAAAATAAATCAAAGAAGAGAAAGAAGGCCTTGAGGGCCACATGGGATGAACCGTCCTCTAGTTCATCCGAAGAAGAGAAGGAGGAAAAGTACACTCATCACCGTGCCCTCATGGCCATAGAGGATTCAAATGAAGAGGAGAGTGGAGACGAATCAAGCTCCTCAACCGCGCCTTCATCATCTTCGGATGATGAAGATGTAATCTCTCCCGAGCTAGATAAGTGCTATAGAACCATTGCATGTCTAGCTAGGTTGCTTAAAAATTCCAAGAACAAAGTTAAATTGTTGAAATTGGAAGTAGAAGAATTGAAATCCTCTAGGGTGGAGGATGTTAATGATTTTCATGATGATTCGCATGTTAAGACCCTTGAGAATGACAATAAGGACTTAAAGAGCAAAGTTGAAAATCTCAAGAATGTTCTTGAGAAATTCTCAACAAGCTCTAAAACGTTAGATATGATACTCAACTCACAAAGGGCGATGTACAACAAGGTTGGTTTGGGTTACCAACCTAAAGAACCTAGTGTCATATCTTTAATGTCAAGAACTCAATTTAGGTCACCAAATGCCTCTAGGGTTCAAAAGGCTAGAAAGAAAATGACTAAGGCATGGGTGCCAAAGTCATTCATTGTAGATTCATTAGGTCCCAAAATTTGGGTACCTAAAACCTACATCTTTCGAATTGTATAGCTTTGTTTGAGGGGGAGCATCTATCAACATGGGAGGTTGATATTTGGTGCTCCAAACCCATGACCAAGAAAAAAAATTGTCATTCACATGATTGGTTATGGAAAATTCGAATTAAATGCTTTGAGCTCTATTATTTTTGATCTTATGACAATATAATCCCTTGGGTAGTGATTTTTATGGTACTTAGTCATAGTGGTTAAGTTTTCCATGATCAAGTATGCCATGATTTTCGTGTATGTATTATGCCAACATGAAGAACACATGGTTTGTGAAAATCACTATGAAAATCTCACAATACATGATTAGACAAAGAACATGACTTTAAGGCCTAGGCTTAAGCTTTTCTTATTATTTTGGAGATGAATCTAGATGAGTATGTCATGACTTTGATGTTTGGATGATTAACATTAATCTATGACAGGCCCATTTTGATTAAGAACAATATGAACACATAGCTTAAATTGATCATAATGTGAAATAAGCATGTTTTGGAATTTTGATCATCCATTAGAATTGGCACAAACCTAATTTTGGTTAAGAACAACATGATCACATAGGTTATGATGTTTTAAGTTCCGTGACTTGTTTGATTTCCCACTGATCATGCTTTGTTATAAATCTGTGTTTGGGACTCAAGTTCATACTTACAACATATTCATCAAAATTGATACAAACATGTGTTGTTTCTCCTCATAGAAACTCTTAATTCTTGATATAGAATAACACTTGGTTAAGGGACCCCATGTTTGGAACCAAAGTAATTAAAATCAATTGAATTACGGGTTTGGAATGGCTAAGAATTGAAACAAACCTTATTTCAGAATTGCTGAAATCGGTTTCTGAAATTTGAAACTGAAAAACCATTCTGTATCAGACCTGATCGGTCCACCGACCGATCAGGGATCACTCTGATCGGTCTGGTGACCGATCAGACCAACTCTGATCAAGGAACTCCCAGATCGTTCCAAATTGATCCAAAACCTCCTCAAACCAATCTCTTCTCATCGAATTGTATCAGTTCAATGATCATACTCCTAATAAATCTGATACAAACCAATTACAATTGAAACATATTTGATCCTCCATTGGTACAATCCTGGTACTAAGTACAAATTTGTTCAAGGGTACTTGAAACAAAACCTAAATACTGATTTGATACAAACCTATGTTGGAATGTTCAAATTTATAAGAAAGGGTTTGTTTGAGACATGACTCTTATTCTTAATGTCGTGTTTCAGAAATTTTTCTGAAATGTCGAATATTAATAGAGTCTACTTCACTGTTACGGAATGCAAATTGTCAATGCAGTCTGATCAGGAACGTATCAGAGGTTCAGAAATTTTTCTGAAATCTGATCGCTCCCCAGACTAATCAAAATATTTCTGTATCCAGTAATCAATGAACCTGATAGGTCATGGAGACCAATCAGGACTATATATCAGATACAAATGCATTCCTTACTTGTCATATGAAACATATACATACTTAACCATGATATTATTTGGTATATGTTTTCATATGCAATTCAAAAATCTACACTTATTGTCGTATGATGCATATACATTGTTGTCATGATACATTTATGGTATATGCCTCTCATATGCAATTCAAAAATCATTCCTTTGACTTACTTGTCATATGACACATATACATGTTTGACCATGATATTATTCTGTATATGTTTTCATATGCAATTCAAAAATTATCCTTTGATTATTTTGGGTTTGGGGAGAGGCCCGTGTTTGAGGGGGAGGTATGTTCAAACTTAATAACCATACCCTTTTCGATGTTTGACAAGGGGGAGACAATGGTTGATTAAGTTTAGGGTTATTGTAGGGGGAGGATTTTGATTCCCTTACGATAATTGAACTGCCTTCAATTGATCATTAATGTCTAAACTTAAATCGGGTTGTCAAACAACAAAAAGGGGGAGATTGTTGATGCAGTCTGACCCTGATTGTTGTTTTGGTGTTGATACTAATTTAAGTTATGATTTGAGTTTGGTTGAAATCGGATTAAGTCCAGGTGGATCGGGAGATCGCATGCTGGCAGTGGAAATCCCGGTAAGTGAAGCCGGGTCCTGGTGAGTGAAGGCAGGTGATGAAAATCCCGATGAGTGAAGCCGGGTCCTGGTGAGTGAAGCCAGGTGTTGGAAATCCCGGTGAGTGAAACCGGGTCCTGGTGAGTGAAGCCAGGTGTTGGAAATCCCGGTGAGTGGAGCCGGATCCTGGTGAGTGAAGCCAGGTGATGGAAATCCTAGTGAGTGAAGCTAGGTTGAAATCCCGGTGAGTGAAGCCGGGTGACCAAAACCCTGGTGAGTGAAGCCAGGTCCTAGTGAGTGAAGCTAGGTTGAAATCCCGGTGAGTGAAGCCGAGTCCCGGTGAGTGAAGCCGGGTGACCAAAACCCTGGTGAGTGAAGCAGGTCCTGGTGAGTGAAGGCAGGTTCTAGTGAGTGAAGCTAGGTTGAAATCCTGGTGAGTGAAGCCGGGTCCCGGTGAGTGAAGCCGGGTGACCGAAACCCTGGTGAGTGAAGCCAGGTCCTAGCTTGGAGGGCTAGGTTGAAGTCCCAGTGAGTGAAGCTGGGCATGGCACGAGTCAGAGAAGGGCTGGAGGCTTGTTCTCGTGACTTAGAGTGCATTTGGGCTTGCCTGGATCGGTCTGGTGACCGATCAGGAAGTTGGCACGGTGCTCCTTCGTGGATCGGTCTGGTGACCGATCCAGCGATGATTGATCGGTCTGGTGACCGATCAGGGAGTATGCGTTTCACTCACTGCACAGCTCCTGATCGGTCTGGTGACCGATCAGGGAGTGAACAGTGAGTTGAGTTCCCCTTTGGATCAGCTCCTGAACGGTCCGGTACGTGACCGATCAGAGACTTAGGATCTGATTAAAGTTTCAGCTTGATTGGTCTGGTGACCGATCAGGCTGGAGCCTGATTGGTCTGGTGACCGATCAAGCTGGAGCCTGATATGCAAAAGACTGCTGGATCGGTCTGGTGACCGATCATGGTCCTTCCTGATCGGTCTGGTGACCGATCAGGCACAGAACTTTAATTCAAATACGCTGTCAGAAGCTCTGATCGCGTCTGTTTTCACTGCCGATTCTCTGATACATTGCTGATATATTTTGATATGCATTGCTAAGCCTCTGTTGGAGTGTGCAGGTGATAGCAGGTGATTCAAACACTCAAGGAGGGTCAATGGGAGGCTTTCCGTTGAGCAAGTTTGGCTGTTTCTCATTCTCAGGTTTCAACGGGCAACTGACGCAGCTGGCGACTGACGGAGGCTCAGCTGGAGAGGAGGTCTTCAGTGGACTGAGTGCTCAGGGAGGTCAGTGGGTTCAGGCTGGCTCAGTGGATGCTGATGAAGCTTGTGATGGTGAGTAGAGCTTAAGTGGCGAAGCTGGAAGCAGAGGCAAACAAGACAGAAACTGGGAGAAGTTTGGCTGGGCTGTGTTCGTGCTCTCTGTTGCTTTGTGCTCGAGCTTTCTTGTACATCTTTGTGAGCTTGTCTTCTCGAGTGTCTCATGAGCTTAACATTGTATCCATCTGTGAGACAGCTTGTGGAGAAGTTTCTCCACCGAGAAGGAGGCTTCAGATTATTCGGTGTTAACCGGGGCTTGATCTACCAACGATCAAGGGATCGCCCACCTTAAGGGAACGCCAAGGAGTAGGGGCAAGTTATCCCCGAACCTTGTAAATGACCATTGTCAGCGTATTGGTTTGTATTCTCCCTTCTCTGCATTTCTGTTTCTGCTATTATACTTGTATTGCTTCCGCTGCGGCTAACCTAAGTGCAGAGAAATTAGAAAACTGCTAAGTCTTGATTGTCTGGCTACATTCACCCCCCCCCCTGTATAGCCATCCAAGTTCCAACACTCAGTGCTCTTCATTCATTGGATTGGAACCTGCTCTGATACTGTCATCCTCTCTGTCTTTGGGAAGAGCAGCAGCACGAAGAGAGACGAGAGGGAGCGACGGCGCAGATTAAAATTTAGGGTTTTGAGAAACCTGCTCTGATACCATGTTGGATAGAAGAAGAAAGAGATATAACCCTTCTTCGCTCGATTGGAAAAAAAAGTTTTTTTTTGTTTAACCAAAGAGCCCTAGACCCAAGCAGGGCTAAATACGAATCGGTACAAGTCCTGAAGTCTCTTCTTATGAATTGGTATGGCAAACACATCCGGAGAAAGTTCTGGGATGTCTACAGATCCGTTGACATCTTCTGGACAGGTACAATCAATTTTCACAATGACAGGATCGGGAGGAACTGGTCTTCAAATAACCTCGGAAAAATTGACCGAGACAAATTATGCATCGTGGGCAGTCGCTGTTGAACTTTATGTAGAAGGCCATGATAGACTTGATATTCTTCATGGTACTGAGTGAAACCAGATGAAAAGGATCCTAACTTTCGTACTTGGAGGCGTGACAATATTCTGGTAAAGACTTGGATACTTAATTCTGTTAGCTCTGACATCAAATAGGTTATTCTTTACAACAGAATAGCGGTTGATATGTGGAGGACACTGGAGCAAATGTATGGGCGCAAGCATGATATGCTGCGTACTTATCAGATAGGTAGTCTAATTTTTAAACTTGAGCAAGGTTCTATGCCTGTTACAAATTACTTTTCCGCTCTAAAGGGGCTATGGGATGAGTTTGACTACTACAGGATGGACAATTGGAGTTCTGCAGATGATTATCAGAGGTATTTGAAGCTTCTGGAGAAAGACAGAATCATTAAGTTTCTTGATGGACTTCATGCTGTGTTTGAAAGTTTAAAAGGACAAATTCTTGGTCTTGATCCTACTCCCTCTCTAGAACAAGTTTACTACAAAATTCTGAGTGAGGAAGGCAGGAAAAGGACCATGAACAACAAAGGTAATATCTCTGCAGCAAGCACTCCAATTGGGGAGACATCTGCTTTTGTCGATTTTTCAAACAAGCTCAAGTCTGGGGGAACAAAAGGAAAAGGTGGAAAATTGTGTCGGCATTGCAAAAGGACTAATCATGATTCAGATTTTTGTTGGGAGAAATATCCAGAAAAAAAACCTGAAAAATTCAAATACAGTGACAAGAAGGTGTTTGGTCGTGGGAATCTTGCTGCCCAGAAATCAATGGATGGGGAGACTACTAATTCTTCGGTACCTTCTAATATTGAGTTGTCATATACTGATATTGCCAATCTTCAGCACCTTTTATCGCGACTTCAGACTTCATCCGCTGCCAATTCGTCTCAAGCGCACACAGGTATCCGTGGTCTGGAATTAAGTATTGATGCGTCAAGATCTAGTATCCCCTGGGTCATTGACTCAGGAGCTACGGATCATATGGCAAATCTTGCTAATTCCTTTATTTCCTACTCTTTATCTTCTGGGCAGGATAAAGTGACCATCGCTGATGGCACCAAAGCTACTGTGGCTGGAAAAGGTTCCATACAACTGGCAGACCACCTTATCCTATCCTCTGCACTTCATGTCCCTTCCATTTCTCTTAATTTACTTTCTGTTAGTAGTATTACTAAACAACTACACTGCTCAGTTACCTTTTTCCCTGATTATTGTGTCTTTCAGGATCTCGAGACCAAGCAAACGATTGGGACTGGCCGTGAGGTAGGAGGTCTTTACTACTATCATTGTGGAACAACAACTGCTCTGAAGTCTACAGCCTAGTGTTCAGAAAATAAGCATCAAGAAATCTTGTTATGGCATTCTTGTCTGGGATATTTGTCTTTTCGGTCATTAAAGGTCCTATTTTCTAATCTTTTTCCTTCTGTTTACCTTGAGTCTCTTAAATGTAAAGTCTATCAGTTATCCAAACATTGTAAAACTCATTTTTCTGAATCCATGAATAAAAGTTCGTCTCCATTTGACCTTGTTCATTCAGATGTGTGGGGTCCCTCTCCCGTGCCTTCGTTGGATGGCTATCAATACTTTATTTCTTTTATTGATGATTACACCCACTGTACATGGCTTTATTTGATGAGAGGCAGAGATAAAGTTCCTCGACTCATTCAACATTATTGCAAAATGGTTGAAACTCAATTTCACACACAAGTGAAAACTCTTAGATCTGATAATGCACGGGAATACTTTGCACAATCCCTAAATACTTTTCTAGAGGATTTAGGAATTCTTCATGAGTCATCTTGTCCCTACACACCACAGCAAAATGGAGTCGCTGAGAGGAAAAATCGTCATATCCTTGAAACAGCACGTGCATTATTATTTCAGCGCCATTTACCCAAATATTTCTGGGTGGATGCTGTTCTTGCTGCTGCTTATATCATTAATCGTCTACCATCAAAAGGTCTCGGGTATCGGTCCCCTCTCACTATTCTTCGTCCTGATATAACATTATTCTCCCATACACCTCGGGTATTTGGCTCCCTTTGTTTTATTCATGTTCTTGGTCCCAAATCCTCTAAGCTGGATCCTCGCTCTATACGAGAAATTTTTCTAGGGTATTTCACTTGCCAGAAAGGCTACAAATGCTTTGATCCTGTTACTAGGACTAGATATGTCTTAAAGGATGTTACCTTTTTTGAGTCCGAGTCCTATTATTCTTCCCAGACTCGTCCTTAGGGGGAGAATCGTAC
This sequence comes from Boesenbergia rotunda, assembly GCA_024364735.1. Taxonomy (NCBI): domain Eukaryota; kingdom Viridiplantae; phylum Streptophyta; class Magnoliopsida; order Zingiberales; family Zingiberaceae; genus Boesenbergia; species Boesenbergia rotunda. The sequence continues at coordinate 48,661 of JAGFNQ010004189.1, read as the reverse complement.
CTCTTCTCTTGTTCCTCAAGTGGTTCCTTCTCCTATTTCTCTGGATGTCATGGAAAATAACAAAGATGATGCTTCATTACTGGGCTCGCAGGCTTCACAAGAAATTATTACTTACAAGCGACGAAGACATAAGCAAGGACCTACTACTGATCGGCTAGCTGAATCGGAAGCTTTGGCTCCTGATCTTGTATCCTCATTGGTTGAACCAATTGCACCTCTAAATATGAATGAGTTGGACCTTCCAATTGCTGTTAGGAAGGGGGTCAGGTCATGTACTCAACATCCTATCTCTAACCATGTTTCTTATTCTCGTTTGTCTTCTTCATATCATGCCTTTGTTTCACAGCTATCAAACCATACCATACCTTCTTCTTATCATGAAGCTGTAAGGGACTCAAGGTGGCTAGAAGCAATGAATGAAGAAGTGGAGACTCTTAATAAAAATGGTACTTTGGAATTAGTAGATCCCCCAAAGGGGAAGAACTTGGTTGGTTCTAAATGAGTCTATGCGATCATGTATAACTCAGAGGGTGAAGTGGTCAGATATAAAGCCAGACTTGTGGCCAAGGGATTCACTCAAACATATGGGGTGGATTACTTGGAAACCTTCGCTCCAGTTGCAAAACTCAAATCAGTCAGGGTGATACTCTTTCTTGCCTCTCAGTATGGTTGGCCGTTATTTCAGCTAGATGTGAAAAATGTCTTTTTGAATGGCAACCTTCACGAAGAGGTCTACATGTTACCACCTCCTGGAATTGAAACAAAAGGGAAGGTGTACAGACTGATAAAAGCTCTGTATGGACTTAAACAATCACCCAGAGCATGGTTTGATAGGTTCTGCAAAGCCATGACATTGTTTGGCTTTAGACAAGGAAATGCTGATCATACACTCTTTGTGAAGAGGAAAGAAGATAAAACTACCATTCTTTTGGTTTACGTTGATGATATGATAATCACAGGTGATGACGAGGTTGAAATCCAGGCTCTTAAGTCTAAGTTAATATCAGAGTTTGAAATTAAAGATCTTGGACTATTGAAGTACTTCCTTGGTATTGAAGTTGCTCGATCTCAGGAGGGAATATATATATGTCAAAGAAAATATGTGTTGGATTTGCTCAAGGAGACAGGGAAGTTGGGTTGTCGGCCAGCATCAACTCCTATAGAAATAAGTCATGATCTTACTAGTTCTAATGGGGAAAATCTTAGAAATCTGGAAAAGGGAACATATCAAAGGTTGGTTGGAAAATTACTCTATTTGTCTATGACTAGACCTGACATTACCTACGCTGTTAGTGTAGTAAGTCAGTACATGCATGCTCCTAAAACTATCCATATGAAGGCCGTTGACAGGATTTTGAGGTACTTAAAGTCATGTCCCGGAAAAGGCTTGTTGTTTAAGGGAGGTGGTAATCTGAAGGTGGAATGCTATTCTGATGCTGATTGGGCTGGTTCTAGAGATGATAGAAGATCCACTTCTGGCTATTGCACCTTTTTAGGAGGAAACTTGGTAACTTGGAGAAGTAAGAAACAAAGTGTTTGTGCACGGTCCAGTGCGGAAGCAGAATATCGAGCCATGGCACATGGTCTTGCAGAAATGTTATGGTTGAGTTTTTTATTAGAAGACATAGGGTTAAAGGCTGAATTACCTCTCAGGCTGTACTGCGACAATAAAGCTGCAATCAATATTGCAAATAATCCAGTTCAGCATGACCGGACCAAACACATCGATATTGATCGCCACTTTATTCGGGAGAGACTTGATTCTGGAGAGTTGTGCTTGCCCTATGTCAAATCTGAGGACCAAGCTTGCTGATATATTTACAAAAGCTATACCCCAAGCCGTGTTTAATTCTGCCCTTAGCAAGTTAAACATGTTTGATATATATGCTCAACTTGAGGGGGAGTGTTGTGAGGTGCAGGGGTAATTAGGTCTTTTCTTTCTATCTTGCGCCTTAGCAAGTTAAACATGTTTAATTCTGCCCTTAGCAAGTTAAACATGTTTGATATATATGCTCAACTTGAGGGGGAGTGTTGTGAGGTGCAGGGGTAATTAGGTCTTTTCTTTCTATCTTGCGTCATTAGGGTTTTGCAGACTTTTCTATATGACATAATTAATATGTCTTTAGAATTGGTATTTAGAATTAGTTACTTTAGAATTGGTCAATTGACTAAGTCCTCATAAACATCTATATATATTGTATTCTTCATTGCACATAATGAATAAGATTATTGGGTTATATCTCTTTCTTCTTCTATCCAACACACCTTTAAAGGATAAAGCATATTATTTTCCATGCTTTCTTTTTGAGAATATAAGTAATCTAATGGCTCATTTTGCACTTGTTTCAGAAGGGTTTAACAGTTGGAAGGGAGTTAATGATGGAGAAAAATGTACATTTCTTATTTACATTGGTTTGTTGGCTTTATTGCATAATAGATGTGTGAAATGTATTTAGGATTTGATGAAACCAAAGTAAAATATTTACAAAGTGATGAATGCTCAATCTACAAAAAAAAAATTGTAAAGAATAGGTTGAGTCTAAAGGCAACAATTAAATGTTTATTATGGCTTGCAACTCAAGAATGTCCTTCTAGAGGCCATGATGAATCAAAGAGTTCCTTAAACCATGGTAATTTTATTAAATTATTGAAATTTCAAGCACATTTGAATAATGAAATTGCAAAAATTGTGTTACATAATGGCCTGCAAAATGCTAAATACATTTCTTCGCAAATTCAAAAGGAAATATTGCATATTCTTGCTAATAAAGTGAGAACAATTATTCGAGACGAATTTGGAGATGTCAAATTTTGTATTCTTGTTGATGAAGCTTAGGATGAATACAAAAAAGAGCAAATGACCCTTATTTTAAGATTTGTTAATAATTTTGGTTTTTTGTGAAACGTTTCTTTTAGATTTCGAGTGTTGAGGATGACACAACATTGTCAAGCCTTAAATCAATTTCCGACATCTTTGTTTGACACAATATTCAAATCCACAATACGAGGGGATAAGGGTATGATAATGCTAGTAATATGCGTAGTGAATGGAATGAGCTTCATGCTTTATTTCTTTGAGATTGCTTATATGCCTATTATGTACATTGTTTTGCTTATCGTTTACGATTAACATTCATTGCAGCTGCTAAGGATGTGCCTTCCATTTGGCAATTCTTTTATTATAATTCATTGTAAATTTCGTCACCTCATCTCCTAAACGTCTTAATGATTTACAATCTGCTCAATAAGAAGAGATTGCATATATGTTGGCTATGAGTGAGCGTTAGTCTGGTACAGGTGCTAATCAAATTGGTACATTACATAGGCCTGGTGCTACTCGTTGGAGCTCTCATTATGATTCTGTTAGGAACTTAACAGACATGCATGCAGCAGCTTGTGAGATCCTTGAAAATCTCAGTAAAAATGGGTCAAATGGTAAAATATGGGGGGAAGCTTGTGGTTTATGCAACATAATTATGAGTTTTGAATTTGTATTTTTATTGTTTTTTATGGAAAAAATTTTAGAAACCATTAACATTCTTTATCAAGCTCTATAAATTAAATCACAAGACATTGTGAATGCTTTAAAATTTATCTCAACCACAAAAATCATCCTTCTAAAATTTAAAGAAGATGGTTGGGATGAATTTTTTGAGAAAGTAAAGGCTTTTTGTGAACGACATAATATTGAGATGTGTGATATGAGTCATCGTCATAAAATTAATCGTTATTGTCAAAAATGAGATCATGTCACAGTTGAGCATCATTATCATTATGATATTTTTAATGTTGCAATAGATTTTCAAGTGATGAAACTAAATTGTTGCAGTGAAGCTACAATGGAATTGTTAAGACACGTCGAGAGCTAGAGGGGGTGATTAGCTTCTCTTTTGCTCGATGAAGATTTGTTGCGACGAAAGACTTGAGCAATGCTAATACTTTCTCTTTACTTGGTATCCACCTCCTTGAGCTGACTAATCCAAGAGTTCACTCCTTCTCACTCACAGATCCACTATGAAAACATCCTTTATGGAAGAGGAGAAGCCTCATACAAGCTAGAGAAGAAATACGACAAGAAACAAGCAAATACAAATAAAATCTTACAAGATTTACAACAATGAGCTATTGTTTTTCTTGCTTTCTTCTAGCTTGAAATCACCTCTAGATGCTTTAAAATGCAACAGTACTTTTCTCCAATAACTCTCTTGAAATGGCGACAGAGGTGGAGAAGAGTCTGCTTTCAACCTGCGTGAAAATTCCTTTATATCGCGCCGACCTAAGGTTCCTAATTGATTGCCTAATCGATTATCACGTCAAATTTAACCGTTCAACGACTCCTTTTCAAAGCTTAATTGATCACCCAATCGATTAAGACTTCTTAATTGATTAGCTAATTGATTCAGCACCTTACTATGCTTTCGCGAGATGGGCTTAATCAATTAAGCCTCATTCTGTTCTCGCGACAAAAACTTCCCAATCGATCACCTAATCGATTGGGATTGGCCTTTGATTGATTATCCAATCGATCAAGGGTCTTTCTGTTATCATGACAAAAACCCACCCAATCGATCAATTGATCGATTGGTGTTGCCCTTAATTAATCACCCAATCGATTACGCGTCATTCTGTTTCTCGCGAGAAACAATACTCTAATCGATCACCTGATCGATTGGATTAGGCAAATTGATTGCTCATACCCTAACTTACCTAAACCAAGTCTAGAGTTCCCTTTGCCTAACCTTCGGTCAATCATGATCTGTTAGGACTTTCGTTGCCTAGTTTCCAACTAGGACTTCTCTTGTGCCAAGTGTTTAGCTTCCAGCTTACCCACATTGGACTTACCTAATTCTCAACTAGGTTTGTCTAGTCCCACTAGGCCTTCTCTTTGTCTAACCGCAGTTAGGTCTAGTTTCTCGGTAGACTTCCACCTTGCCAACACATGATCCCCCCAAATCCACTTGGAGTTCACCTAATTCCCAACTAGTTTTGCCTAGTCTCACTAGGACTTCACTTGTCAGGTCTCCAATCAACCTTGACTTACTTGACTTGTCTCACACATCGTTCAAACATGATTGCCAAATATCGAAACTACTCATGCTCACCTGAGCTTAGTCAAACTGATCAACCTTTATCTAAAGAAGATTGCACCAACAACTTCTTGCTCTTTATTCAACTTTAGATCCTACTGATTCATTAAAAAAATTTAATGTGGGCGACAGTTGCAAGCTTGCATTAAATTTTTATCCTACTAATTTTTCTCAACAAGAAATTCATGCTTTTAAAAACTAGATTGGAACACTATCAACTTGACAGAGTTTGATCCATAGTTCTAATAAATTTCTACTCTTTTGTATTATATAGAGAAATGGTTGTGATAAAAAAAATTGATATTTATGTTATAATTCAGATATTGATTCATCTTGACCCTTCCTGTATCAATTACAACGACAAAGAGAGCCTTTTCAACTATGAAATTTCTCAAAACAACGCATCGCAACAAAATGGATAATGATTTACTTTCTGATTGCAGAATCCTCTACATGGAATGATAATTCTCTGAGAAAATATATTTGGAATTAGTAATAGATGAGTGTTATATTCTAAAATCTTGTCGAGCGCAATTTATTAATATTGAAATATTTTATATGCACTTTTAATATATATATATATATGTGTGTGTGTCTGTGAGAGGGTTGTTAAATACCCTGGCTTTGCTATTGCGTATTTTGATGAATTTGGAAGCTTAGGTACGTTCTGTAAAATACCGTTTCCAATTCTGAGGCTAATACGAACTATGGGGATAATTTAGCTTTGGATTTGGTACAGAACTACGCATGTATATATATATATATATATATAATATATATATATATATATATATATATATCTGATTTCATGTGCGTCTGTTTTGTGCGCGACTCATGCACGCCTCCTCTCCCTAATCAATCAGGCACTGGCATGATCGATCACGCTGACCGATCAGGCCAGGGAGAGGGGGCGCTCATGAGTCACACAGGAGAATAAAATCGTGTATATATATATATATATATATATACTCCAAACGCTCCTCCACCACTCGCTCACTCCATGACATAATTTGAACTTTGCTCCTATAATATAATTTATCTTCTAAGTACCAACTTTACTACATGATGCCAAATGTATGAGGGATGATTAAAAGAAATCATGCTTCGATTCCCAGAGATTCAATTGCTATACGATGACACTCCAAGTATATACCTGAATTAATATGCAGAGATTCATGGAGACACGACTGGCATACAGCAGATTATTATTATAATATAATGTTACAGCATATGGTCATAATGTATGATACGAAACTCGACCCAGACTGGTGGAAGCGTATGTATCGCAAGACCTCCCCACACGAAATCGGTGGAATAGATCAAGCAAGGAAGGTGGACAATATGAATACTGCTTATACAATATAAGATAATCAGTGATGGATAGGTTTCCCCACGAGAATCAACTTGGATTTTCTCTTTAGCGAAAACCCTGGCGACTCGCTCATGTCCATCTCCTCCGCTTTGACTCCCTCAGGCAGCTCCCAGTCGAAATGGTAGAGCAGAGTGGCGAGAGCAAGTGTGGTGGTGGCGGTTGCAAAATCTACTCCAGGACAACCTCTTCGGCCCGATCCAAACGGTATGAACTCGAAATCCAGCCCTCGGAAATCGAAATTCTTGCTGTTCAAGAATCTCTCGGGACGAAATTCCTCGGCGTTCTCCCACGAAGCAGGGTCCTTACCGATTGCCCAAGCGTTGACGATCATCCTCGTGCCTTTGGGGATGTGATATCCCAACACCTGGGCGTCCTCGATGGACTCTCTCGGGAAAAGGATGGGAGCGGGAGGATGCAACCTGAGCGTCTCCTTGATCACGGCCCTCAAGTACGGCATTCTCTGCACCATCTCCTCTCCGATCTCCTCTGTTGATCCGGCTATTTCTCTGATCTCTTCTTGAGCCTTGGCCATGGCCCTTGGGTGCCTGATGATTTCCGACATCGCCCAATCGATCGTCGTGGTGGTTGTTTCCATCCCGGCGGCGAACATATCCTGCACAATTGTTTCAATTAATTGGATCTAAGAACTGACGATGATTTTAGTGGAGGAGGAAGGATCGTGTACCAAAAGGACGGCCTTTATACTTTCCCGGCTGAGTTTAGTGCCGTCGGCGGCATCGCTGCCGTCGGCGCTCATAGAGAGCAATACATCAACCATGTCAGTTCTCCGATCATCGTGATCATCTTCGCCGACGATCCTGTTGTTCTCGTGCTCCTTGAGTATCTTCTCCACGAAGACGTCGAAGTCCCTCGACGCTTTACTTATCCTGGCGTCCCATCCGGTCAACCAGTCGACCCACGCGAGCCACGGCGAGAAATCACGGAACGGAAAGGCGCCCCCCACCGCCTCGACCACCTCGGTGTGCAGAGAGAGTTCCTTTTTCCCGCTGCCCTCCCCCTGCTTTCCGAACAATACCCGGCAAAGCACGTCGCAAGTGAAGGCGGCGGTCAGGTCGGTCACGTTCACCGGTCGGCTGGAGGCGGAGCGGATGGCCGCGACGAGGCGATTCGCCTCCTTTTCTCTGATCGATCGGAAGGAGTGGACGCGCTTGGCGCTGAGCAAGTGGACGACGCAGATGCGGCGTACCCGCCGCCAGTACTCGCCGTACTTGGACAGGGCGACGTCGCGCGCGCCGTAGAAGATGCGGTTGGCCAAGGTGGTGTCGGGGCGGCCGGAGAAGGCGTGATCGTTCGTCTTAAACACTTCCTCGGCGGCGGCGGCGGAGGATACTACGACGTTGGGGATGGGGCCGAAGTAAAGGAGCATGACGGGGCCGTATTGCGTAGCGAGCGTCCGCATGGAGCTATGGGCGAGGGGGCCGAGCTGGTGGAGGTTTCCAATGAGAGGAAGTGTCGGCGGCGAGGGGATCCGGATGCTCCTCTTAGCCGGCCGCCGGAGGAAGAAGAATGCGGAGAGGAAGGCCAAGGCCGCGAGGATCCATGAAGGAGAGAATTGTGGAAGAAAAGTAGCCACTTGCGAGATTAGAGACATGGCGATCAATGATTATGTTTGCCTCTTGCCAATGAATTATATAGAGGTTATATGTAATAATAATAATAATTTTAGAAAAAGCACTTGATTATAACGTTCCCCACGCCTTTGCCGACTGCCGTATACAGCTTGGCCACTCGTTTTTTCGTGAAATGAACAGGTGATTGATACCATGAATATTATCATTGTGAAATTTAAAATAATCATTATGAAATTTAAAAATTAAGATATGATAAAATTAATGTGTTCGTTTTCTTTATATGTTAGTCACAACACAAAAATAATAGACAACATGAATGTTTAACGTGAATAACGTGACATTCCAATTGTAGCGATCCTCGACGGATTCATCATGCCCTCCAAATTATAATTTTGTTCGGAGCGGCGGTTGGAGGTCATCGTCGGTATCCAAGCGATAATCAAACATGTATATAAAAAATACCACGTCATACGTTTAATTTCACGTTATAATTTTAACGCTATGTATCGTAGCTCTCAAACAAACTAATCATCTTTTACTGTAGACACTCGTCAAACATACGTGACATTAATTTCCAACAACCGTCTTAATTTATTTTTTTATAGTTATATTTTAAAATTTAATATTTCCATGTCATGATCATTTAATAGTTGATTGATTAGAGTCTCAAAAGCCTCCTTGCAGCAGCCTATTCTTCCTCACCTTGATCACCCTTTCGTCACCCTGACTTAAGAGTTTGTACGACGATCTTCGTTGAAATTAAGCCTCAGTTTTTAGGTGTTACCCTCCAAAGGCAAGTCGCCTCTCATTATCTTCCTAAAGAACAGAAAACGGATCCGGTGAAGTTCCACCTCTATACTTGTTTGTCCCCGTCTTCCATTTCTTCCTAGCCCTTCGTTAATTCTGGCACACATTTTGTTTTATATCTCTAATATATCCTTACAAAATAAAATAAAATTCATCATCCTAACAATTATCTTTAAATTAATCAATTTAAAAATTAAATATCTTAATTAGAGGCTAGAACGTGGATCCAAGTCCCAACTTCTATCGAATCCACAGCTGCGGAAAAATTGATTGTCAACTGGATACTCCATATAATTTGGACAGTAGGTGACTATGAAACGACCCCTCTTAATAGTAAGTTGAATAATTGAGTTAAGCAATGGACAAAGTTGAGCAAATTCGCAGGACTAACTTGAGAATTAATAAATATGGACTAACATAGCAAACCAATTGAATTGACTATATTAAATAGCATTAAATGTTGACGTATGGAAAGCATAGTGTTGATGTCTGCACTCTGCCAAAATATAATTGTACCTTAAATTTATCTAGTAAACGAATTAAATAAAGATTATTTATTTACCTAATATGAAAAAAATATATGTTCCGGAAAGAAATAATATGGATGACGAGTCATCAAAATGCAACCCACGATGACGATGACGGGAAGAAGATGCTCACGCCCTACGAAATTAACAGGAGCGTTAAAGGAAACACACAGGAAGATTTTCCGGTGGAGCCCACTCCGACGCTCAAGTCAGGAATCTCATCTCCTTTTGGAGGACAACAAGGAATTAAAGTTTACTCTCAATTCCGAAAGCTTACCCCCTTACCTGGATGCCGAGACATCTTATATACTTGAGGTTTCGGTCATACGTTTCATCACGTTCTCCTCCACGTCTCTTAATCATCGGTTACTTGATAGATATTCTATCTTTTGGTAACGGTCATTGCGATCATTAAGACCTTAATTCTCGTGCGTTGCGGGCAAAAATTATCCGATGATTTTTCTGTTCTGGAAAGAGGAACGACTACTTGAAGTCGGGCTTTCAGACTCCTATGTTGATCTGTGGGCTCCACTCTCTCGAGTTAGTTTCGGAGTCTCGTCTCCCGAGCTGACCTCAAGGCCTTCATTCACTTTCCCGAGATAGTCTCGGGAGCCCGATTCTCGGCCTGACCTCGGGGGCTTTCTTCCATTCTCCTGAAGTAGTTTGGGGAGCCTGATTGCCGGTCTGATCTCGGGGCTCTGATCCATTCTCCTGAGATAGTCTCGGTCTGACCTTGGAGCTCTAGTCTGGCGGACCCTGCCACGTAGCTTCCTCGTGCCACGTGTCCACCCTGGGATGCTCATCTCTGTTGGATCGAAGAAAACGATCGAGGGGGATGAATATCATTGTAAAAATTTTCGGACTAAGAAAGAGCAAATATGCAGCGGAAAATAAAGTAACGAAAAAGCAAGACAATAGACACGCAGAATTTATTTACTTGGTTCCCGACCCCCCAAGGTCAGTACATTCAAGGCCTATGTACTCGGTGTGAGTCCACTATTGGTCTCCTTTCCGGAATTTCCGGAGGCGGAGAAAACTCGTCTTACAGTTGATATACAAGCAAAAAGATATGAATTGAAATGCAACTTGAATTAAAACAAACCAAACAGAAACAGACGATCCGGCCAATCTGGAACTCCGAAGCGTCGCGCACTTCCTCGTGGAGCTTCCTTGGTCGCAGAGCTTCGTCTGATCGCTTTTGCTTCGCACGAAATGGCTTAGAATGAATGTAGAAGTTGTGTTTGAAGCTGAGGGGTCGAAGCCCCTTTTATAAGCTTCATACGGGTGCCTGTGACGTTGGGGGCGCCTGACACGTGGCCCTCCCTGCGCGAATCCTTATCCGCGGTCTCAGTCAGCGCTTATCCACCTCCACTTGGGCGCCTGAGCTGATGGGGGCGCCCGTGACCTCACGGGTGCCTGATCCGCCTTGGTTTAGTGGCTTCATAGCTGTGTTTGGGATTTTACCTTCACACTTGGGTGCCCGTATCCATACGGGTGCCTGTGTCCATTCGGGCGCCTAGGCCCAGTGAAGCACCTCCCTTGCAGACGACCAGTCCTTCGATCCTGCAACTAATGTTAGTATCCAAAACACAACAAGTATTAGTTACAGCCGTAGCTATCTTGATTCTGACTTCGGATTTCCACGAAACCCTAGGTCGAACCTGTAAGATCGTTGACGTCCGCTAGAGGGGGGTGAATAGCGATTTTTCGAACCCCTTCTTCCTACAAGATTGTTAGCGCAGCGGAAATACAAATAAAACAATAAATACAATGCTAACAAACCGTATTTAGTTGGTATCCACCCCGGCCGGGTGACTAATCCAACAATCCGTCGGTGGATCACTCCCCGGATAACCTCCGGCTATCACGTGTCGCTCCTTGTGGGTGGAGAAACCTCACCACAACACCAACCAAAGCTCTGGACACGAAGACTACTAACTTGCCCTTAACCAGAACAAGTTTCGTCAAGAAACTCAGCCACCACGAAGTCCTCTTTAAACAGGACTCGGGGCTGATTTCTCGCTACCAGTCGACTGCCCCCAGGGCAGTTGACTGGTGCCAGCCAAATTCGACCGTTGACACCCCCAACGTTCGAATTTGCCAGCTCACCAGCCACCTACCAGTCGACTGCCCCCAGGGCAGTCGACTGGTCCCTAGCTGAACCCCTTCCCGAGTACATTCACACAGCACTCGATCCTCACGGCTCGACTGACTCCTCATCCGCAGCCTCGACTATTGCCTTCGCGCCCTCTTCATCTTCGGCTCCCGTCCCTCGGATGCACGCAAGCCTCCAGCTTGCCTCCATGCCATCCTTCACGCATGTCTCAAAGTCCGCGCCCATCAGCTCATCGTCCCTGCTCACCAAGGTCCCTCGAATGCGCACGCAAGCTTCCAGCTTGCCTCCATGCCATCCTTCACCGTACCAAGACCGTTCAGTCAAGTCCATATGTGTAACCTGTACAACCTGCACACTCAACATACACATATAAGAATACAAGGGAAAACCTAACTTAAACCCTTTGCCCAAACATCAAAACCTATGGTCACTCCGGACCATCTTAGGGCCGATTGCTCCAATAGAACCGACGCAAGTTCCCATCCCCGAGAACGCGCCTTTCACCTACTCCATTCAGTAGACGGTTGTCACCCAGTCCTTCGGGTGGGCTTTTGCTTAGCCTCCGATACTCTCGGATCTCGAGACGTCCGAACCCCGACCCGTCTCTACTTCTGTCCTTAGTCATCGCTCAGCTAAGTTGCTCAATCCCTCGGACCAAGACTTCGTGCCCGAACTCTAGGTCCAGGACTTCGGTGCCCAACCCTAGGTCCAGAACTTCTCTTATATGTCCGACCTTCAGCAACTTTGCGACTTCTTCTCTGATGATCTTGTCTTGCTCAGGCGCAAAGTGTCTTTACCTCTGTTTCCCCGGTTGGGCTCCCGGGGTTATATGCAACCGATGCGTGGCCAAGGCAAGCGGACCCCCTTGATCTCTTCAGTAGCCCATACAAACACGTCCCGATGGTCCCTTAAGCAGCTGATCAGACGACTTTCTCATCTCTGGTGTAAGATCAGCAGCAATCCTCATGATTCCTCCCACTTGTTGAGGATGAATCTATACCTCTTCACTTTCGACCTCCCTGCATTCTTCTTTAGGCCCTTCTTCTTCTCGAGGATTGGCCTGGTCGATTTGCAACGCTTCATGTGTCTTCGGCTTCTTGTGGGCTTTTGTCCTGACCTCCCCACTGTAGCATCGTCGGGAAGCCAATTGATCTCCTTTGACCTCGGCTACCTGTTCGCCTACCGGGAACTTAATCTTCTGGTGGTAGATTGAGGCCACCGCCTGGAATAGGCTGAGCGTCGGGCGCCCCAGGATGGCGTTGTAGGACGATGGAGCATCTACGATCATGAAGGGTGTCCTTTTCGTCCTCTCCAGCATGTTATTCCCTAGCGACAGAAACAGGGAGATCTGCTCTATCGGCTGCACTCTGTATCCGATGAAGCCGAAGAGCGGGGTGGAGACTGGATGCAGCTCATCCTCGTCGATCTGTATCTGGTCTAGAGCCGCCTTTGTACAGGATATTGACCGAGCTACCTGTATCCATAAAGATGTGCTTAACCTCGTAATTAGCTATCCGTGCGAGGATTACTAGTGCATTTTCATGGGGGGCTTCCATGTCCTCCAGATCATCAGGGTCGAATGAAATAATAGGGTCCTGGCGTTTGTCGCTGCTCATCCCAATGACGTAGTTTTTCAGCCGATGTGTGTGGGCTTTCCTTGCTTGATGAGAGTCTCCTCCAGTAGGCCCTCCGGAGATCACTCTCACATGGCCCGATGGAGGCCCACACTTTGGAGCTTTGCCCTTCTTAGGTTCTCTTTCGGGGGAGATAGATTGACGGGTCACTATCTCCCGACTCCTTTCCCTTGAACGTGACCGGGATCGACACCTAGATCTATCCTCCCCTAATTGTCGTCGACGAGGGGATCATCGTCAATACCCCGCTTTATTCCACCATTTGCGAGGCTTAGAGTGTGTCGTACTGTCATGGAAGACATAGTACTTCTTCGGTGGTTCGGGTTCCGCGGTGTCAATAGTCTCCACCAACCTCTTCTTACTAGCCCAGTGATCCTTCTCGGAGTGAGGATCTTTTGCCCGGGTTGGTACGGGTGGTTCTCTTCTCTCGGATCATACCGAGATCTAGATAGGGGCTCCCGCCGGATCTTTACGGCGGATGTGCTGCACCTCTTTAACATTGATGTGCATAATGGAGCGCCCCAATAAATCGTCGAAGCTAGTTGGTGACTTCTTCACCAGTGACCAAAAGAAAATGCCTTCGAAGAGTCCTTGTGTGAAGGCGCTGATGAGAATCTCTGAAGTAGCGGTTGACACATCTTGAACCTCTGGATATAATCCTTCAGCGGTTCTTTGGCATTCTGTTTGAGGGTGAACAAGTTCAATGACGTCTTCTGGTATTGCCAGCTACTGGCGAAGTGGTGCAAGAAGACGGTTCTAAATTCCAGGAAAGAGTTTATCGAGTTTTGGGGCAGCCTCTAGAACCATCTCTGGGTGACCCCTAATAGGGTGTTCAAGAACACCCAGCACTTCACACCATCTGTGTATTGGTGTAAGAGAGCCGCGTTCTCGAATTTGTAGATGTGGTCCTCCAGATCCGTCTTCCCATCGTAGTCAGCAATTCCTGGTCCACGAAATTGCTTGGGCATAGGATCCTCTACGACGTTCGAAGAAAAAGGGGTAGGCGGAGACTTCATGAGGACTTTGGAGGTCTCGATCTTCCCCGGTCCTTCCTCCTGCCTTAGAACACTAGAGGCGACGGAGTGTGCCCTCTCCAGGTCTCCCAAGAAATCTCGCCGGGGTGCTAGAGCTGTCATTGCCGGTCCCATCGGTGGCGAGACGGATCTTCGGCTTCGGTGATGCGAGACAGACATTCTTGTGATTTCACCCCACACTGAAGTCGCTCGTCGGGAGACGACTTGCTCGATCTGATGTTGCTCCAGCGCTCCTTTGACAGCGTTGGCGGCTAAGCGATCCAACTCCTCCCTCGACAGAATGATGGGTTGTCTCTCTGGATCTACCATCACGGTGCTCCTTCTGGTGCTTTGATTGCTTCCCACATACGCCGCCAAACTTGTTTCGGAAGAAACGACGCGGATGGCGAGTCACCAAAGCATAACCCACGATGACGGTGATGGGGAGAACATGCTCACGTCCTGCGAAATTAACACAAGCGTTAAAAAGAACACATGGAAGATTTTCCGGTGGAGCTCACTCCGACGCTCAAGTCAGAAATTTTATCTCTTTTTGGAGGACAACAAGGAATCAAAGTTTGCTCTCAGTTCTGAAAGCTTACCCCCTTATCTGAATGCCGAGAGATCTTATATGCCTGAAGTTTCGGTCATATATGTCCCCACGTTCTCTTCCAATTCCCTTAATCATCGGTTACTTGATAGATATCCTATCTTTTGATAACGGCCGCAGCGATCATTAAGGCCTTAATTGTCGTGCGTTGTGGGCAAGAATTATCCGATGATTTTCCTGTTCTGGAAAGAGGAACGACTACTTGAAGTCGGGCTTTCTAACTCCTATGTTAATCTTTGGATTCCACTCTCCGAGTCAGTCTCGGAGTCTCGTCTCCCGAGCTGAACTCAGGACCTTCATTCACTTTCCCGAGATAGTCTCGGGAGCCCGATTCCCGGCCTGACCTCGGGGGCTTTCTTCCATTCTCCCGAGGTAGTCTCGAAAGCCCGATTGTCGGTTTGACCTCGGGGCTCTAATCTATTCTTCCGAGATAGTGATCTCGGTCTGATCTCGGAGCTCTGGTCTAATGGACCCTGCCATGTAACTTTTTCGTGTCACGTGTCTATCCCGAGATGTTTATCCCTATCAATACCATATTAGATAAGATCAACAAATCAAACAGAAATTAAAAAAAAAAAATCAAGAGATGCATAGATCAGTATATCAAGATAAACAAATATTTAAAAAGAGGGTTGCAATTATCGATTGATATATATATATATATATATATTATATATATATATAGCCATACAGGGGATTTAGTTTGGGTTGCTCTTGACTTGACCCAGTAATTTGTATCGTGCCAGCCATGACACACCCAAAACTGAATCGTGCAGTGTCTTGTGTGTTGGGTTTGGGTGGCAGGGACTGTTAAATCTATAGCATGAAATACAAAAATAATATTCATACTCACAGTGATTGATGAAGGAAGAAATTATAAAGGTTACCGTCAGCAAGAAGGTTAAGACACGAACGCTTCTCGGCGATTCCACAAACCAAATCCCAAGGACGAACCTATCACGAACTGCTCTCCTCTTTCTCTCACGATGAACAAATCATCTCATGACTTGCTTCTTTTCATTGTCTTGGATGCATTTTTATAGAGGAGAAGAAGAAGAAACACCCTTTCTTCTTCCATACGTTAAGAACATCAAGGGTTACTATTAACCCTATGGTAACTCCAATATTTGTAACTCCAACATCTCCCACTCATCCAAGTCAATATATAAAGATCATTTAGTCACAAAGATCATGCAAGAAAGTCACATAGACCATGGAAGAACATTCAATTCACACTTCAGGGAAAATGGTTCGTGCGACAGCAAGCACATTGAGCAATTACTGTTAAGAAAGTTGTTACACTTAACTTAGCTGCTCTATAGAACGAATCTGAGACATTAATAACTTGCCTTTACCCCAGATTAAATATTTACATCAATATGAACATCTCTAATCCCTCAATTAACCACTATGTCAAGAGCATGTTCAATATCTCTAATTCATACATTTATTCACAATCACATTTTAAGTACTTAACAAAAAATGTAATTGGTCGACCAGTGAATAAGTATTACAGATGTAAATCAATTTTAATCTTCCTTTTCAGCTAGAATCTATTCATTCTAATCAGTCGCTTTCCTAGTTATGCTCCATAGACCGAATCATCCATAGTCAATAGGACACACTAAAGTAGCAAACACTGATTAAAACTTCAAGTAGACAGCTGAATAGTCACTTAGGGTAAGATTCAGATTAACTTATAACCTCAAGGGTCTCACATAGTAGAGAAGCAGAGATCCATTCTCCTACTACCCTTATTGTCGCTATAGCACATGTGGTATGAATCACATGCTACGATGTTTTTCTCTTTACCAAAAAGAGTGCATGTTTTTCTCAAATATTTAACATCGTATAGATTTCGATCTAGACATACCTAACGTCTAATCCGAATTCAACTTATGAATTCCAGTCTGGCCTTAAACATGTTTAGTAAATTGTGGGTGCATTTACTTCGATCATTACATAAATGATCTCATCTTGATACAAAAATCAAGGCGACATCAACTTATGAGTATGCCTCTATTCACAACTACATAAGTTGTCTCATAAGTAATAATCTTACCTCTATTTATACTCAACAAATAGAGACGATTGCCCATGTGAGTGGACCAACCTCAACCTGCCAACATGCTCATCAAGACTTTTTTCTAAATGTAACAAATACATTTACACTGAATAGATCTGACATTTCATATATAACCAATTGTGTTATATTTTTCGAAGTCTCAAAGACTTCACATGTCCTTGCACATGTCCTTGAAATGACTCTTTAGTCAATGACTTAGTAAAATGATCTGCAAACACAACACGTATAGGGATATACTCAAGAATTATCTTTTTCTTGTCAACAATATCCCTTATGCTTGCCTTGACTATGATATTCGAGATCCTTAGAAAAAGCTATAGTAGATTAATTATCACAGTACACTGTAACAGGACTCCCACTGTCGTCAACAATCCTCAAATGCATCAAGAACCTTCTTAACCAGATAACTTCTTGTGCAACAACTGCACGAACCACATACTCAGCTTTCATTGTCAACAACACTACATAAGTCTGTTTTGACATGGCTACACAAGCCTATTTTAACAGGGCTACACAAGCCTATTTCGACAGCGCTACACAAGCCTGTTTCTTGCTATTCCATGAGATGACGCCCCCATTCAACAAGAAGGTATATCTAGATGTGGATTTTATGTTATCAAGGTCCCTTGCCCAATATGCAATTGTAGAGCCCTTCTAGCTCAGCTTTGATCCTTTTCACGGCTTTCCAGTGTCTCGATCCTGGGTTTGACTGGAAACGACTAACTATGCCAACAGCATAGCTTATATCAGGACGAGTACACAACATAGTGTACATCAAACTACCAATGACACTAGCATATGGTCTTTTCTTCATCTCGGCTATCTCTTTAGGAGTCTTGGGAGACATACTTTTGCTCAGAATAATACCTTTCGTTGTAGGAGTTTGATCAACTTTGCAAACAAACATATATAAGCCTCTTGGGACAAATCCAAAAGTCTTTTTGATCGATCACGAATGATCCGTACTCCTAAGATATACTCAGCTTCTCCCATGTCTATTATGTCAAATTGTGATGACAGTCAAGACTTGACTTCAATAACAACTTTTAGGTCACTTCCAGCTATTAGCATATCATCAACATATAATGATAAAATGACTAACTTTCCTTTATCCTTCCTTAGGTAAACACAATGATCCTCATTGATCATTTCGAAACCATAAGACAAAATGACTTCATTAAATCTTATGTTTCATTGCCTTGATGCTTGCTTTAGCCCATACATAGACATCTCAAGTCTACATACTTCATTCTTTTGGCCCTCAGCTATATAACATTCTGGTTGTATCATATAAATTTCTTCGTCAAGATTACCATTAAGGAAAGCTGTCTTTACATCCATTTGATGTAATTCTAAGTCAAAATGTGCTACTATAGCTAGGATGACTCTTATTGACACAAACTTCACAACTGGGGAGAATGTCTCTTCAAAATCAATACCCTCCATTTGGGTATATATCCTTTTGCAACCAAACGAGCTTTGTATCGATTAATCGACCCATCCGCTTTCCTCTTAATTTTGAGAATCCACTTATTCCCAATAGCCCTGCGGCCCGGAGGAAGATCGACTAAATCCCAAACTTGATTCTTTCTCATGGACTCCATTTCCTCATCCATTGCAACTTTCCATTTCTCCTTAACTGAGCATTTCAATGCTTCCTCAACCGTTCGAGGTTCTTCATCATCAACTGGGAGAATCATTAATGCCTCATTTTCAATGACAAACCTTCTCCGAGGAATAATCTTACGATTACTTCTTCGCAGGTTTGACTGTTGAGAAACTAATTTATTTATAGGCCATTTACTCCCACTAGGTTGACTAGATTCAGGTATCCTCTGTGATTCCTGATTCGTTGATAGAGGAATAGTATCCTCCTCCTCTATTGCAAGAGGAGTTGATTTATCAACTTCACCTCTTGTTGGGAACTCAGTTTCGAGAAAAGTAGCATCTCTTGACTCAATTTCAGAGATGGTTCCATCTTGTTGCTCAGCAATAAAAACATAACCCTTAGAGGTATCAGAATATCTTACAAAGATACACTTCCTACCCCTGGGTTCTAATTTTCCATATTTGTGAGTCTTATCATGAACATAAGCAGCTAACCCCCATGGTCTCAGATTACTCAAATCTGGTTTTCTGCCTGTCCAAAGTTCATATGGAGTAGATGGAACAGATTTAGAAGACACCCGGTTAAGTATGTAGGTTGCTGCCAATAATACATCTCCCCAATAGGAAATAGGCAAATTAGCTTGAACCATCATCGACCTAACCATTTCAAGAAGAGTTCGATTTCTTCTTTCAGCAACTCCATTTTGCTGTGGAGTCCCAGGGATAGTTAACTGTCTAATAATCCCTTTCTCATTACATATTGTCTTGAACTGATCAGACAAATATTCACCTCCACGGTCAGTGCGAAAGGTTTTAACCTGATGTTCCTATTGATTCTCAACTTCGTTCAAATAACTATTAAAGCAATATAATGCTTCAGATTTATGAGAAATCAAATACACATGACCAAAATGCATGAAGTCATCAATAAATGTAATGAAATATGAACTACCATGTCTAGCCTTCATGTTCATCGGACCATAAATATCCGAATGAATCAATTGCAATGATGATTCAACCCTTATAGCCTTACCAAACGGTTTCCTAGTTATTTTTCCAACAAGACAATGCTCACATATAGACAAGTCAACTTTAGCACGAGTGCCGAGCAGATCCTCTCTTGCTAATCTATTCATTCTTTCTTGTCCTATATGTCCCAATCTAGCATGCCAAACTTCATCGTTAACATCAGCATCACTAGTAAGAGCAATATTTAAAAAACAACCATTATTTCCACAATTAACATCTGGTTCTACATCAAGAACCATGAAACCGTTTGATACATAACCATATCCAATTAACACAGAGTCAATTTAACACTACAAGAAAAAAGTTAAACAACAACGTTTTTTCCGCGTCGTCGTTAATGCTTAAAAAGCGATGTTGATGAAGCCGTTGTAGAAAGTATATCTACGACAACGCTTTTTTCGCGTTGTGGTTTGGAGCAAAGACAACGCTTTTTTCGCGTTGTCTATTGGTTTTTAAAAAGCGTTGTTATTGACGCTGTTGTTAAAAGTCGGGTATCAAAGACAACGCGGAAAAAGCGTTGTGGTTTGGCACAAAGACAACGCAAAAATCGTGTTGTGTATTGTTACTTAAAAAACGTTGTCTTTTTAATAGGCAGTGTTTTTCACAATTTATAATATTCACAATTTATAAACATTTTTATTCACAATTGATAATATTCACAATTTACAATATTCACAATTTACAAGCATTTTTATTCACAATTGATAATATTCACAATTTACACTGATAATAGTTTACAAAATTCACTTATAATACAGTGCATTATTTACAAAAGTGTTTGTATTCCATATTAAATACAAAAAATATCTCAATTCACAAGTTCTATAAAACTTCATCATTCACAAGTTGTTCTTTGGGGCTACTTGTTAACTCGATCTGCTTTAACACTGCATAAAAATAATAAATTGGGATAAGAGATTATATACACACAAATAAGACTGCTTCCATATGTGACAACTAAAAAGAATATAAAGCATACCTAGATGAACTATTAGAGATTATGATAAACAGAATCAATGTAACACTGACCTTTTGTTAACTGAAAAATATGCAGAGCACAACGCTCAACGGCAAGTCTTACTGGGCCACTCCCATTCTTTAACTGAAAAGATCTATGTCTAATGAACTAGGTTGCAGATTCAGTCATATCCATTAGTACTTGTAGCAGATCCTGGAACTCATTATCTTCCATGTACTGAGAATAAATAAGATTGTACATCAGTGCCTCAATGCAAAATAAAACAAAAGTATACAAAAAATCTCATAAAGTATCTTAAAGAAACTAAAACGAAGCAGAAGCATTTGTAGCAAGTTGTTGTAAGTATTTCTCTAATAGTAGATTCATCTATCATTTCACAGCTAGACCAAATATGGTAATCAACTTCAGACCACTGTCTTGCAATAGACACAAATCCCAAAAATCAATCACATAAAAGATGTTGTACCTGAGACATGATTCCCATGACTTTTGTTGCAGAAACTCGCACCTCATCATCATCAAGTTGCAACATGGCTCTCAGTAAAGTAGCAAGTTACTTAAATAAGATTATAGATTATGTTATGTAAACATGGTACTGTTAGAATGTAGATTGAAACTATTCATACTAAATAGTAGCAATTTCTTAAGGGAACTTAACATCAGTCATATATCATGCAGAATGAAGCAAGTAC
The DNA here is from genome assembly GCA_024364735.1 of Boesenbergia rotunda. Classification (NCBI taxonomy): domain Eukaryota; kingdom Viridiplantae; phylum Streptophyta; class Magnoliopsida; order Zingiberales; family Zingiberaceae; genus Boesenbergia; species Boesenbergia rotunda. Next base: position 27,509 of record JAGFNQ010004189.1, on the reverse strand, counting down.
CAACAAAATTTTGGTCCTTAAGTCATATAACTCTCATAAAGCATAGAAAAATAGTATGTCATGAGATTTGATATTGAATGGCAAACCAAAAACGAAGCAAAATGCTCAGATGTCATCACTGCGTTGAAACCAACTATAGGCACCAAGGAAGCTAACAGTGTTCTAAAAACCACCTACAAAGGCACAGTAATGTTATGTGACAAAAGTGTCACCTCTTTATTAAAAATAAAACATTTGATGTATTAGAACTAAATGACAGCTTAAAGCAAAGTAGCAAACATTTGATGTATTAGAACTAAATGACACAATCAAACAAGGAAAGAAAATGAGTTTCAGAATGTTCCCTACCAAAAATTCCATGTTCTGATGTCCTGTTCACCAAAGAAGAGAAGATTTTGTCAAGAATGAAACAGTTTGAGAGGCCGGAGCTACAATTATGTGCAAGTTAAATTATTAAGATGCATTCACAAAACCATCGTGGGTCCTAAGGAAGAATCATTGGCATTAGATCAATAGTTTTGACTTGTTAAAAAGAAAATTGATAAAAATTACAGATTAAAAAAACACACTGAATATTTGGTCTCAACATTAGTTCCAAGAACTCAACAAGAAAAACATGGATTTTAAATATTATAAAGGGTCTGATTCTGAATAGCTGACTTCCACAGAGAAAACGAGAAAACAATTATCAACCATGAACCATTTGCAAAGTTCAAAGAGTTAAAAAAAATGAAAAAAAAAACGCCAAATCTTCAAGGACTTACTTTTCTTCTGTTTTGTTGTCTCCTTCAGCAACTGTACCACTTGCTGAACTGGAAAAGCAAAGCTTACTCTGGAAATTGACATGAAAAAAATCAACAATTTTAAAAATAACTAACTTAAGAGAATTTCAAACCACGGGGAGAGTATCGTTATATGACCAGTAGCATCATGTAACGTTATATAATAGCATGGGCTAAGAAATTTTGAGATAGCATGCATTCAGTGGAATTCTATAACTATTGAACAATAGAACTTACTAATGCATATACATAACGACTGAAAGACCCATCTGTAAAGCTGTTCCACGACATATAAAACTGATCTGCAAAAAGAAGACACTTTGATCATGAGATACAAGAGACAGTCTGGGATCAGAATCATTTTCGACATTTAGCAAGCTTTTAAACATCAAGACATCATTCTGAAAAAATAATCCTTCACAAAAAGATGGAAAGCAAAGGTAATATAACTAACAAGTAACAAACCAATTATCCTTTTCAATTACTTACCTCTAAGTTTGTGGCCCCATAGTGAGCTCACACCATTTGCCTTGTGTGCTGCAAAAGAAGATAAGAAAGATATATAAGCTTAAGGAAAATGTTGAGAGAGAAGATATTGTCTTTAATAGAATGGAACAAGTGGAGGATAGACAATATTTTTAAAGTTCAATGCTTTTGCAGATGCAATCGAAATAAGAAAAAACTAAGAATAATTAACAGATAAAAATTAAATGGATAGGCAAATAGCTGGCACAAAATTCTCAAGTCAAAACTAATAGTAACTTACCTCACCTACGCGTATAGAACTTGATTAGCCCATAACTCACAGTGAAGAACTTGATTAGCCGGCCAGAGAACATTTGATTGTCTGTAGCTTCGCAAATCTGAAAAACCTGCACAGATCAACATGCAATTCAATCAGATTAAAATGAAGAATAAAGGCTATATCAGTATAAAAATTGGGATAATCGAGTGTGATAGTTTCTCTTTTTTGACTGAAATGGCAAAAGCTTATTACACTTTGTCAGTATCCTTTTAGAAATTGCTTGAGGTCATCATCATACCTGGAAGATTTGAACGAACCAGAGGTGGTTGCAGTGGTAATCAGGTTGTATACAAAATTTAAATCAGAATAAAACAGTGTATACCTCCACATGTAGCTCAGCTTCACATACTGGCAACAGAGAATATTATTAGGAAAAATAATAAAAAATTAGAATAAAACATTATGACTGGGGTGAGCATACTTGGGTGTTATCAAGAAAGACTGCTTCACATACCTCCATATGTTACAACTACAAAAGAATATAAAGCATACCTAGATGGACTTGTGAGGTAGAGACATGCTCGTTTGCAGTTTGTAGCATCTACATGCTCAACTAACAAGTCAACATCTTCCTCCTATATATTACACTGACAGAAGATTACAAAAGCTAGAAAATTTACACTGATAACTATTATACAGATATCTTGTACTTGCATATTAATGCAAGCAAACATCCTTTCACTGCATGTGACAAGTTTTCCAAACTCACAAGTTTTACAACACATCATCAATCACTTAAGAGTTTCACGAGTTTTTCAATTCACAAGTTTCATAATCAATCCGCGATTGGGGCCAACTTCTGAAGCTCGATCTCATAACTATCCTTTAACACTGCCTAAAAAAATGGAATTAGAAATTATAGAAAATACAATATAATGTAAGCTACTTTTAAAAAAAATATCATTCCATGAACTTAAATCTAAATAGAATAATGATCTTGTATGATTCCAAACCTATTCAGAAATATGATCTTGAATGCACTCCGTCAACTCGGCCCGAACCTCATCAATTTGATCACGAGAGTAACCTATTTTTGTGAACTGTGAACACAAACAAATTAAATTGGCGAGTGGTTAATGGGAAAAACAATCAACACTGATCACTTTGCAATTCTAAATAGTTAATGTCAAAGAATTTGAGATAAGCTTAATATAGTTACTATTGATCTCAGTGAATCTCTCTCGATAGTCTCAACTTCTTCAATAATTTGTTTCATGTATCTCATCACAAAAAAATCGCATTGTTTCGCATCCGGTTGTTGAGGAGCCTATATATGGTAATTATTGTCAAATAGTTAACGAAAATTATACACATTCCAATATATGTTAAACAAAAGTATACATACCTTAACTACTTCCCACTTAGCATTTTTTCTCCCTTTCCTTCCCTTGGTAGAATTAAACAAGCGTAATGCCCTTCATACGTTATGAATATTTGTTATATAAAATTTATATTAAAATATAAATTTACTGACAGAAATCTGAACTCACATTTCCATTACGTATTTACAATCATCATCTCGAATGCGGGAACTAAGGGAATCCAACACATAAATAGTATCCTTGTAAGGTTCAATTACACTGAGAATCCAATGGAAACTAGGCAAAGACATATGGTTAGATCATAAAATTTAATAAATTAGCGAATGGAAGCATTTTAAAGTGAAGTTTTATTTTGCACTTACCCGACATTACTTGGCACCAAAATAATTTCATCTGATGATGCACCAACTAGCCTATCAGCTAAAAGAGTTGCCCTTTGGTTCAGCGTTTCAAGCTTAGCTGTTTTGTCTTGTGCCATTTTTGCTAGAAATGGGATTTTGTGGGGATTCATAAATCTGAATTTCTTTGTAGTGTTATCTTTCAGCTTCTTTTTATACAGACACCTATCAATGCAAAGAAAATAAAATTAAGATACGAAACAATAATGTAAAGCAAACATAAGGATCACTCATAATGTTTCATTAATGAATATAAAACATCATCTGTGAAGAAAATGTTTCTGAAATTGCTTAAATAATTTCACTTACCATATGTAGGCAACGATCAAATTTACTGAAATTAGCTCCAAATGATACAAAGAATTTATATCCTCAAGGTCCAGAAATTTCACAATCTTCATCAAAAACTTCATTATCTAAACGCAGTGATATACACCTTCCTCCATCTAGAGCATGCTTACTGTAACAATATAACATATGTAATGATCTTGGGACACTTGTTGACAAACTAAGTTTCTTTTGTGGTTGTTCAAACTTCTTCCTTCCAGGCTTCTAATAATATCAAATGTAAACAAGTTAGATAGCTAGGTTGAATAATAATACAGTCACAATTTAACTTGAACTATAATAACTCATATACCTTCTCATGCTTCACAATCTGCTATTCAGGCCAAGCCACAACAGATCCTATGGCATCACCAATGACTTCTTTCTTTTGTCATTGATTGTCCATAACAAGATAGCCCTAAGCAGGAATGTTTCTTGCTGATATGCATCATATACTTCGACACCTATATCCCATAAGATTTTTAAGTCATCAATTAGAGGTGCTAAGTAAACATCAATATCATTTCCCGGCTGTTTGGGACCAGAAATTAACAATGTGAGCATCATAAATTTCCTCTTCATACACAACCATGGAGGAAGATTGTAAATAATCATTAAAACTGGCCAACAACTATATGCAAAACTCATTAAACCATGGGGATTCATCCCATCAGCTGATATAGCTAATCTAAGATTTCTTGACTCAATACCAAAATCTGGCCACTTGCAATCAACTGTTTTCCAAGAAGGTGTATCAGCTGGATGGCGCAAATATCCATCACAAAGTCTGTCTTCCGCATGCCAAGTCAACTGCTTAGATATATCTTTATTCCGAAACATTCTTTGAAATCTTGGAATAGGAGGGAAGTACCACAAAACCTTTGCAGGAACTCCTTCCTTTATCATACTTTTTTGGCCCAACTTCCACCTCGACATCCCGCAAGTAGGGCAATTGGTTAAATTCTCATACTCCTTCCGGTATAAGATACAATCATTAGGGCAAGCATGAATTTTTACATAATCCATCCCTAATGCAGATAAGTTTTTCTTTGCATCATACAAAGATAAAGACAATTCATTGTCATCTGGAAGTATTTCTCCTAACAAACTGAGTAGATCAGTGAAACTTTTATCACTCCAACTATATTTGGCCTTCAAGTTGAATAATTTCACAATTGCAGATAACCTTGTAAATTTAGTACATCCAGGATATAAAGGTTTCTTGGCGTCTTCAAGTAACTTATTGAATTGGGTTGGATTCTCAGCATAACTATCATATGTATCATGAACCATATTTATTGGTTCATCACGAACATATTCTCTAGGCCCTACTGGATCAATTTCATTTTGTGAAATCCCTATCGTAGATCTTTCGCCGTGCCATATCCATGTATGATATGTCATATCTATACCGTTACAATACAGATGTGCCCTTATAGTTTGTATATTTTTCTTCTTTAGATTACCACATTTTGCACATGGGCAAGATATTCCCATATTCGGATCATTACTGTTTTCCAATGCAAATATCAAGAAAGCCTCAACTCCATTCTCATATTCACGGGATAGTCTATCCTTTGACATCCATTCTTTGTCCATTCTTGTTTTAACTAATAAATCAACGATGAGCTAATACCTAAAAAGGAACTGTAATTAATAAATCTAAAATATTAACACAAACAATAGTGTGAAATAGTAACAAAATATTCAAACAATTAATCAAAATTGTATGTAGCTGTATGATTAGCAAAACATAGGAAGTAAATAATGTAGTAATACGCAATTGGATATTGTGTTAGCTTATTTCCTCAAGAGAAAAGCAGGTAGAACACTGTATAATAGGCCATGTTACTTTTACTATCTCATTCAGACTAATAATACAGATTATTCTTTCTTTAAAATGCAGATCTTGGGATTATCTTCAATATATATATATATATATATACAAGATAGAGATTTTATTGAGGCTCAATGTATGCTTAGTTGCTTTAAATATGGATTCGACGGTATAATAGTCCCTTATGTATTACTAGGTTGATTCCATCTCCACGTAGAAGATGATAGTAGAGGATGATAATTCTTAATATATCAACTAAAAGGTCTTTTAATAGAAGCTATGCTTCAATATCTAACATTGAATTCAGAAAATTTTGGTATATATCAGATCTAAAATAGATACATTTCTATTAATGAAAGACTCCATCTATGTACAGTTATTACACAAAATACAAAGCCCTTCTAATTGAGATAGCCAACTCCCAGATCCACTGACCTCAGTATTTTACATGATAAAAAAAATTCACTTTTAGTCACTCTGAAAAGAAAAAGGATGATTGTTTTCTTTGATAAGCAAAGTTGGAATTCATACTATGGATCAGGTTCGCTCTTGACAGAATTGTCAAAGCCCTTCATGTAATGTGTGTGCTTCCAGTTTCAACTGTAAATCTATGTGACAATATCTCCTACATTAAGTTGATGCAAGTTAAAAGCTAGTTCCACCTTCATAGAATACTGACAAAATGGTTTCTTGATTTTAGATATGGGTGATCTAGGCACACACAACCTACAGCAATTATGTAACCCAATATAGGCTAACAATTTTTTTAAAAAATTAAAACAATGGGTAGATTCTCTGTTCTCCAAGTTCACTATGAATTCATCAAAGTTTTAATTCTTTACTAAAATGTAAATGTAATAAAAAAAAGATGTCATCCTTCAAAATTTCAATCCGCTGTCTTTTTGTTTTACATAATCATTTTGTTTTGTGATTAGTAATCTTCATGAGGTAAATACAATCAAAGTTATCTTCTTGTTGCATTTTGTAGTTTATTCTTGTGATCATCTTATTTCTTTTATTTCATTCGTAGATTCTTAGAACACCTGATCTAGTACACCTAATAGCATACTGTTGTACTTCCAGGTTTGGGTTGCAACAGACACTGGGAATCTGGAAGTAGCATACATTCCATTTCAGAAACCCTTAAGGATTTCAAAAACCCTAAACTGGAAAATGCCTAGGATTTTAGAATCTATCGATCTTACTCCCAAAGCGGTAAGAGAGAAGTGTGATTCGAGGAGGATGTACCTTGGTGTAGTAATTTGCAACCCCCTTCTCCCCGAGCGTCACCAGCAGAAGCTTGAAATCTGACCGCCACAGAGTCAGAACGTCGGCGACTGCGAGAGAGAGAGATGGAGAGGGTAGTGGCGAGCGTCGTGATGCTGTCGCTGAGGTTCAATTTCCACTCGACGGACGAAGAGCTCGTGGAGGATACTTCTTGGTGGTGAGCTAGGAGAAGATGTATGTTCACCAGATCGTACACAATGTCGATTTCGTGGAGAGGAGAGGACGAGGGAGGTGGCAATGAGGGAGGTGGAGGGAGATATTTCGCGGAGAAAAGAAGCGCGGAGAGATTTTTCGCGAGCCGCCGAGGGTTGACAATGAGCGAGGTGGAGGGAGGGGATGTGTTTTTTATTTTAGCGGGAAATACGACAACGCTTTTAAAAAACACTTTTGTAACAGCGTTGTCTTTCATCCGAAACCACAACACTAAGCACATCGCATCATTATAAAACGTTGTCGTTATTAAAAAGTAAAACACATAGACAACGCTTTTCACTAAAAACGTTGTAAAATAAAAAAAGACAACATTTTTTTTAAAAACGTTGTCGATTGGGCGTTGTTGATTGCAAAAATTCTTGTAGTGTAAGTTCTACACAACGACTGTAAAAGTTCAAACAGTAACCCAATTCAAGAAGACAATTAACAGAAACCAGATTCTGTCGAATCTCAGAAGCATACAGGACATCATGCAGAAACAAGGTACGCCCACCACGAAGGTTGAGTTTGCAAGTGCCAATTCCTTTGACTTCAATTCTTGCATTGTTTCTCTCATATGTCCACTTATTGCCAGTTGGTACCCAACGGTACTCCACGTATGTAGCTCGTTCACGAGCTACATGGTTCGTTGCTCCTGAATCTATAATCCACAAAGGATAAGAATCAACCAACAATATTGAACTAGCAACATAATGCTCATGAAACTTATTCTTGTTTGGGTTTTGCACAGCAACAACAATAGCTTCTTTTCCCTTTCCTTTCTTGAACTATCTTTTCTTATTCTTGGATCTAGAATCTTCAGCTACAGAAGCTTGTTTAAAAATCCTTATGGATTCTATTCTCTCTGCCTCCAATTCAATTGGCGTGAGACATTAATGAAAGTCCTGATTCACTGTGAGTAAGGTTATGTTTCATCATTTCCCAAGAATCAGGAAGAGAACAAATAACTGCCTGAACCTGTTGTTCATCGGTCAACTCATGACCAGCAGCCTTTAGCTCCCGAATTATATTCCCCAATACCCTCAGATGTTGGGCCATGGTAATATAAGGGTACTTTTTACAACTGTCAAACTTAATTGTCAGTTGACGAAGCTTGCTCAAGTTAACTTCACTGCATTTCTCTCTAAGGGCTACCTAGACAGCATGAGCAGATGGTAATGACTCATACTCAAATATCAGGTCGTCTACCATTGAACTAATCAATATGCCCTTAGTAGTGGAGTCTTTTTTCTTCTATGCCCTATAGGCATCAAGATCAAGTTATGTTGTGCTGTTGAACCATCAGCAGGTTCTTCCATGAATTGTTACAGCCTCTAGAACTTCCTGTTTCTCAAAAACATATTGTATCTTGAGATGTCATATTTTATAGTTATCCCCGTATAATTTCTCTCTATTCAGTTTAGCTATGATGTTCTTAGTTGTCATGATCTATCATAAATAAACATATTATTTATTGACTAAGTATAATTTATATGCATGTAACTTATGATTGACTCGTTGTAAATTAGAATTGGTTTACAAAATCAAGTGATAACTACGTTTCCACTCATCATTCGTATAATTCAATCTAATCAACATTAATCAATTATATTACATACATCCCATCAAAAGAACTAATCATTTGTATAATGAACTAATCACTTGTATAAATGAACTAATCATTAAATGAACTAATCATGTGTAAGAATGAACTAATCATTAAATGAACTAATCATTTGTAAAAATGAACTAATCATTTGTAAGATTTATTAACATATAACATGACCTTTTTTCATAAAATAGTACTGTTTGTACAAAACAACAGTCTATATTACATGACTTTCATAAACTAAATAGGCCAATACTGTTCGTACATAACGACAATAACAATAACAAAACTTTAACAAATTAAATAAGCTAATGTCATTGCCACTAGGACAAACACTAGTGCAGTTGTTAACATAATCCATTTTATGTTAGACTTTGCTCTATCTCCTCAATCGCCTCCCTCAGCTCATTCTGTCACACATCGAGACAAGTCAACGTGTATATCATCCTTGACATGTGGAATTGAAAAATATTATTGTCAGTACAAAACTGGCAATCCAGTAACAAAACTGGTTTATTTTAATTCACATATATATGCATAGAACACACAGAATCATAAGCAAATAAGAAAAACAAATCTTCTTTATTTAAGGAACTCCAGTTGACTGACACACTGAACCGGTCAATTTGGAAATTAGATCTCAAGTATTAGCTTATTCCTTTGTCCTCATTAGAACTGATCTAATTGGATATCTTATTGTTATTGTTTAATTTTAAGTCCATTTACGTTTAAGTCAAACTTATTAATCAAACCAATTAGACTAGTTATAATTTACACCAAATTGGTCTGGTTAAACCAACCAATGGTTTAAACTAGACCCGACCTCATTGAATCAAACTGATCTGATTAAACCAACTAATAACCCAAGTCTAATTGGATAGATTAGTTCAAATTAATTGAACCAAAATTAGAAATAATTCTCGGTCGCAGCTCCTAGTTGAGCCTCATTCCTCTCTCAGAGAGGTCGGCGATTTGATCCTGCATTGGAATCTTTCAGCCCTTTGTTTTTTTTTCATTTGATTTAAATAAATCAAACTTTTCCTCATCTTAATTGATCAACCCATTTCTTAATCGATTAAAAATTTCTCTGTGGTCGTAACGATGCAATATCCAGCCCATCAATAGCCATCGCCGTGATTTTTCCCGTGACAAACACGGTCGTTGGGTCAGCGAAGTGAACAGGGAGAGATCGCCGGAAAAAAAACAATCGCTTGATCGAGTGAACAGATACAGTTTCAAAAATTTCATGCATTTACAAATCTAACGAGCTCTGATACCACTGTTGGATCTATAGCATGAAATACAAAAATAATATCCATACTCACAGTGATCGATGAAGGAAGAAATTACAAAGGTTGCCGTCAGCAAGAAGGTTACGACACGAACGCTTCTCGGCGATTCCACAAACTAAATCCCAAAGACGAACCTATCACGAACTGCTCTCCTCTTGCTCTCACAATGAACAAATCATCTCACTTGCTTCTTTTCATTGTCTTGGATGCATTTTTATAGAGGAGAAGAAGAAGAAACACCCTTTCTTCTTCCATACGTTAAGAACACCATGGGTTACTATTAACCCTATGGTAACTCCGATATTTGTAACTCCAACAGGGACTCAATCCTTATGTTGGATTTTTGTGTGGTAGGCCTAGCTAGGCCTGATCCGACAGGGGTCAATTGAGCCGGTGCTCGATCGAAAGACATTGATTGTGCATAATCGCTTATGATTCATCACACCTAATTTAAAATTTTTAAGGAAGTGTTTGAGAGAATTTTACTTATTTAAAAGTGATTATTATAGTTATTATCTTGAAGTTAACGAGAAGCTAAAGTATTAAGTGTCTGAAAATAAAACCCAAAAGCTATTACAAGGTAAAATTTGAGTGTTTGATGAATAATTATTTCTAAGTTTAATTTTTAGTTAAATGATAATAATATTTTTAAACTATACAAATTAATCTTTTTTAATTATTTTAATATAATTGTGATACACCATCAATAATGTTTTATATATTTATTATTTTATTTTGAATATTATATCAAAATTAATTTTTTTATAATATATATATATATATATAATATAAAAATAATAAAAATATAAATATAAAAAATTATGAAATTTATATAAATACATAAAAATATGTATAACAAATATGAAAATATAAGTTATATAAAAATATAAAATTTTATTTAAAAGTGTAGTGAAAATTATGTAAAATGATAAATTTCTTAAGAGTATAAATGTCAACTTTTAATTCTAGACCATGCAAAAAAAAAAAAATAGAAACAGAAAAAAATATCAAATTTTTTTCTTTCAACTTTTGATTAAAAGTTACAGAAGCAGAAGTTTAAGCAGACTTTAACTGTCACAAACACTCAAAAATGTTTACATACGATTAGAATCTAAAAAACACTTAACAGCAGATTTTGACATTCACAAACACTCAAAAATATTTACATATGACTAGAATCTAAAAAAACACTTAACAGAAGCTCTATCAAATACTCTCTAAATTAATTTATTAGGCTACAGTTTCTGTCATGCCTGCTCCATCTCCATCGGTCCATTTAATATCCCTACTTTGTACACGCATTGTCGTATATTTTACATTAGAGTATAAATTAATCTTTATAATTAGCATATATAAGAAAGGATTTATCTTGTTTCTGAAAAATCAAAACATACTAATAAACGGTGTTTTCTTGTTGTACAAAATGTGAACATGGACGCATAGGAGCATCTTCTGGAACAACCAAGATAATAATTAACAACATTAATCTAACCTGGTCATTACAATTTCTTACAAAAGTCTCGATATGAGAGAGTCATTAACACAATAGTCATAAAAAGTTAATTGATGCAAAGATATTAATTTCAACAAAGAAAGACTATGAATCATTATAATATTAGATGCAAATATAATTATGGAAGTTTTCTTTATATTCAATATTATCACAAAAAGGAGAGAGAATTTCATCACACAAACTTAAAGTTACTCCATATTAGTACATTAAATTATATTTTTTATATATAATATATTATAGTTGTATACTTTGCATGTTGAAATTCTAAATTAAAGTTCAAATTAAGTAGCCTCCATCAAAGATGTTTAAATCGATAGATTTATAAACCTCTGCAGAATTTACAACACGTACTTTGTCTCACTTTAGTATACTCTATCAAAACTTTTCTAGATGATGTGACGTGAAGCCCTAGTCAATATACTACAATAGCACTTCATATGCAATTAGTAACTTGCTGTGTACGTAGGTTGTCTATTATTTTAAAATAGTGATTAGGAAAATTTTAAAACCAAAGTCCTCTTCTTACGTTCCTCCTCTCTCTTTTAACAGGTAAACAGATCCCCTAATCCAAGTGACTCATCATCACCTCTACAGACGACTAACTAACGTGACACACCAGGTAACCTTCTCAAACTATTCCTGCATCGCGATTGGACTCAACAACTTTTTTTTTTTAAATAGTTTTTGTGATATGATTAATTTTGAAAATGATTAATTCGAGAAATTTTCTATTGACACATATTCTAGATAGGAATCGAACCTTTATTGTTTACGAACAAAAAGAAAAGGCTCTGCTTTCAGATTCGACAACTCTATAAATTATCAAGGTGTCTCACATCTACCTGCACTGTTCACATTTGACATTTGTGTGCAAGGGCGAGCAGATTCAACTCTAACTTAAAAGGCAATTTTCCACGGGGAAACGAACTCAATTGATTTCCAGAGAGGGATTGAAAGAATAAAGAAAACGTTCAAAGACAACTGAAAAATAGGTGAACTAGAAATTTGATAGCCTACCAACTAAGAAGATCCTGCATAAATAAATTAAGATGGGAAGATTGGATGGAAAAGTTACACCTCGATCGTTGAAAATGATTGAACGCCTTCTTCCACTTCCGTTTGTTTTTTTCTTTCTAGAACGACGATGACAGAAACCAAAATCGTGGAAGTTCGTACCAGAACGAAATTATATACGAAATGCATACAAAAAAAAATGTTAAATTTTATAAATACAAAAATTAATTTAATTTAATATGAAATTAAATAGAAAAGGATATAATTTGGTTTAGACACCTTTAATAATTATTTAAAAATTATAAAAAAAATCATAATGGATTTCTATAAGTTAAAAAAATATAATTTAATATGTAAATAAATCGGAATGGATGTAATTTGGTTTAGATGTTTTTAATAATTATTTTAAAATTATAAAAATAAAATTCTGGCATTATTTTGTACTAACCCAAAAAAATATTAATATATTCCATCTATAGCTAAAAACAAGTAGGTAACATGCATAACTAACAAGAAAGTGGGTGGATATCTGGGCAGATGTCACGAGATTTCAAGAAATTCGCATAGAGTTAATTAATCTCTTAGTTATTCTCATTAAACGGCGGAGACTAATTTTTAATGGAGATTTTTTATAATTTTTAATATACCATAATATAAAAACATGATAAGGAGTTAAGCTATCAATAAACTTTTTTTATAATTTCCAATATGCCACATCAACCTCACATCACAAACATAAAAACCTATCCTTTTTTTTTATTATTTCTTATGGTTAAAATTATCATTTAATATTTTTATATAATTTTTATTTAATATTTTAAATAATTATAAACTTTAGATAATTTAATTTATTTATATTTTTAATTAATAAGTTAATTAACTTATAATTTTTAATTGAATTAAATTTATAGTTTTCATTTATATTTTCAATCTTGAATTTAATTTATTTATAATGTTTAATTAATAAATTACTTAAGATGATTTTTAATTAATAAATTAAATAACATTATTTTTAATTTAAATTAATTTACAATTTCTATTTGATATTTAATTAATTTATAAATTTTAATTTAATTATAGTCATTTATATATTATAATTTATCAAATATATTTATTTTTAAAAAGATTAATACAATTTTAATCATTATTATTTATTCTTAAATAAAATATTATAATTAATTTTTTGATTATTTTGAAAGATTAAACATTCAATATTATTACATCATTTATTATTATAAGCTCCACTTCCAAGATAAAAAAGCATCTTTGAAAATATAAACCTACTCTTAAATTAAAAAAACCTCAAATCTCATACCCACAATGATTTTAACTTTTTTATTTAATTTTTTTTTCACAATCCTCTCCAAGAATTTTACATTGGAGATGCCCTTATTGAGAGACTGACCATGCCTGTTTGACAATCTCATGACACATAAGATCTTGGAATCAAATTTCTAAGACTGACGGAGAGTAAATCCCTACACTCGGTAACTCACCCTCTCCCTCCATCCACTTTTGGGCCACGTGAGTTATTGGAATGGACATGTCCTGGCTTTCGGCCCGTTTAAGACCTCTTTTGGGCTATTCTTGCTAGGTGATGACTGATGATTTAGATCTCATTGTTGTGGCGGCCCAATTTCATAAACTAAACTAATGATCTCATTCTTCGTACATGAAGATGAAGGTTTAGTCCAGAGAAACATATATCATTGGCATAAATCTACGAGGACCATAACCCACTTCCTCGACAATTTTCCTCGCTGTTTTTTTTTCTCAAGGAACTCCTATAACTTTTGCAAGTTAACTTGGGTGTTTGAGAAACTATATATTTGAATGATTTGCCATTGCACCATGGCCCGGGAACTTTTTTTTTTTTTGTGGATTGATGCAATGAGGCATTGACAAGATATATTATGGTACCTGATTTCTTGAAGCAGCCGTCCAAGGTCGTCTCTTGGATTCTCAAAATTCTTAATTAGTCACCAACGGACTGAACTGTCGTAATACTTATCTGAAGTCATACACTCCAACTAGGTGGCGAAAGGCGATTTGCTCCCGCTAACTCGTCCAGGCTCAACATGGAGGTGGTAAAAGGCGATGCTGCGGGCACACTGACTTTATTAAATTTTGCATATAAAATCCAATTAGGCATAGGGATTGATGACACTTGACCATCATCTCTCTATCATCAATGCTCTCGCTAGTATACTTCGTGCCCCCGGGACTATGGTACAGCGGTAAGATAACTAGTTGTTAACCTAGACATCCGTGGTTCGATTCCCAGCTACGACGTATTTTGCAGGAATTTTTTCTTCAAATGGGGTGCGAACCCTAAGACGCTGGGCTTCTAGACTCACCGCGAGTACTTCCCGATTTACCCTGGTGACCGGTGGGAAACTTCCGTGCTGCCTGGTTCATCATTTTTTTTCTCACTAGTATACTTCGTAACTAATGAACGAGCTCGATGAGTGTTTTCAATGATCACACGGACTGATCGGAGATCACACCGGAGGAATATTCGAAGATGAAATCATGTCTACCCTTACTTTGACCAAATTACAATGGTTTATATATATAAGTTTTGAATCAAGAATTAAATCTTACAATTATAGTTTAATCTTATTTAACGCCAAGGTGTAATACATATGCACATGTTAACAGATGTAGAATGTAGCTATCCTAGCAACAGAAAGCTTCTACTTTAATTCAAATTAATAGATCATGTGTGCTTAAAATTCCTACGTGCAAAAGAAAAGAAATGAGACAAATTAATTAAATTGAGATACATCACTATGATGAGAGATTCTAGTGAAATTTAATGCCTAAGAATTCTGCTTTTGCTACATATATATGATCTCTTGTATCATGTAACCTTCCATATTAGTGATCTTCACCTTCTTCCTTAATTCCCTATATATATAGATATATATATATGCTCTTCTCGATCATTTTTCATGTAATTCCCTAGAACTGCGGACCTAGCTAGGTTCTATGACAAAATAGTATAGCAAAGTGTGTCCATATAGTTTAATTTGTCCTTCAGTCAAATCTTATCTGTACCTTCTCGATAAGAATTCATATATAGTTTTTGATAGTTCTCGTGCAGTTTGATGTTGTTAAAGAGATGATGAAGATGTTGAACCATCGTTAGTTTTGACTAACTAGAGAATTGACAAAAACCTTAGCAATAAATCCAGTTGCACCACAAACCGTGGGAAATGATTGTTTGTGGGATAATGATAAAATTGGAGTCCTTCATAGATTGATTAAACAGATCTGTTTAGCATATATAGCTGTCTATCAATCTTAACGAGTGCAAAAAAATTCTAGAGGGGAAGTATATATATATTCAGTTTCATGAGATAGATACTTATTGTGCATTTAAGAGAGCTAGAATATAGAATCACAGGCAAGTTGGCTAAGATGTCTCTGCTGAGGGTTCTGTAACTGGATGGATACTGCAAATAAATAATCACTTCAAGCAATGCCAATTTTGTTGGATTAAACTGATTCAAGTTTTGGCCACCAACATTATCTATCTATGACAGAAATGGTAGAGTGCAAAATATATCAGTGAAAATTAAACTACAAAATTAATTTAGATTATATATGTGCATATCGATGCTTTTACAGAGATTAATCTCCATGCGTAGAGAAGAAAATATAAATATAGATAAGTGGTCAGTTAGTTTGAGAAGTCAGAAGGCCTTCTCTTGGCTTTATATTATTGTCATTGAACTAACCCATGAAGAATCTTGGGGACCTATAAACTATATATAGTTTCACTAGCTTTTAGGTCATCTAGAATTTGAGCTTTATATAAATCTTTCTCTATATTCCAAAAAATAATAATAATAATAATGAGCTCCAGTAGCTTGTACTTTCCAACATCCCTTCAGCTTCTGTGTTTGTCTTTCTCTAGCTCCACTTCCACTCTGTCACTTTCTCTCCCCTTGTCTCCTTCCCTAAATTTGATATAATATGTATAACTCTGTTCATTTTATTTGACAATCCGTGATGAGAAAATAAGAAACCAAAAAAAAAAAAAACAAGAGAAGTACTGAAGACACACGTAGAATTAATTAATTGCACTTGCATGAAATTGCATGGGTTTGCTTCTTCATTACAGGCACAAGATATATTCGTAGTGGAACAAAAAGCAAATTAAGGGAAAAAAAAAACATATGATAGCCATTATTCCTTAGTTTATGACTACACAATCTCAAAATCAAGGACCTTAATTGCAAATCATGAGATTGATAAAACTAGTTGCTGTGCATACAATTTCATGTTATTTAATTATAATAGTCTCGACCGCGTTAAATCGACCTGTGTTCGAGTACGGCGGACATGCTGGTGGGCGCCGTCCGCTGCCGTTTGGTCCCGCCGGCGGCCGCCGACGGGGGCTCGTCGATCGGCGTGCGCTCCATGACAGCTTTCAATGCTTCTTGGATCGCCTCTATGGAGTAATGCGGCAGCTGGCCGGGCTCGTCCTCGCCGTCCTCTCCGGTGACGACCAGCACGTGCTTGATGCGGCCGCCGAGGGTGGTGATCTCGGCCTTGAGCGCCCGGAGCCGCAGCGCCTTGAGCGCCTTGATGAGGTCGGGGAGGAGGTCGGAGCGGTCGTCGCAGCACAAGGACGCCCGCACCACGAACCGCCCCTCCGCGTCGTCGGCCGCGTCCACCGTCAGCTCATCGGTCTCCGTCGGGAGCGGGCTCGTCTCCTCGGCGATTTCCGACGTCTGCCGCTTCAGTTCTTTGACGTGCTGCACCACCTCCGCCAGCAACGACGCTTTATCCGTCTGCGCAACAGCTCACGAGTAATTAAATTGAAATCTTCTTAATACATAAATTAAAAAAAATAAAATAAAATGGTGAACTGGGGAATTGTGAGTGCTTGAATGCACGCTTCTGCCAGTGAGAATTGAATTAGGGTTGGTGATGGTGGGAAGAATTAATTATATATTAATTGAATTGAATAATATGTTCTTTTATCTGACACGAGCTAGCTAGTGCGCATGTTTGTCGCCTCTAGGCTTCGCCGTTCTCCGGCAGTAGCAACATCCACGGAAGCTTTTTGCTACTCTGAACAAACTGCCGGTTTCTCTTTATCATGTCAATCACTCCTCTCGCCCACAGTCCCTGTCTTCTTTGATCGAGTACGATTACGAGGTTTCCGCGAGCACAAAAATGATCCCAATTTCATCGTGTCAGAATCCGAGGAAAACTCTTTGCTTAAGAAGGTGGATTATTTAATTCATATATAGAATCGATAGGCACAACTTGGACGAGAAGCAGAATTGAATGAATCCTTACTTTTGTGGTGCTGGGGAGCAGGCTGCGCAGGCGCGCGAGATGGGCGTTGATGCGCTCGCGGCGGCGGCGCTCGGCCTCGCTGTGGCTCTTGGAGGCGGCGAGCGCCTTGGCGTCCATGATTTCCTGGTGCGTCATCCTCGCGCCAGCCGCGGCCAGCTCGGCGTGGAGGCCGCTGCCGAAGGGGAACGTCGACGAAGAGGGCGAGCACGCGCTCAGCATCATCCCGCGCCCGCGAACCAACGCGTCGGCGTAATTGATTCCCGCGCCCGCGGTCATGAACCCGACTAGCGGGTCCGGCTGCTGCGGCTGCCCAATGTACAGGTCGTGGTAGAACGCCGGCGGCGGCGGGAGCGGCGGGAGCGGATTGGGGAACAAGAAGCCGCGTTCTTGGACGTGATCGTGAATCGGGAAAGGCGGCTCCGGGGCGTTTAGGAGCGGCGGCCAGGGGAGATTCGCAGTGGAAGGAGAAGCAACAGAGGAATTCGCTGCCATGGTCATGACGTCTCCGATTTGGTCTTCCGGTGGATAGATTGGGAGATCATGGGCGTGATGGAGGCCGGTGTTGTCCATTTGTCGGAATGATATAGATTCCCCTGATGGGCCGGCGACCTGCTCTATATATAATTAGCTCTTGTGGCATGCTACAATGATGGATTCGGAAGGGATGATGAGCTTTTTGTCTTCTGATGAGCTTTTGGTCCTTGAGAAAGCATGGATTTTTACTTTGCTCTTACGCGATTGTTGCCATGTTCTAAGCGGCTCCGCCCCCTGCGCGACGTATCATTGCTCTGCCATCACGAGAGAGAGAGAGAGAGATAAGGGAAAGCTGGAGCAGAAAGAGGAAGGAGATGGAAAAAGAGCGGAGAGGAGACGGAAAAAAAAAAAGGTAAGAGAAAGCAACGAGCAAAGAACAGGGAAGGGCCCACATCGGTCAAGGCCCACGTTCTGCTCCTTTGCTTTCTCATTTCCACGCCTGAGAGCTCTCGCTGCCTCCTCGAAACGATGTAATCATTGTGTCTTGGAATGCATTCCATCTCCGTGTTTATGATACCAACAGTTTTCGAGAGGATTCTATGAAGCTCCTAATCTTTTAATTAAATCATATTATCGACTATTAAACATAAAGGTTTTTTCTTGTCATTTACAGGAGGTTTTAAAATCGTCTTCCATCCATATTCATGTTGATCGACTTGTGCTCGAGGCCAATCTGCACGGCAATATATATCACTCAGTATGCATGCATAATTCTATCAACCACCACATAATGAAACTAGTGTCGAAGTAAATATGTGTACGTACTAAAATATAAATCAATACTTCACCTGCAATCGTCATGATCATCCGAGACACAATGCAATGAGGTGTTTTCATTGGTATTTTAGTGTTTTGTGTCTCTTTTTGAGTTGGTGCGATCACCAAGGTCTTTATGAGATGTTTCCATTTGGTATTCTAGTGTTTTGTGTCGCTTTAAGTTGTATTGTGCTTGTTCTTTTGTTGTTTGATTTATATCAATATTCTTTGATATTTAGCACAAGAGATGCCACTGAATAATTCATACTTTTTCTATTATTGTAAAACTTGAAGCAATGTCCACACAAATAATATACCAATCCCAGATATTACTAGCATTAAACCTATGAGCATTTCTATACCTGTGTATTAGAGTCAAGAAGATATCAATATTTGAAAGTAAATTACGCCCTAGATCATAAATGAATCTAGGTTTACTGAACTTGATATCATGTAATCTATTCTAGTATTTATAATGCTTTGTTCAATAGACTAATATCTAACTAGTAAAGTAGATGGAACTATCATTAAGGCAAATGAAATCCATCTCATGCATGGGAAAGGATATGGCTGTCATGAAATAGTAACAACACCTATTTTCTGGCACGTCAGGTAGCTAGAGATCTAAAGGCAAGAACTAGTGAAATGAAAATGGCAAGGCATGAGAACTTAACATTTGATTTTTCTTTGCAGATTGTTGGACATAATTTAACCTTCACATAACTTAAATATTGGAATGAACATCCACCAAAGCTCAATCAATAAGTTTATAGGTCTTCGCCTCCCGAAGATTTGTTCATTTCTTTCCAACCGATCAAAGTGCTAGCTAGTATACGCACTGATTGCATCTATTTGCTATTACATGAAACACTATTTCAAAAAATAATTTGTATTAACATCCCTGTTTATGTTATACCTTATTTACTCCATCATCAAAAACATGCTTGTGAATTAAAGCAGTATTTTCAGCAAGCAGTACTTTTAGAGTTTTGCAACAACTGATCCTTTGCTCTCGAAATGGAGACAACACGAGTTAGCATAATAATCTCGATAGATCGAACCCTTACTTTTTCGGCTTGATGATCTATTCTGTAACCTGAAAGGAATTTCTAACTCATCTCTCTTTTGTGTGTGTGTGTGTGTCTGTGTTTTGAACCTTTTTCAGACTTACCTCATGAATGCAAGCCCTCGAAAGACAATATCAAAAGGTAAGGTATTTACGCAACTTCTATCTCTTTTCATTCGCATCATGCTCTCCGTCTGATCAGAAACCGTGATCTTGCCTACAAGTTACCTTTGCTCCTGCCCCTATACCTTCCTTTGACACTCTACTGAGATGATCCTCTGATCCCCTGACCACTCGGCCCTACTGCAAGTTGTTCTAAATTCTAAGAACCCACGCACTTTCTCTCTAATCTGTCTTTTCCTTTTCACCTCGCACAACGCAGAATTTGGATAGGGTTTGTGGACTTGTTTTTATTTGTAAAAAGTTGTGGGACTGGCTGGCCTGGAGCAGTGTTTGCGTGCAGTGCGAGTTGCCACTACAACATGCGCTTGAGTTGGTCCCCTGAGCCGGCCATTGTCATCACCTTTTCCTTGCCCCATTCAAGGATCCAAATGATGCCACCACCACAATCCACAGCACAAGCACAAGGAGTGAGAGAGAGAGAGAAAGAGATGATCATGATGATGACGACGAAGATGATGATAATGATGTCAGTAACACCATGGCCTTACGTGGGTAAATGACCGCATGAATACTCCTAATGGTAGCCATTATGGGCTTCTACTTTTTAGGGTCGAATTAGTGCATTCAAATGCAGAGGCTTTTTGTGGGAAGAGCACACTTACTGAAATTATGCTCAAACGTCCACCAAGATCTCCAAGATAATATCCTGTTATCATTGTTCTCTCTCAATGCACTCTGAGATTTGCCTCCACCAAAACAATTAAGTCCAAAGAGTAGTTCAGACGGTTCCTGCACTGATGTAGCTAGCTAGCCTCATGAAAGCACATATCTTGCTATAATTGATTTGCCCTGTAGGATTCTTATGTGCTCCAACAAATATATATATATAATATATATCTGAGATCTTCTAAAAAGGAGAGATCAAGAGTGATCACTAGAACACAAATTAGTTCTTCTAATTTTTTGATTTATGCAAGCCAAGAAAAGAAAAGTTGCAATTCTTTCCGCCCACAGAAGACATGATGCATCCTTTTGGGCATGCAGAGAAAAAGAAGGTAAAGCTAAGTACAAGCAGTCAAAGACATCCATTGCAAGTTCAAGCCAAAACTCCATTAGTGCAGACCAAAAGCTAGAAATATATAGTGTTCCAAATGAATTGGCTACCTGGAGAAGAGCAGAGGATGATAATATGCAACTATATATTCTAACATTGATATATACTTGTATAAAATACTAATGAATATACGAGAGAAGGGAAAAAAAATAAATTGAAATGGTAAAAATCTTGCGTAAATGTCTCTATTTGATGTCAATATTCTTCTTCTGAAAATTAAACAGCTGTGACGGCTCAGTGCATGTCCCCCTCAGGTAAAGATCTTGTAAATCTTGTTGCGTTGAGGTTGGCAGCTCATCGGAAAGATCTCGTTAATTTACGTTTATTACTAGGCAAAATTTAAGGCATCGCCTCTTAATTATTTTGGTTAACATTTTCAAAATCACATTTCTTAAAATATTTATTTTAAAATCTAAATGTAAATAAATAATCAATTTTTCCACTTTTTATTTACTCATGAAATCGTAACTTTAAATTAATTGGAAATATTTATAACTTCATGTTATTAACGATTTTATAGATGTTAATTAAGAATTAATTGAAACCTTGATTTTAATTACAAAATTAAAATTTATAAACAAGTTTTACAAAAAATTTAATCTAATATAATTTTTTTTTAGAAAGTTTAATATAAAAATCACATCTTGTGAAATAAATACAGATTAAAATTTTCTATCATTTGAATTTAGAAGTTTGTGAAAAATATAAGAAATGAAGAGAAGGATAAAATAAAGATTTTAGGTGACATTTTTTTGCATCTATTATTAATCTAGTGTAATCCATAATTAGGGCTTTTAACAATCTTCCGTTTCGCCTTTTTTTTTTAATGACATTGGGTTGCTTTTCAAATTTGGGCTATTCCGAACCCAAGAATGTGAGAGGGGAAGTTTCATGAAAAAACTGGAGTTATTTTGCTAAATTCTAAAGTAATTTGATTAAATTAACACTTTTGCGGATAATTATTCTTTATTATTTTAGAAGTAATTTTATTTAATTTCAACATATATGTCTTTATTTTCAGTCATATATATTTTTTATTCAATTATATTTCACATCTAAGAATAATGTACATTCTTCCCCATCTAATAGTGCACATGGATCCTCTATCTCAAAATTTTTCTTTCCATGTTCCATAATCCGGCGATACATTTGATCATCCATCGAACCATTGATAACCTCTGATGGCCGTCTCGAATCAAACGATATCATGGGGGAATGATGAATCGGTCGGGATCGTCATAATTACGATCTCGGCGAATTCGATGGTGAATCTGGCGAGATTGCAATTGCAGCGATCTCCGACGGATTCACCGTACTCCCCAAGGTATAGTTTGATTCAGGGTGGCGGTTGGAGGCCACCGGTGGTGTCCGATCGACGATCGAACGAATCGCCGGCCATCGCCGACGATTGTGGGACACGGAACAGAGAGGATTGTGGGACAGAAGATCCTTGCTCGTAGTAGTGATGTAGACATGAAGGGGAAGAAATCCTTTGTCCCAAAACCTCCATGTCCCACAATCGTCGGCGATTTATCCGATCGCCGATCGGACATCACCGGCGGCCTCCGACCGTTACCCCGAACTAAATTATACCCTAGAGGTACGATGAACCCGTCGGGGATCGCCGCATGCGATCTCGCCGGATTCACCGTTGAATCTGGCAAGATTGCAATTGCGACAAACCCGATTGGTTCACTGTTCCCTAGGGTATCGTTTGATTCGAGACGGCGATCGAAGGCTGTTGATGGTATCCGATCGGCGGTCAGATAAATCACCGACGATGGCCGGTGATTGTGGGACATGGAGACCGGAAAGTTTTGGGACAGAAGATCCCATCCCGAAATGAAGGGTATGTTTACTTTAAAGATGGAAAGCCTTCCTGTGATTTGGATCATGAATTAACTTACAAAAAATCTTCTGTTCAATGTTTAATGCGAGGAGCTTTTGCCCTTTTTTCTTCCTTCCGGCAAAATTCGGTTGAAAGTCATCGACGTTCGGAAAAAAGAAGTGGAATTTTAATGGGCAATTTACCAAAGGGCGTATCCAACTATTCGTAATTACCGAAAGGAGTACCATGGTTTCTATTATACCAAAGGGCGCATCCCATATAGTGAAGTTACTTTTATACCCCTCCCGCCAAAGAATAACTTTATCAGACACAGTTTCGAGACAACCGAACCACTTTATCAATAAAATATTAATTTGTGGTTCAGATGGGTAGCAGTCGAATTTTTCTCAGCCAATATATATATGTGAAATGATTTGCACAAGTCGAATGATCACGAATGTACGTATATATTGCTTCCTTGCACAACTCGATTCATCACCAAAGCACCTGAGGAAAATAGGTTGTCGAAGGAGAAAAAGGAAGCAACAAAATAGGTTGTCGAAGGAGAAAAAGGAAGCAACAAAATAGGTTGTCGAAGGAGAAAAAGGAAGCAACAGATTGGTAACTAAGAGAAATAGGAATGTACGTATGATTGTCTTCTTTGATATGGTATCAGATATAGTTTTAATCAAGTTAAACTCTTTCTACTATTTTAATTTTGGAGGAGGCTTAGGGTGATATGCATTACATGATATCAGGCCCTGAGAGTGCATGATGTCATTAGATTTCAGGCAATAGGAGAGGCTGTAAAATTTTGTTTCAGGCCCTCGGAGGGACTGAAATAAAAGAAATTCAGGTCCTCCCAGGACCTGGCCTGAATTTATTTTATTTCAGATCCAGGGAGGGGCTGAAATCAAATGATTTCAGGCCCTCCCTGGGCCTGAAATGTAATGATTCAGGCCCGGAGTGGGCCTGAAAGGAAATGATTTCAGGCCCTGGTAGGGCCTGAAATCAAATCCCTGGGCCTGAATCAAATGATTTCAGGCCCTCAGGGGTTCCTAGGGCCTTTATTATCAATTTCAAAGTTTGATAAAGTTATATGTAATTTTTTTCAGGGTTGATAATGTTGTTGACGAAATTCTCTCTGAGATATGGAATACTCTTGATGATAATGTGGCTACGGGGAAAGGATTAGAAATAACTAGTAATAATATTCCATTATGTTCCCAGTATGGTGATAATAGCATTACAAGGAATTTGGCAATTGATCTAAATGAAGAAGCAAATAATTTAGAAGATGAGGGTTTGAATTCTTCTACAAGAGTAGTTGAAATATTTCAGCCAACCTGGAGTGGGGAGGAAGAAATTGAAATCTGGAATGCAGAAGAATTTGTACCCAGTACAAGTGTACTAGAATTCCAAGCTGATGATATGCAGGTTGAGCAATATGAATTCCCCCCAGATCAGTACAGTGACCTAGAGGAGGAGTTTCCATTAGCTGAAGATCCATATATTTTGAATTCTCGATTGCTTGCTGGGCCAATTCGAGAGCTAGAGGCAAGAGATGAGCATGAATTTTTTGTGGGGCAGATATTTCCATCTAGAGAAGAATTCAAGAATGCACTTGTTAAACATGCGATGGTTAAGCATATGAGATATAACCCAGTTGACACCCGGAAAAACAGAGTTAAAGCAGTGTGTTTTAACCAACCATGTACATGGAGAGTAGTAGGAAGGGGGGAAGTAGAGTTCACTGTTACAAAATATATAAAGGAACACCAATGTCGAAGTGTTAGGGAAAGTGCTGATCATCATGCATGCTCTTCATCATTTGTTGCTTCTTTTGTTGAAGAGCAATTTCTTCATAATGAACAATACAAACCAAGTATGATTATTTCAGATATTAAAGCTAGATTTGGAGTGACGATATCATACAGAAAAGCATACATAGCTAGGGAGAAAGCATTGAAAAAGGTTGTTGGAGATTATGATGAGGCATACAGAGATCTCCCACAATATCTGCGTGAGTTAAGAGCTAGAGATCCTGAAACTTATGTGGCACTATGCACGAATGGTGACAATCAGTTCCAGAGGTGTTTTTGGGCTTTTGGTGCTTGCCGAAGGGTGTTCAGGTCTTATTTGCGTAGAATTATCGGAATTGATGCGACACAGCTAAGAGGAAAGTATCCAGGAGTATTGTTGATTGCAACGACGATTGATGGTAATGACAATGTTCTCCCAGTTGCCTTTGCAATAGCTGAAGTAGAATGTGGGTCTGCTTGGGAGTGGTTTTTGGATCATACAAAGAGGTTCTTTGCTGTTGATGATCACTCACTCACCATAGTATCAGATAGACATCGGGGCATTATATCAGCAGTCAGAAAAGTATTCACAAACGCGCATCATGCTTTTTGTTGCCACCACATGTCTTGTAATATGGTAACTGATACTGGAAGTAGAGCTGGTGTAGGTTTGTTTTAGGCAGCAGCACGAGCCAACACAACACTTCAATATGATATGATAATGCAGACAATGCTCGAAAAACATCCAGATGCTCATAAGTGGCTTCAGAACATTGACCCTAAAAGGTGGGCAAATGCACACTTTACTGGGAGAAGGTACAGAATGCTTACCACGAATTGTGTGGAGAGCTTGAATGCTTTGTTTAAGTCTACACGTGAGCTTCCCGTAAATAGGTTAATTGATAATACAAGAAGAAAGGTAGCTCAATGGTTCTATAACCGTAGAGAGGAAGTTTCCAAATGGCATGTTGCTTTGACACCTCATGCTACAAAAGAAATGGAATCAAGGAGAGAGAAAGCTAGAGCTTATAAGGTTCACCCTTACTCTCAATCAGAAATGGAGGTAGAAACATGGGGCACTTCATACATTGTTGATTTGGAAAAAAACTTTTGTCATTGTGGGGAGTTTCAAATTTCAGGACTCCCTTGCTCACATGCTATAGCTGTAATAGTTCACAGGAATATCGATACACTCCGATATTGTGAGCATTATTTTTATTCTGAAACTTGGAAGTGGGTTTACATGGATCGTATTTACCCTTGTAGAAGCAAGCAGTTTTGGCCTAGTGGAGTAAACAATATTACAGTTCGATGTCCCCGTAGCCTTGTGCAGCCTGGTAGACGAAAGAAGGCACGGATTGAGTCAAGACACAATGGCAAGGTGAAACTTAAATGCAGCCGGTGCAAACAACTTGGCCATAATAAAAGGACATGTAGAATGCCGCCAGGCCCAAGGTCTTGAGTTAATTGGTTTATGAATTGCTGAAATTTTCTGATGGAAGTGTTTATTTTGTAAGGAGGATAACTGAATGTATAGTATTCTTTAAAAAAAACCAGTTGTTAATGTTGTGACTTATAGAAGTATTTCAATATTATGATACATTTTACCTTGTGTTATAAGCAGAATATATCAGAATCGAAGTCGTATCATTTGTAAACCCAAAATAATGTTATTTCAGGAACTTGAAGTCCTGAAGTCCTGTGTTTTCTGAAAATCTGTTGTTTAACCCCCTCTGATTTTTGCTTTGTTAAATGAGTGTTGTGTGCCAACTAATACTGTATCAACACAGTTGTGTGCCAACTGAAAAATAGCATATCCTAGCTAAAATACCAATAATTAGGTAAAGTCTGAGAACTGATAATGAGGTTTGAAAAATCCAAATATGCTAGGTCCATCATACAAACCTCCTGATGTGCCAAATTTTGATAATATGAGGTTTTGATGTGAATGGAATTCAATTGTGGTGTGCAATGTGTATTTAGGTACTCTCCTTCTTGTTTATTTTTTAAAAATGTGGTCACAACATGTTCATTTATTTAAAAGATTGGCGTATAAAAATTTAATCATACTGTAAATAATTTTTTTGCAACCAGAGGCGTGGGCCTGAAATGATAGCATTTCAGGCCCAGTGTGGGCCTGAAATAACTCTTTTCAGTCCCAGATAGGGCCTGAAATAATATCATTTCAGGCCCTTCTTGGGCCTGAAATACTAGCATTCAGGCCCAGTGTGGGCCTGAAATAAATCATTTCAGGCCCCCTCTGGGCCTGAAATAATGTCATTTCAAGTCCACCGTGGGCCTGAAATCAAAATACTTCCCTAAAAAATTATTGATGTAATTGACAACAATTACAATTTAAAGATTACTGATAATGGTTTTTCAGAAAATCCATATATGGGAGGTCCATCAGTGGGTTTTGCTCAAAACCCACTGATGGAACTAAACTAGCCCTATAGCTTTTGACAAATTTATAATTTGATGTTTCCGACACCTAAAATACTTTCTAGAACCTCAACCCTACCTACTGATAATGGGATTTTCAGAAATCCAGATATGGGAGGTCCATCAGTGGGTTTTGAGCAAACCCACTGA
>JAGFNQ010004188.1:47842-72128 GCA_024364735.1 Boesenbergia rotunda | reverse complement strand
CTTGTTACCAACCCTTGGTTGGACTTTTGTTCAGCCTCCAATCTTGACTTTGAAACTCTTGACGTCCGAACCTCGACCCGTCTTGACTTCTATCCATCGTACTCGGTCAGCCAAGACCTCTACCTGATCCTCCATATCAGGACTTCGTTGCCTAGTTCTCCAGACCAGGACTTCGTGCCTAACCCTCGGCCAGGTCTTAGTCCCCAATCTTCCAGGCTAGGTCTTCGTTACCTAACCAACAAGGTCAGGACTTAGTACCCAATCTCCCAACCAGGACTTCTTTATCCAGTCACCAGGACTTAGTGTCTAACATCAACTAGGACTTTCTTGCACACTTAGTTCAGCATTGTTAAATCAACACAAATCTTAAGTTTGAACCTTTGCCAACATCAAAACAGGTTTGATTATCTAGTGCATCCAACTCTAACAAAATATTCGTATAATGACTGCAAGATTCAATATATAATCGTAAATCAGTGAAATAATATCACAAACAAAATACAAATTTATAATGTAAAGTCAAAAATTTACTATGAATCCGGTTGAGTAATATATGGATTTCTTATATGACCTACAAAATGATGATGCTTCCCTGAAAAGTAATGAATATATATATATATATATATAAAAGAAGATGCCGCCTAATACACATGTGAGGAAGACATGTATTGTCAATGAGTAGTAGCCTTCCTCCCATAGGAACCCAGAAATAGGTCATATCAAATTTTAAATGAATTCAATCAAGTAGGCTACATCTTCTTCTTGTTTTTTCTTTTTTGCTTCTTTAAATTTTCCTTTGAGATGCTATAAATAAACCTAAGTCAATGTATTTAACAAAAGAAAAAGTCAAATTAAATAAAATACAATTTATAAAAAACCTAAACATTATTGTATAAATATCAATTTACTTTAATAGCATTCAACCTCGTAGTGTTAATTTCCTTCTTCCTTCCTTTTATTCTATAGGTCTCTTCTTCATCATTAGTCTCGTTGCCAATAATATAGTTTTATCCTCTTCTTGGTTATTAAAATCATCCAACCTAGATTTTATCTCCAAGTTACCCCCTTCACCCCTCCTTATTTCTCTCCTAATCCTCTTCCTTTATGGGACAAATGATAGCCAATTAGGTGTATCTTTATGAGTGACCCTGAGGTTATAGCGACTTCTATCACGTTCTCTCCTCGTCATATTTGTTAAAACAAGGTCAGGATGAGAATCTTCTACAGGGTGGCTAGTTGGATAAGAAAAACCTTCCCTTTCTAACATGACAACTAATTCTTGATTAACTTTAACTAAACTTTCATTCTTAAGGGTAAGTTTTTGGATTTGTTTTTGCTTTTCAATGCAATGTGAACATCCAACTTCTTTTTTGAGTCTATATGAAATCGTACAGTTGATGTCTGACCCCGTTGTGGTGTAGACTTATATTCAATAAGGAGTTGTCCCAAGTAAATGAATTTGTTCGGGGTAGGGAGAATATCAATAATAATATACAAAATCAATAACAATACATAAATAATTAAAAATGTTTAACTATATAACATGCATTTAGCATGAGTAAAAATATACATAATGGTTACCTGGGTAGATGAGACTCTTGCTAATTTAGCCTTTACTTTATTTCTATGAGAATATGTAGACTACCACTTATCCTTGGTGTTACGATGTTGCTTGCTAGTTGAATAGGGATATGCTCAAGAAACTAACCATGTGTCATAATTTAACAATTAGATATTATTACATATTTATGTAATAAATTGACTAATTAATCAAAATTTTCAATAAGTAAACCAGCAAATCCCTTCATATAAGGCAGTGAGATGATAGGGCTAAGAGTCTTTGATATAAAAGCATCCCTAAATATTGAGAGTTGAAGAGTCACATAATTATATATTATATCAACCTAATTATAACTTCCTAGGTTATCGAAATCATCGACAATATGTATAATCCTTAAAGGTAGCTTATATGTACTAAAGAAAAAAGATTTAAAATATAAAATTTATAAAATACCAAAACATCCATATCTAAATCCACTTGGAAAGAATATATCCTCAATATATTTTTCAATCTGGATTGATTAAATTGTTTCCTAGCAAAAAAATTCTTTGACTAATGTAGCAAAAGCAATATTAGAATTCATCTGGATATGTTTGTCTCTATCTGGAATTCTAAGCAATAACCCTATCTTTGGTTGTGAAGGGCATAATCACATTGGAGAATTTGAATGGTAAGTTACTGGGGAAATGAATGGTAAGTTTCTCTTTACCCTGAACCCACCTTTGAGACCTTGGGTAGATTAAGAGGTTTGACCTGAGCGTAACGTAGGCAAGTGTCTATCACCGGAAATATAAGGAGCATGGTTATATAACAACTTGACTAGGCATAGAGGTTAAAATTTGAAAGACTATGGTCACTTATTACACTGAGCACGGAGAACTAACATTTAGGCCACACTCATATTGTTTTGATATTATACTCGCCAATGAAACTAGTTGATAGAGTTAGATTAATTCATTGAGAGTGATGATGCACTACATTGACACATGAATTTAGATTGTGGGTTTTTGCTTGAGGACAAGCAAAGGTTTAAGTTTGGGGGTGTGATGAGCGTAAGATAGACACATTTTTATACTATTATTAACACTCATTCACTTGCTTTTCTCAATCCTATTCAATATTATAACACCCTATTTCTTATTTTACTATTTTACTTCTTTTTGGTTCGGAGATTTTCTCTTTCTTTATTTTCATTGATAGGGCACGATTTGGAGCGGAAATGGAGGAGAGCCGGAAGCAAAATTGCAACTCTAGTCTCCCACATGGCCTGGCCGTGTTGGGTAGCACGACCCGTGCACCCCTCACCAAGAGATGCACGACCAGACCGTGCCATTTGGCATGGCTCGTGCTCCGGCCGTGCCATGGTGCCCAGTAACCATGATTGGGTCGTGCCAACTTCGCTGAAACCGGCATGGCCTGGCCGTGCCTTAGCCTTATCGACCTCGCGAAAGGGGTACGACGAGGTTGTGACATTGGCACGCCCTATTTTTTGGTCGTTCCCTATTTTCAGGGCAAGGCACGCGGGGGCGTGCCATGTGGCTCGACGCATGCCGCTTGCCGTGCACCCCCTATAAAAGGGGAGCTCTTCCCTTTGGAAGGGAACTTTTGGGCTAGAGCTTTGCCATAGGGTTTGGGAAAGGGCCTGCCCACCAAGGGGAGACCCTAGAGCCGCACCGCCGCCTCTTCGACGTCGTCCACCTCCGGAGCAAGAAGGACCTTCAAGAAGATCACACTCCAAGGATAGGTTTTCTCCTCCCCTCCATCCTTGCCTAGGGTTGTAGAATGCTTTATTTACTTTCTTCTTGTTGTGTCCCTTTTGCAATGAAGTACTTCTTCAATCTAGGATGTAGGGAGTAGTTAGGATGTGATGATGTTGTATGAACTATGTATTGACATATTTTCTTATCAAATGAAATGTTCATGCTTTATTTTATGTATATGTTGCCTACCATGTGTTTGTTGAAATATTTGAATAGTAAATACATATAATTGTGAGGGTTTGGTCATCACATAGAGGGAGTATTCGAGATCGTATAATCAGGGAGCCTTAGTGACAGGGGCTAGCTTTAACCGAACATCTCGGGCACTGCCTCAAAATGAAGGTCAATCCCTTACAAGAGGTTAGCTAACATGACCTAATGGGTTTCTCCCTATCCCGTGTTGGAAGTGTCTAGCGTAACCTAGAGACGTATAACCGGGGAGCCCTCCATGATAAGGGTAATCTTTTAATCGGACTCTCTAGGTTACCTATTCTACTTCGTGGCATTGGATGTCAAAGGGGGAAGCACTCCGGTGCGCTTCCGCAGGGCTAACACCAATACATAGTTAGGATCTCTACAAGGACATAGACATGGAGATTAGGATATGAATAATACATAAGGCATCAACTAGCATTGTAGCGAAATCGAAATCCTAGATTCCACTCATCGTCCCTTCCCTGAGATCTAAAGATCTTCTCTCTTCTTCCTCTCTCTCTCTCTCTCTTCTTCTTTTTTAGCAAGCTCTGTCATAACCAACCTTGTGACATCTAGATAGTTTACCTTGTAGACTCGACTAGTACTTAATCAACAATCTCTATGGATCGATATTGTATTACTGGATGACGTACTCGTGCATATTAGTATCATGCACTATTTGCATTGGTGCATGCTAGCGATCATAGGTTGTCTTGTGGTTAAGACCCGTGACCAGTCATATAGTTTCTGCCCACTCAACCACTCAGGGTGGTGGTAGTTGTTGGAGTGTGAGTAGTTGTCCTATTGTGCCACACTCGACCACTCAGGGGTAGTGAATGTTGGAGTTGTAAGTAAGCAGTTGACACCCTCTCTATTGTTTACGAGGGATAGTAGAGTTGTTGGTGGCTCTTCCTTCTCTGGGGTTTTGGGTAGTTGACTCCCAACTATCCTGTCCACTCAACCACTCATAGTAGTGGTAGTTGTTGGAGTGTATACAGTTGTCATAGTTCTACCACTCGAGCTCATAGATGTGATGTGATGGCGGCTTGATTAGCGTTAGAAGTGACACATGTCATTGTATCAAGTGCATATGTTGCATCATGTATTTGCTTGTGCTTGCTACATTTGTTTGATCTATGATTGCTACATTTGATTGATATACATATACGAATTGTTATTTACAGTTGTTATATGATCTAAATCTGTTTATTGGTATGAGCAGGCTTACAGTTGTAGTATGAGGTTTACTGATCATGCCATATATGTTAAACTGATTTCGGGTATATATATTCATTTAGTCATTTGTGTTCATACATTCCTCTATTTTTGAGACTGTATATTATTATTTCTATCCTGCTTGTTATATCCTTTTATGTCATGTATTTATTTATCTGTTATAGCCGTAAAGTTCACCTGGATTCACCACCACTTACATTTATCTCCATTTTAGGTAGTTAATGTTTGTGACTTGTGCCGTCAGGAGAGGATCCATCTGTCAGTCCTTTAGAGTGATTAATTTTAATTATTTCATAGTTTCTTTATTAAACTTGTATTTATTTCAGTGGACTTGTATTTATGTAGTGGTTTTGGGTTGTGACTATGTACCTGTGGATTTTGTTGAGGCAATCTGCCCAAGAATGATCGGGAAGATCATGGTTTTGATGTGTGTGCCAATAAGTTTAAGGTTAGCGTGTTGTGTTGTATTTAATATGTGTGATTGAGTTTGCAGGACTTGGAGAATCACACATGGAGAACATATCTGAGGGACGAGAGCCGAGGGAAGAGAGCTCCAAGGGCAAGCCGAGAAGTGGACTTCAAGGGCACACGTGAAGGGTGGCATGAAGGCAAGCTAAGGAAGGCTTGTGTGCGCATCCGAGGGACGATAGCCAGAGGAAGAAGACTTCAAGGGGCAAGCCAAGGGAGCATACCTGAAGGCATACGTGAAGGAGAGTGTTTGGAGTGATTGTAAGTGAGTTTAGAGGATGGGCAGTCAACTGGCCAGAGGGCAGTCGACTGCCAAAACTCACAGAAGGTTTTCAGCCTTCTACCAGTCGACTGGCCTAAGGGCAGTCGACTGGTGACCCCCCAAAAACTAGCCGTTGCCTGGCATTTATTGCTAGGCCAGTCAACTGCCCCAGGGGCAGTCGACTAGTGCGGGTCTGGACTGCTTGCGAAGTTGTCCTGTTCTCTTATAAAAAGGGGACTTTTCCGCACGTGAACGGTACGGTTTTGTACTATACAGAAGTGTTGTTTGTGCCCCGTGTGATCAGATCTTCCTCTCGTTCTTCATCGCAACTTATAAAGAGGAAGAAGACGTTCTTTGTAAAGGTTTCTCCACCTTTGAAGGAGGGTTTCATAGTGGAGAGTGTGCAACCGCGTGGATCCTTGGATTAGTCACCCGTTCGGGTGGATATCAAGTAAAAACACTGTGAGTTAGCATTGTTCTTTTGTTTTTTACATATCTTTGTTTGTATTGTGCTAACAATTTTGTAGAGAATTCGACAAAGTGTTATTCACCCCCCTCTAGCAAACGCATTCGATCATACAATTGGTATCAGAGCCGGTTCGCTTCGGGAGAACTCACCGTCGACCGGAGTAAAAGTAAATGGCAATTTAAGAGGGATACAACACTGCAAGGCCTCCATTCTTCGACGGGAACGACTTCGCATACTGGAAAGGTAGAATGCAATACTATTTGATGAACAATATTAAAAACTGGATAAGTGCTGCAGATGGATTTGATGCAGCCGTCGACGAAAGAGGAGAACCATTACCCATGAGAGCATGGTCCAAGGAAGTTATGAAGAAGGCGCAAGCAAACACGAAGCCCACCACCACACTTCAGTGCGGGCTCTCATAGGAGCAACTCAACAAAGTAGGGACATTCAAAAGCGCCAAAGAATTATGGGAGAAACTCGTTGAACTCAATAAAGGGTCCAATGAGTCCAGAAGGGCAAAGAAGGACCTACTCGTTGCCCAACTCCAATCCCTATCCATGAAGACCAATGAGACCGTGAGCCAGTTGCATGGAAGGGTAAAGGAGATCATCAACGAACTCCATGTGATTGGAGAGAAGGTTGAAAACAGAGATCTCGTCAGGTACGTCCTACAATCTTTCCCGAGAACAACCTTGTGGGCATCAATGGTTGATGTCTACAAAGTGTCAAGGGATCTTTCAATAGTAAAATTAGATGATTTATTTTGTGAGTTTGAATTGCATGAGCAAGATAATGTTTCGGCCAAAGAGAAAGGTATAACTTTCATGGCAGAAAAGGAGAAGAAGAAGGAGGAGGAGGAGGAGAAGAAGAAGGTGGTCTACTCCTCTTCATCCGACTCGGAGGAGTGCAGTGCCTCTATGGATAGCAACCAAGAGGCTTTCATGGTAAGAAAAATGCGTAGGGCATTTAAAAGTTTTTCTAACAAGTCTTATGCTAGGAAAGGAACCAAAAGTAAGAGCAAGGCAAAGGACATCATCTGCTACAACTGCCACCAAGAGGGGCACATGAAGAATGAGTGCCCTCAACTAAAGAGAAGGGAAGAAAATGTTGGTGTAGGCAGCACCTAAGTCGAACCTGGGTTTTGATAATGGCAAAGGTTCAAAAGTTAAGATGTTATTTTAGTCTAATGTATTCACTGAGTGTGCAGAAAGACGTCCTGGCGAAGGGCTGCTGGGCACCTAGCGAAGGACTGCTAGGTATCGAAACCCTAAGACCTGGCGAAGGACTACTGGGCACCTGGCGAAGGGCTGCTAGGAGCCTAAGACCTGGCGAAGGGCTGCTGGGCACCTGGCGAAGGACTGCTTGGCACCTGGCGAAGGACTGCTGGGCAAAAGTCCAACCGGAGGAGCCGGTTGGCAAAAGGTAAACTCTCCTGAGAGGAGTAGGTGAGGACGCGTTCCCCGTCGAGGGAACAGTAGGCGTCGATTCGACCTAGGGTTCCATTTGGGAGACCCGAAGTGAGAACCAAGACAGCTACGACTGTAAAAACTAATTAACACTCTTGCTTTGCTGTTTTGGAACTAACCTTGAATGCAGGACCGAAGGAATGTGTTTCTGCAGCTCAGAACGCCCCAAAGGAGAGGGGCAGACAGCTGGGCAGGGCGCCCTGGAGGTCCCGGGCGCCCCCAAGGTCCAGGCAAAACAAGTTAAGCAAGAATCGCTTCGAAAGCTTACTGGGCCAGGCGCCCTGATGGTCCCGGGCGCCTGATAGACCCAAAATAGGCTGTCACGAATGTGGGTCTCAAATTTAGAATATTTGTAAATGCTGAAAACCCTTTTTGGAATCAAAGATGAAAATGTAGTAAAGGGGCCACAGGTCTTATTTTTCCTCGGGACTAGTTGATGTTGTGTGATTCGAGCTTGTATTTATGTGTCGTTTGTGAATTTGGGTTTCGAATGTGATTTGGGTTTGGAATGCGATTAGGAATGAAAAGGAAATCACTTCACTGAATGAACTAAACAAGTGATAGCAAGTTATCATTCAACCAAAAGGACCACTTACTCATCTAAAGCACTTAAGCAATTTTTGGAAAACGAATCTGATTCAATATGCAGAGCAAATGCCAATCAATGAAGCAACAAAAATCAAACTCGAGACAGTCCAAATGCAAGCAATCTAAAACCAAATTGATACAAAAATCGTGCCATGATTTCACTTGCGTGCCACATGCAAAAGAAATGAAGTAAACTTGCTACCAAGAGGAAGGAACTTAAACTCAAATGCTAGAGTACATTGCAATTGGTGTTGAACTCCAGAGGTTGTAATTCCAGGACGAAACTCAGCTTGATACAAGGTGAAGGATTGAAACAAATTGATACAGAAATAAAGGAAACTTATGTGCCAATTCTTGAAACTGTTTGCAGAATAATATAACTGGTTAATTTAGCTTGAAAAGGGCTAGGCTATCAATGGAATTATCTGCTCAATTGAATAAGGAGGTGTGAAAACTGAAACTGGTTAAGGCAGAAAAGAAAAACTGAATTCAGATCAGAAATGGAATGCATGAGGCAACCCTGTATGCAAAAATGACATGCAGCAGCAATTTGGATGCAAAAATCATACAAGAAAACTGATTTCAGATGCAATAACGTTCCAATGCAAGGCTTCACTGACCCAGCTTCAGAAATGAGAATCGGGAATTGCAGAAGTGGGGTTAACTAGCAGAGATAGAAAACAGACTTAAGCAAGCTGGCTGCAGAAATGCAATTGCTGATCAAATGCTGAAACTAACAATGCATGCTGAATTCGAACACAAAAGTCCACCACAAGGTGTATGAATCTTGATCCAAATCAGAACTTAGACTGCACTTGATACTCTATCAGAAATACTAAATTGAAACTGCACTCAATTACTGATACACAGGACAGAACCTGAGTTCAGAACAGATGGTGTGCAGAAACTGAAAACTAAAACAGGGAACAATGAATTCAGAGGTGGAAACTGAGCTAACTTGACACGATTTCAGAGACATTAAACTGAGGATTTCAAGAATTAAAGTTGCATGGCTGAATTCGAAGCTGAAATGCAGAAAACAAAATTGAAACGCAGCATGTGCAGGAAATGCAGGAACACCAAACTGAACAAAATTTAGAAATGAAACTAAAAGTGAAACAACTTAACTCAACTAAACTAACACACTAGATGTGAAATACATTAAGAAATTCAGAAACTAAAATGATTGCAGAAAAGAAAGCTGATACACAGCTAATTACTCAGAAACGCAGAAATAGAAGTTGGCACGCGACTACAACTTGATACACAAGCAATTAAACAAGAATTAAACTGAAACTAAAGCAATTGTGCATAAAACAGCTCACTAGCTACTTACTTGAGGAATTGAAACCTAATTAGAACAGAATTGAATTGGAAAAGGAAACTAAACAGCAGATATGGAAATTCAGAAACAGAAATTGTGTGCCAGAAATGAAATTACAGCTAAGAAATTGAAAAGCATAAAGAAAACTAATCCTCAATCACTTCCTAGCTCAAGTACTCCTTGTTCGTCACGCAAGGGTGAGCCTCGAACCCGGAAGCTCAGCAAATCGATGGAAAACAGCCCCTACGATTCAAATCCAGCTCAGCTTGCTCAAATCTGAAATTCCCATTCGGTATCCTTCAATTCAGCTGTATCCGCGTGCGATGATGAGTTAGGGATGATCCAAGCAATCTAGGGAACCCCTCCAGAAGCTCGGGTGGATGGAAATGGAGCACAACCGATCCAAAGGCAGCAAATAGCAGAACCGAAGAAACCCTCTCTCGGTTCTGTTTCTTGGGCAATTGAGAGCTGGAAATTCACCGAGAAACCTTCCACTGACCTAGAACTCGATCTAGTGAAGAAATCGAGGGGTCGCGCCCCTTGGATTGAAGAAAACTCTGAAGAAAACTAAGAACTGAAGAAGAAAGTGTTGCGGCGAGGAAGACGCGACAGGGAGAACTGCGAGTGAAGTTTGATTAAATACATAAGCATGAACGGCCCAGATTGATCGGAGGAAATCCAACTGCTGATCTTGCTCTGATTTAATCCAAACTTTGATGATGATGATTAGGGGTCAGGATCTGCCTTGTGGTAGTTCGGATCCTCCAGATTTGCAACGGATGGTCCAGATCAACCTAATCTTTGAATGGACAGTCTAGAACCCTCCGAGCTCGATCCAACGGTCAAATGATCTCTGATTTTGATAAAACCTTCAGATCTTGATCCAGATGCTTGATCAACCCTAACCCTAGCTCGGATTGCTTCAAATGGTCCCAGATGGCTCAGATCTAGCAGCTTTTGAATCGGACGGCCCAGATTAATCCAAAGCTTGATAACTCGATCCGGGTCCACTTCCGACTCAAGTTTGATCCAGTATACCCTAGGTCCATGAACCTTTCATGCCTACAAAAATAGATCAAAAATTTAGTGGCAAAATAGTTCAAAAATATACAAGATTTGCAATTAAGTCCAAAATAAAGGTAAGTTCTAAAACCTAGGGTAAATTCACTATTAAGCAAGAAAAATATGGGTCAAACATGGATTTTGACATCTAAAATAATCAATAAAATGGTACTTATCAACTCCCCCACACTTAAACTTGAGCGTCTCGCGAAACCACTAAGTATGTATCCCCTAGATTTTCTTAAGCATAATTAGAAGTAAATGAAAAGAAATTACCTAAGGTTGTCAATTCTAAAAAATCTAAGCTCTATGGATTAGTATCTTGTCCTTAAATCAACACTTAGCCTTTTCATCCTTCATGAGTCATTGAGATGAATTTAACTCACTAGCCTTTCAAGGGAAATTTTGGTGGCTCTCTCCTTAATTTCTAAGTTGATGATGGAAGTGGAGCTCACTCAAACACACATGCTTCTTGCACTACCATAGGCTTGTTTGTTATCTAATCTCCACCATTAGTCATGATTAGGATTCACATCTACAAAAACAAATGAAAACATGAAAAATGGTAAGAAATGGAGTAAATGCCAAGGAAATAGAAAAATTGATAAAGTGGGAGACTTGAGTGCTCAAGGATGTTTCCAATGAACTCTGCCCTCTTGACAGTCCTCTAGTGATATCAAAAGTGTGGTGAAGTCAAACTTGGATAATGCTTTTCATTTGGGTGAAGAAAACTCTATTGATCTCAATGTGCCAACTTCCACCTTGCGTGCCAACTTTGTTTCTTTCTTCTCTTTTCTGATTTTTTTTTTCTTTCTTTTATCCTCTAGCAAGGTCAGACTTGTAGTGGAGTAAAGCTTTTGATTTGGATGAGAGAAACTTCACTTGCTTCATGGTGCCCAAATTCCAAATGTATGCCAACTTGTTTCTTCCTTCTCTTTTCTCATCATTATTTTTTTAACTGTTTTCTCTCTTTTTTTTCTTCCTGCTCAGAATTCTTCTAATGGAGCATTTCAGATCTTGCAAAACTCTAATTTCTTCATATCAATTGGCATCTAGGAGTAGTGGAGCACTTAAACTGTTTCACTCTAAAAATTCTGCTCAACAAGTTGAATTTCAGCCAACTTCTTTCCATTTTCTGCTCTGCAATTGTTTCGAATTTTTCCTGCATTTTCCTGCTCCAGATTCTAGCTCCACGGCTTCAATATCAGACCTTGCAAACTCCTACATTTTTCTGGTTAGCAGTTAGCATCAAATAGAGATGGAAGGTTTTGATCCCAGCTATTTCAGATTTCAGCCCACTGCATTTTTCTGTCTTTTTCTGTTCTTGATCTGAAAAAGTCCAAACAATAGGCTGCTGCATTTGGGACCACTGCAGACAAAACATTTACCCGAAACATAGCTCATTGATTTCCTTCAAAAATTAAAAAGTTCTAAGAACTCATCTCTTGTCACAACCTCTTCCATTTCATTCCGGTTAAACAACTCCTCTTACATGATTTCTTTCCTCCTTTTGGCACCGAATTCTGCATTAGTTTCAGATTTTTTTTTCACTACTTCAAATCATATTTACAGCCTTCAATTCAGATTCATAGATGTTTCTTTGGCACAGAATTTCTTTCTCTTCACTTGTCACAGATTTTTTTCTTTGTAATGGCATAAATTTTTTTTCTTTGTTGGTGTGCCATTTTTTTCAAAGTTTTCCATTGCTTGCCACTTGAATCTTCAAAATATGATAAGGAATCTAGATCTCCAATTGCTTCGATCTTTCTTGCTCATTCTTGGCACCAAACTCACTCAAAATGTAATTGTTTCCATCCTTCCATTGCAAAATTTTTTTTTCTTTTTGGATCGAAATGCCTTCTTGATACAAAACTTTTCCAAAACACTAATCACTCCCCCCACACTTAAATCTTTGTCCGTCTCGGGCAAAGTAGCATTAAGAAACATCCCAAACAAACAAGTCCATAGAAAAATGGGGTTAAGAGTAGGAATAAGGAAAGACAAATAAAGTAGACATGATTAGTGCCAAAAATTGACATGGAAGGGTAAACAAATTGATTAGTCTCTATAGATGTGATCCAATCATTGAAATATGATTTTGAAAGAACCTAAGCAAGTTCTAGAGTACAATGACATATGTGTATCACAAAAATAAGGCTAATTCTCACTAGGCAAAAATAATTCATCTCAAGTCCTCAATTAAGAATCTAAAGTAAAGTAGTACTCAAGCATCCAAGATTTCATCCATAAGCTCAAACCCTAAGTTTTAACAATCAAATTTAATTTATTTTCAAAAGACTCTAAAATGCTATGGAGATGACCTAGAGGGATACATTTATTCACTAAGAGCAAGAAACAAATTTCCAAGAAAACTAAAAATGGTATCTACAATGACTCCTAGTCATTCTACTCTAATTACGCATTTATTAGCAAGGACTCAATTTAAAAGAAAATTCTACTTCTAGAAAACATAAAAATGAAAAAGGCAATAAAAGAAAATGCAAGAAAGAACAAACTCCCCTTTATTTCTGGTGGGCGGAGTCTATCAAGAAGTAGCCTCCATCGTGGTAGTGGAGGCGTTTGGGTGGTTGAGAGAACTAGGACTCCCCCACACTTGAACTTTACAGAAAAATGCTCCGGTGGCCGAAGGCGATTTAGGTACAATAGCCATTCAAGGGGTGGAGTGCTTTGAATTAAAGTAAGATCATCTCCTCCCTTTTTATGCCTTTTGAAAGTTCTTGCAGGAGGTTGGAGTCTGTTCAGATGGAGCACCCACTCCGGAAGTCTTCTGAACCCTGCAAAACAATGTAATACCTCTCTCAAGCGTGTAGGGTAAGAAAGGAATGAAATAATATCAGTCTCTGCATGAAATGTATCCAAAACTGCATCATATCCAATGAAATCAATTCTTGGTATCTCAATGAATTTTTCACAATTATTTCCTACAAAATTTGAATCCAGGAACTCATCACAAACAAAGAAATCAATTTTTGGCACTTCAATAGAAATATCACAATTATTTTCCATCAAGGATGTATCAAGCAATGTATTACAACCAATGAAATCAATTTTAGGTGCCTCAATGAATTTTTCATAATTATTTTCAGCATAAGATATATCAAGAGACTCATCACAATAATCAACATCAAGTCTAGGCACTTCTAAAAATTTTTCACACTCAGCATTTACATCTGATGTATCACAACATGTTTCATATTCAACAAATTCAGCACTAGGTACCCTTATGAATTTTTCACAATTATTTTCTACAAAAAATGTATCCACAAGTGTATTACAAACAATAAAATCAGTTTGAGGTACCTCTATGTAATTTTCAGAAAAAATAGGAGGAATACTTACCTGATTATGCTGAAAAATACCTGGAGGTTCTACAAGAGTAGATGTGACTGTGGCCTCCTCCTGGTAATGTGCAATCTCCTCTTCAGGTTCAAGTTCTGGTGGACACTCAACTAAAGCAGGTGATCCTTGGGTTCTTGCTTCCACCATGCAAGTCCCAACACTTTCTGGTTCATCCTCTGAATCTTGTGGTGGTCCCTGGGGCTTAGTGCAATCCCCTACACCTGTAGAATCATCTCCTATGCATATTTCTTCTGTAATATCTGCAACAACAATATCAGAAAAATTAGGATCATCCATAACACTATCATCACAGAATAAAAGATGAGAAGGGTCCTGTGGTGCTTCAAGAGGAATGCATGCTGTAGGTGCCCTATTTTTGATGTTTTCTTCTTCTTCTTCCACCAAATTTGCAGGATCACTTGAAGAAGGACTTGGCCATGCACTAGGGTCACCTTGAAATGATATAAACTCAACTCCGGGGCCCTCAGAATTAAGAGTAGCTTGAGAAGAAAATTGTCCTGATTCTTGGGCTTGCCTTTGTTTCATTTGATGAACTAACTGTTCCAATTGTCTTCCACAGTTTTGAAGCCTTTGTTGTTGCCAAGATTGTTGTTGTTGTAAAATTTGTTGAAACATTTCTTCCCGCCTTTGTTGTTGAGCCTCACTCTCATTAGGATTCTCAAAGCCTCCTTGATTGGTGTGGAACTCCTGTTGGTCTTGAAATGTAACATAAGGCTGCTGAAGACCAAGAGTAGGCTGTACATTCTAAAATGGGAACTGTTGGGGTTGCTCAAATGGTTGAATGGGCTGATTAAAAAAATTATGGTTCTGAAATTGAAAACTCTGAAATTGAGGCTGAAAATTCTGATCGTTTTGTGGAAAATATTGCTGTGAAGGTTGAAATCCACTCTGATTTTGATATTGTAAAGGCTGAATTGGTTGGAACCCTTGCTGAAAATTTTAACTTGGTTGAAATTCTTGCTGAAATTGCTGAAATTGTGGCTCAAAATTCTGGAATTGTGGCTGCCCAATCTGAGTTTGCTGGAAAATTAGTGGACTTGGCGGAAAATCTTGCTGAAATTGCTGACATTGTGGCTGAAAAAACTGATTTGGTTGCTGAAAATTTGAATAGGGTTGTTGAAAATTCTGGAATTGTGGTTGAAATTGCTGTGGTGGCTGATTGAAAGGTTGGTTCTGCTGAAAGTTTGAATCGAGCTGCTGAAATTGTTGACATGGCTGCTGGTAAGTAGATGAATCACTGTTGGGACTTAGTTGGGAATTCCAGTGCTTAACCACATTTTTTAACCCCACCAGTGCATCTTTGAGCTCTGTATAGTCCTCTGGTAAAAACATTTTGATCTTACAACCCTGTCACAAAACAAACAAGAAAAATGGCAGCAACCGTATACAAAAGATAAAGCACAAGAAAATAGAATCAAATGATATGCCCAAAAGCACAAAGCAAAAATCAAACAAATCAACTAGTTGCTTCCCCGGCAACGACGCCAAAAATTTTGATAGACCCAAAATAGGCTATTACGAATGTGGGTCTCAAATTAAGAATATTTGTAAATGCTGGAAACCCTTTTTGGAATCAAAGATGAAAATGTAGTAAAGGGGCCACAGGTCATATTTTTCCTCGGGACTAGTTGATGTTGTGTGATTCGAGCTTGTATTTATGTGTCGTTTGTGAATTTGGGTTTCGAATGTGATTTGGGTTTGGAATGCGATTAGGAATGAAAAGGAAATCACTTCACTGAATGAACTAAACAAGTGATAGCAAATTATCATTCAACCAAAAGGACCACTTACTCATCTAAAGCACTTAAGCAATTTTTGGAAAACGAATCTGATTCAATATGCAGAGCAAATGCCAATCAATGAAGCAACAAAAATCAAACTCGAGACAGTCCAAATGCAAGCAATCTAAAACCAAATTGATACAAAAATTGTGCCATGATTTCACTTGCGTGCCACATGCAAAAGAAATGAAGTAAACTTGCTACCAAGAGGAAGGAACTTAAACTCAAATGCTAGAGTACATTGCAATTGGTGTTGAACTCCAGAGGTTGTAATTCCAGGCCGAAACTCAGCTTGATACAAGGTGAAGGATTGAAACAACTTGATACACAAATAAAGGAAACTTATGTGCCAATTCTTGAAACTGTTTGCAGAATTATATAGCTGGTTAATTTAGCTTGAAAAGGGCTAGGCTATCAATGGAATTATCTGCTCAATTGAATAAGGAGGTGTGAAAACCGAAACTGGTTAAGGCAGAAAAGAAAAACTGAATTCAGATCAGAAATGGAATGCATGAGGCAACCCTGTATGCAGAAATGACATGCAGCAGCAATTTGGATGCAAAAATCATACAAGAAAACTGATTTCAGATGCAATAACGTTCCAATGCAAGGCTTCACTGACCCAGCTTCAGAAATGAGAATCGGGAATTGCAGAAGTGGGGTTAACTATCAGAGATAGAAAACAGACTTAAGCAAGCTGGCTGCAGAAATGCAATTGCTGATCGAATGCTGAAACTAACAATGCATGCTGAATTCGAACACAAAAGTCCACCACAAGGTGTATGAATCTTGATCCAAATCAGAACTTAGACTGCACTTGATACTCTATCAGAAATACTAAATTGAAACTGCACTCAATTGCTGATACACAGGACAGAACCTGAGTTCAGAACAGATGGTGTGCAAAAACTGAAAACTAAAACAGGGAACAATGAATTCAGAGGTGGAAACTGAGCTAACTTGACACGATTTCAGAGACATTAAACTGAGGATTTCAAGAATTAAAGTTGAATGGCTGAATTCGAAGCTGAAATGCAGAAAACAAAATTGAAACGTAGCATGTGCAGGAAATGCAGGAACACCAAACTGAACAAAATTTAGAAATGAAACTAAAAGTGAAACAACTTAACTCAACTAAACTAACACACTAGATGTGAAATACACTAAGAAATTCAGAAACTAAAATGATTGCAGAAAAGAAAGTTGATACATAGCTAATTACTCAGAAACGTAGAAATAGAAGTTGGCACGTGACTACAACTTGATACACAAGCAATTAAACAAGAATTAAACTGAAACTAAAGCAATTGTGCATAAAACAGCTCACTAGCTACTTACTTGAGGAATTGAAACCTAATTAGAACAGAATTGAATTGGAAAAGGAAACTAAACAGCAGATATGGAAATTCAGAAACAGAAATTGTGTGCCAGAAATGAAATTACAGCTAAGAAATTGAAAAGCATAAAGAAAACTAATCCTCAATCACTTCCTAGCTCAAGTACTCCTTGTTCGTCACGCAAGGGTGAGCCTCGAACCCGGAAGCTCAGCAAATCGATGGAAAACAGCCCATGCGATTCAAATCCAGCTCAGCTTGCTCAAATCTGAAATTCCCATTCGGTATCCTTCAATTCAGCTGTATCCGCGTGCGATGATGAGTTGGGGATGATCCAAGCAATCTAGGGAACCCCTCCAGAAGCTCGGGTCGATGGAAATGGA
Source organism: Boesenbergia rotunda (assembly GCA_024364735.1). Classification (NCBI taxonomy): domain Eukaryota; kingdom Viridiplantae; phylum Streptophyta; class Magnoliopsida; order Zingiberales; family Zingiberaceae; genus Boesenbergia; species Boesenbergia rotunda. Next base: position 54,855 of record JAGFNQ010004188.1, on the reverse strand, counting down.
GCACAACCGATCCAAAGGCAGCAAATGGAAGAACCGAAGAAACCCTCTCTCGGCTCTGTTTCTTGGGCAATTGAGAGCTGGAAATTCACCGAGAAACCTTCCACTGACCTAGAACTCGATCTAGTGAAGAAATCGAGGGGTCGCGCCCCTTGGATTGAAGAAAACTCTGAAGAAAACTAAGAACTGAAGAAGAAAGTGTTGCGTCGAGGAAGACGCGACAGGGAGAACTGCGAGTGAAGTTTGATTAAATACATAAGCATGAACGACCCAGATTGATCGGAGGAAATCCAACGGCTGATCTTGCTCTGATTTAATCCAAACTTTGATGATGATGATTAGGGGTCAGGATCTGCCTTGTGGTAGTTCGGATCCTCCAGATTTGCAACGGATGGTCCAGATCAACCTAATCTTTGAATGGACAGTCTAGAACCCTCCGAGCTCGATCCAACGGTCAAATGATCTCTGATTTTGATAAAACCTTCAGATCTTGATCCAGATGCTTGATCAACCCTAACCCTAGCTCGGATTGCTTCAGATGGACCCAGATGGCTCAGATCTAGCCGCTTTTGAATCGGACGGCCCAGATTAATTCGAAGCTTGATAACTCGATCCGGGTCCACTTCCGACTCAAGTTTGACCCAGTATGCCCTAGGTCCATGAACCTTTCATGCCTACAAAAATAGATCAAAAATTTAGTGGCAAAATAGTTCAAATATATCAAGATTTGCAATTAAGTCCAAAATAAAGGTAAGTTCTGAAACCTAGGGTAAATTCACAATTAAGCAAGAAAAATATGGGTCAAACTTGGATTTTGACATCTAAAATAATCAATAAAATGGTACTTATCAGCGCCCTGGGTCCAAGCCAAACTATGATCGAAGCAAACTCAGCCACGAAGCCAGCAGACCAAGTCAACCGGGGCACCCCCAACGTCCCGGGCGCCCCCGTCAGCTCCGAGGGCGATTATGGAGGTATAAGCGCTAACCGAGCTTCGGATGAGGGTTCTCGGATCCGAAGGCACGTGTCAGGCGCCCCCAGCGTCCAGGGTACCCCTGGGAGCACTATAAAAGGGGCTCAACCCCTAAGGCTTCGAACATCAATCTTCCAACGACTCTACGCTCTTCGTTCAAGCGCTCTGCTCCGGAAACCTCCGATCTCGAGATTCTAGCACCGACGACGACCCTCTGCTCTGAAGTACGATCTACACCGGGTGTCGGTAACGAAGAGTATATTTTTTTTATTGCACTACTATTGTACCAATCTTTGTAAATCTTTGCACCATTATAGAATTGCCCGCAGTAAACGGTCAACGACCGTGGGCCTTGGAGTAGGAGCCGACCGCGACTCGGAACCAAGTAAAAATACTTGTGTTCCGTGTGTTTGATTTAAATTTCCACTGCGTACTTTCTCTTTTCAATCCGAAACGTTTTCACGATTCACCCCCCCCCCCCCCCTCTATCGTGTTTTCTTGATCCAACAAGTGGTATCAGAGCGGGGAAGCTCAAATTTGGTGCAACCACCAATTTGGGAGTTTTTCGGATTTTTCTTCGAAATTTTTAACTTCTTTTTCTGATCGAATTTTTATCGTTAATCGAGGTTGGTGCAACACCACTCGATAAATTTTTTATATATATCTTCTTCCCGCACTACTAATCCAAGACAAAGTCTTGGGACAGTCTTTTTGTTAGTTTTATTTCAGAATATCTAAATGGCCATGCAAGAAGGGTTCAGTACAGTCAGACCACCACTCTTCAGTGGGGAGGACTTCTCCTACTGGAAGAGTCGGATGGAAGTTCACCTGAAAACTCAGGTGGACATGTGGATAATTATCCAATCTGGACTAGAAATCCCGAAGAACGCTGAAGGAGTGCCACAATCTTACACCGAATGGGACGCCTCGCTGAAGAGAAAGATCGAGGCCGATGCTAAAGCGACTCAAACATTCCAATGCGGCCTAACCAAAGAAGAGCTGAACCGGGTGGGACCATTCAACAGTGCAAAGGAACTCTGGGGTAAGTTAATTGAGTTGCACGAAGGAACCTCCGACACCCGAATCAGCAAGAGGGACCTACTGCTAAACAAGTTGTACACAATTAAGATGAACGACAACGAATCTGCAGCCCAGCTCCATGCCAGAATCTAAGAGCTGATGAACGGTCTACATTCAATCGGTCACAAGGTAGAAAACTGTGACCTGATTAGGTACACCCTTAACGCTTTCCCGAGAAACACTTTGTGGGCATCTATGGTAGATGCGTACAAAGTTTCAAGGGATCTGTCTAAAATCAAATTAGATGAGTTGTTTTCTGAACTTGAATTACATGAGCAGACTAACTGCACCCTGGCCGAGAAAGGCATTGCCTTTGTTGCAGGTAAAACTGGAAAGATGACCAAGAAGAAGCCCCAACCTGCACCCGAGTCTGACTCTGATTCACACTCAGAAGACAGCGAAGGAAATCGACCCAAGCTGGTTCGGCTAGTCCGGGATTACTACAAGGAACTGAAAAACCAGACCAACAGAAGGAAAGCCAGCCAAAGAAAGGATGAGCCAGCTGAACCCTCAAATGAAAAGACCAAACCAAATGTGACCTATTACGAATACAAAAAGAAGGGTCACTACAAGACGGAATGCCCCAATCTGAAGGAGACGAAGAAGACAAGAAGGAAGAAGGCCCTTCAAGCAACGTGGGACGAGTCCTCCTCTGAAGAAGAAGAAGAGGCCCCACAGTTGAACCTGCTCGCCCTGACTGCTTCGGAAGAAATCGAGACCGAATCAGAATCGGAGCCGGACGACGGAAAGCTCACATTCTCAGAAGACGGCAAAATCACCGTAAGTGGATTTTCTAGAAGTCAATTGTCAGAATTAATTGCGTATCTATCTCGAGACTTGGCGAAAGCCAAAATCTGAGTTGAGTCCCTTCGACAGGAAGTAAAACTCCTGAAAGAGGGAGCTGACTCTAGTTCCTTAACTGAGATGGTTCAAGAAGGAACCTCTACTCAAGTTGAAAAACTTGAGAAAGAGAACTCCTCCTTGAAAACTCAAGTCAAGGATCTTAGAGCAGCGTTGGAACGATTCACTTCTGGTTCCAAGGGTCTTGATATGCTCCTTGAAAAACAGAAGTCTGTTCTAAATCGATCCGGGTTAGGTTATTGAACCAAGGCTAGATAAAGATCATACTATGCTGTACTGAATCAGTCTAGAACCAAAGTTCAGGCATGGGTACCCAAACTATGCCTGAACAACGAAACTGGATCAAATCAGTATTGGATCCCCAAGGACAAGATACACATCTTGCGAACCATTACCGTGGCTTTAGTCCAGGGGGAGCCAACTTAAAAACTATTTTTATAGTTAAATGAATTTCTTTTCCTGTTTTAAAATTGCATGAGTGCTTGTCTATTTATTCTCTGCAATTTACCATGCTTAGACCTAGGACTGGTTAGACTAAGGACTAAACCAGTTAACTGAAATTTGAACAACATAGTATTGGGTGGCGGTGAGATGATAGTACGTTAGGGAAGCCTTTTCTAATAAGGTCAAGTATACACTACTTGGTCTCTTTAGACTGGTGAAACTAGCCGAAGCTACCGATCCAAGACCCAAACTAGTTAGACCAGAATTTCTCAAAAGTAATTTTGAAAATGAAACTTCATTAAAAGGCTTTGTCAAGGAAAGGGTTGATGATCTAATAAGGCTACGGCCAAAGAAGGCCTTGTGCCCCGCCAAGACCTGGAAGCCAATTTTTGAAATTCAAATACAATTTACTCTTGGTCAAATTCAAATCTAACACAAATTTTCAATTAATTTTAGATTCAAATATTCCTTTTCAAAATAAATTCAAAAGCAACTGTTTTCAAAATTAATTTAACCTTTCAAAATTAATCATGGTCTTTTCAAAATAAATCTTTCTACTAAAACCTGTCTCACAAAAACCCATAAGGTTAACGTGCTTGATAACTCTAGATTGGGTGAGACAGACTAGGTTGTGAAAATCAATTTAGGCTACTCCTGATTCTAATTGGATCCAAATCAACAAACTCATTATGTGTAGGAACATAAAGATTTGGACCAATGGATGTTGGATAGCGGGTGCTCCAGACACATGACTGGGGATAAATTGAAATTCACCAAACTCAAGTTCAAGAACCTAGGCTCAGTAGTATTTGGCAACAATGCTACACTCAAAGTGATTGGGTCAGGTAACATTGAACTCAAATCTGACTTTGTTATTAAAAAGGTGCTTTTGGTTGAAGATTTTAAATTTGACTTGCTTAGTATAAGTCAATTGTATTATACTGGCTATATAGTTACCTTTACCAACTCTAACTGCCTGATTAGAAACTTGCAAGACTCATAAATCATGCTTAAGGGCTCTAGGAAAAATAATGTTTATACTATAAACCTACCCTTAGTACCTAAATGCATGTTAACTCAGTTAGAAGAATCAAACCTCTGGCATAGGAGATTAGGTCACACTAATGTGAGATTAATTTCAAAAATCACCCAACTTGGCCTAATTAAAGGTATACCCAAAATTAAGAACCATGAAAACTTAATGTGTGAATCATGCAATCAAGGTAAACAAACCAGGTCTAATCACAAACTAATTCAATCTGATCTAACTCAAACCACACTTAAGCTCCTGCACCTTGACCTATTTGATTCACATGGAGCCAAGTAACTAAGCGAAAACCGGTACTGCTTAGTAATTGTTGATGATTACTCTAGGTTTACCTGGGTTAGGTTCCTAAAAACCAAAGATGAAACCCTAAACTTATTTTGTGATTTTTGTAAGTTAACTGAAAATCAAAATGACACCAAAATTAAAAGGCTTAGGAGTGATCACGGGGGAGAGTTTGAAAATCAATGATTCGAGGAGTTTTGTAAGATAAACGGGTATATACACGAATTTTCGTGTCCTAGAATCCCCCAGCAAAATGGGATAGTTGAACGGAAAAATAGAACCCTACAAGAAGCCGCTAGGGCTATGCTCAATGAATTTAACCTAGCTAACCAATTTTGGGTAGAAGCAATTAGTACGGCTTGTTACATCCAAAATAGGGTCCTAATTAACAAACGACACAATAAAACACCCTATGAATTATACTACCATAGACTTCCAAACCTACATTACCTAAGGGTCTTTGGGTGCAAAGTCCATATCCTAAACACCAAGGACTATCTAAGTAAATTCCAGTCAAAGACAACCCCAGGCATCTTCTTAGGATATTCAACAATAAGTAGAGCCTATAGGTTTATAATAAATAAACTAAGAAAATTGAAGAAACAACAAATATGATATTTGATGAAGAAATTAATTTAAAATCTGATAATCCAGATCTAGATTCATCAAATACTGATCAAGAAGATAATGAACAAACTGTTGAACCTTTAATTGAACCCCTAAATGAACTAACTATTGAACCAACTATTGAGTCAATTGAACCAATAATTGAACCAACCCAAGTAGTTGAACGAAATACTGAACCAAACTGACCGGCCGGACCTGAGGCTGAACCAAGTTCCAGAAAAACTAAGAAACCCAGACTCAGTCACCCAACTGATCAAATTGTGGGTGATCCAACCTTAGGAGTCAGAACTAGGTCCTCCTATAGGAACCTTAGTCAGATTGCACTGATTTCAAAAATTGAACCTAAGACTATAGAGGAAACCTTACCTGATCCTGATTAGATCATAGCAATGCAAGAAGAGTTAGCCCAGTTTGAGAGAAACCAAGTCTGGGAACTAGTACCTAAACCTGAGGGTAAATCCATTATTGATACTAAGTGGGTTTTTAGGAATAAGCTAAATGATCAAGGAGAAATAGTGAGAAATAAAGCCCGTTTAGTAGCCAAAGGGTTCAGTCAAGTAGAAGGGTTAGATTATGACGAAACCTATGCCTCAGTAGCTAGACTTGAGTCCATTAGAATGTTATTAGCCTTTGCATCCCATAAAGGATTTAAACTCTACCAAATGGATGTAAAGTCAGCTTTTCTAAATGGATTTATTAAGGAAAAAGTCTATGTAGGACAACCCCCGGTTTTGAGGACTTAGAAAGACCTGACCATGTTTACAAACTCACTAAAGCACTTTATGGACTAAAACAAGCACCTAGGACATGGTATGAACGTCTATCAACCTACCTCATTTCTAAGGAATTTAACCAGGGACAAATTGACTCAACCTTATTTATTAAGACCTTAGAAAAGGACATCTTTATTGCACAAATCTACGTCGACGATATAATTTTTGGATCCACCAACTCAAATTTCTTAAAAGAATTTGTTAAAATAATAGAAAATGAATTCGAAATGAGCTTAGTTGGTGAGCTCAACTTCTTTCTAGGGTTACAAATTAAGCAAACTAGGGATGGAAATTATGTCCATCTATCCAAATATACTAAGGAGTTAATAAAGAAATTCAAAATGGACAACTCCAAAAGCATAAGTACCCCCATGGCCACAAATGTAAAAATAGATAGTGACCCTGATGGTAAACCAGTAGACCTTAAACTTTATAGAAGTATGATTGGTAGTCTACTTTACCTTACAACCAGTAGACCTGATATCCTTTTTGCTGTAGGAATGTGTGCTAGATACCAAACCTGTGCTAAGAAAACGCACTTAGCAGCCCTAAAAAGAATACTAAGATACGTTAAGGGCACCCTAAATGTAGGGATTTGGTATCCTAGGACCTCAACTTTTGACTTGTCAGGATACTCGGATTCTGACTATACTGGTTGTAAACTAGATAGAAAGAGTACAAGTGGAAGCTGCCAACTGTTAGGAAACAGTCTAGTAAGTTGGTGCAGCAGAAAGCAGCATTGTCTAGCTCTATCCACAACTGAAGCTGAGTATGTTACCTTAGGAGAGTGTGTAGCACAACTCTTATGGATGATGCACACTCTTAAAGACTTCCAGCTCAACTACACTCAAACTCAAGTCTACATTGACAATATAAGCTCAATTAATCTAACTAAGAATCCAATCCAACACTCTAGAACTAAATACAT
>JAGFNQ010004188.1:29657-47740 GCA_024364735.1 Boesenbergia rotunda | reverse complement strand
TCTCACAAGCACCTTAGGGTACTTTTGATTGATCACCTAGAATGGATTGAGATGCTTAGGTCTTTGCCTTGATTCAAGATGCTTAAGTCAGTGCATCTGTAGTAATTGGGGCACTAAATACCAATCAACAGTAATCAAGTTAAGTATCAAGCTTAGAAAATCTAACTGAATCAGAACACTTAACTTGACTAACCCTAGCAAAAGCTACTGTTTATAACAGTTAGTAAGTAGCTAATTGGGTTAGACAAGACCCGAAAGAGATAATTCAAATTGATTTGGTCTAGTTTATACCTTCAATTGGTTCAGTACAACATCTTAATTCTATTGCTAAGCATGTTTTTTTTGCTATATTGTTTTTTGATATATGGCAAAGGGGGAGTGATTGGAAAGGAGAGAAGAGAAGGTTTTAAAATTTTTTTAATTTCATCTCCTTTTTCAAAAAGTAAAATTCCTTGTCATAAATTATTTTCAAAAAATCATTTTCTAAGTACGTGACTTAAATTATTTTCAAAATCTTCTAAGTACTTGACTTAAACTATTTTCGAAAATTCTCTAAGTACTTAACTTTAAATATCTCTAATAGAAAAGTTTCTAAGTATTAATTTCAAAATTTCCTTGAAAACTTTCTAAAGTGCTAAAGAGGTTGGAAAATTTTTCACAACTCAAAAATATGATAGAAATTTTTTTCAGTATTAAAACTACAGAATAAGTTTAGAAAATCTTCAAAAGTGTGAAAACTAAGTATTTACTTGAAAATTTTCTAAGTGTAAATTCTCTAAGTATAAATTTTTCAAGTGCCCAACCCAAAATACTTTTTGGAAAATATTTTCTAACTTAAACCTTTTTTTTGAAAATGTTCTAAGTATTGAAAAACCATTTCCCTTTTAGACTTAGAAACTTTTTCAAAACCTACGAACCTTTGAAAATCCTAGGGGGAGATTCCTTCCAGGGGGAGGAAATTAAATTTACACTTTACCTGCTTTTTGTTTAAACTTAACTTTTTGAACCGGGTTGCCATAAATCAAAAAGGGGGAGATTGTTGGTGCAGGCAGCACCTAAGTCGAACCTGGGTTTTGATAATGGCAAAGGGTTCAAGAGTTAAGATGTTATTGTGGTCTAATGTGTTCACTGAGTGTGCAGAAAGAAGTCCTGGCGAAGGGCTGCTGGGCACCTAGCGAAGGGCTGCTCGGCATCGAAACCCTAAGACCTGGCGAAGGGCTGTTGGGCACCTGGCTAAGGGCTGCTAGGAGTCTAAGACCTAGCGAAGGGCTGCTAGGCACCGGGCGAAGGGCTGTTGGGAATCTAAGTGCTTGGTACCGAAGACCTAGCGAAGGGCTGCTAGGCACCTGGCGAAGGACTATTGGGCAAAAGTCCAACCGGAGGAGCCGGTTGGCAAAAGGTAAACTCTCCTGAGAGGAATAGGTGAGGACGCGTTCCCCATCGAGGGAACAGTAGGCGTCGGTTCGACCTAGGGTTCCATTTGGGAGACTGGAAGTCAGAACCAAGACAGCTACGGTTATAGAAATCAACTAATATTCTTGCCTTATTGTTTTGGAACTAACCTTGAATGCAGAGACCAAGGAAATGTGTTTCTGCAGCTCAGAATGCCCCAAAGGAGAGGGGCAGGCAGCTAGGCCAGGCACCAAGGAGGTCCCGGGCGCCCAAGGTCAAAAACAAAACAAGGAAGCAAGAATTGCTTCGGAACAACCTTGGGCAAGGCGCCCCGGGCGCCCAAGGTCAAAGCAATCGAAGCAAAATAGTATGAAGCCAGCGGACCAAGTCAAGTAGGGTGCCCCCAACGTCCTGGGCACCCCCGTTAGCTCTAGAGCCGATTCGTAGGGGATAAGCGCTGACCAAGCTTCGGATAGAGGTTCTCGGATCCGAAGGCACGTGTCAGGCGCCCCCGACGTCCCAGGCGCCCCCAGGAGCACTATAAAAGGGGCTCGACCCCAAGGCTTCAGAACAACAATTTTCCAACGCTTCTACTCTCTTCGTTCAAGCGCTCTGCTCCGGCAAACTCCGATCTCGGGATTCTAGCGACGACGATGACCCTCTGCTCCGAAGTACAATCTACACCGGGCGTCGGTAACGAAAAGTGTAGTCATTTATTTACTGCAATATTTCTGTATTATACTCTGTAAACCTTTGTGCGAATATAGAATTACCCGCAGTAATCAGTCAAGGACCATGGGCCTTGGAGTAGGAGCCGACCGCGACTCCAAACCAAGTAAAACTACTTGCGTTCTTTGTGTGTATGTTCTAATTCCGGTGCGTATTCTCTTTTTATTAATCCGAAACGTTTTCACGATATTCACCCCCCCTCTATCGTGTTTCTCGATCCAATAAGTGGTATCAGAGCGGCACCTAAGTCGACCCTGAGTTTTAATAATGGCAATGGTTTACAGAGTATAATACAGAAATATTGCAGTAAATAAATGACTACACTTTTCGTTACCGATACCCGGTGTAGATTGTACTTCAGAGCAGAGGGTCGTCGTCAGCGCTAGAATCCCGAGATCGGTGTTTGCCGGAGCAGAGCGCTTGAACGAAGAGAATAGAGGCGTTGGAAAATTGTTGTTCTGAAGCCTTGGGGTCGAGCCCCTTTTATAGTGCTCCTGGGGGCGCATGGGACGTCGGGGGCGCCTAACACGTGCCTTCGGATCCGAGAACCTCTATCTGAAGCTTGGTCAGCGCTTATCCCCTATGAATCGGCTCTGGAGCTGACGGGGGCGCCCGGGACATTGGGGGCGCCCTACTTGACTTGGTTCGCTGGCTTCTTACTATTTTGCTTCGATTGCTTTGACCTTGGGCGCCCGGGGTCTCCGAGGCGCCCTGCCCAAGGCTGTTCCGAAGCAATTCTTGCTTCCTTGTTTTGTTTTTGACCTTGGGCGCCCGGGACCTCCCGGGCGCCTGGCCCAGCTGCCTGCTCCTCTCCTTTGGGGTGTTCTAAGCTGCAAAAACACATTCCCTTGGTCCCTGCGTTCAAGGTTAGTTCCAAAACAACAAGGCAAGAATATTAGTTGATTTCTACAGCCGTAGCTGTCTTGGTTTTGACTTCGGGTCTCCCAAATGGAACCCTAGGTCGAACCGACGCCTACTGTTCCCTCGACGGGGAACGCGTCCTGACCTACTCCTCTCAGGTGAGTTTACCTTTTGCCAACCGGCTCCTCCGATTGGACTTTTGCCTAGCAATCCTTCGCCAGGTGCCTAGCAGCCCTTCACCAGGTCTTCGGTACCAAGCAGTCCTTCGCCAAGTGCCTAGCAGCCCTTCGCCAGGTCTTAGATTCCCAGCAGCACTTCACCAGGTGCCTAGCAGCCCTTCGCCAGGTCTTAGACTCCTAGCAGCCCTTTGCCAGGTGCCCAGCAGCCCTTCGCCAGGTCTTAGGGTTTCGATGGCTAGCAGCCCTTCGCTAGGTGCCCAGCAGTCCTTCGCCAGGACTTCTTTCTACACACTCAGTGAACACATTAGACCACAATAACATCTGAACTCTTGAACCCTTTGCCATTATCAAAACCCAGGTTCGACTTAGGTGCTGCCTGCACCAACAATCTCCCCCTTTTTGATTTATGGCAACCCGGTTCAAAAAGTTAAGTTTAAACAAAAAGCAGGTAAAGTGCCAATTTAATTTCCTCTCTCTGGAATGAATCTCCCCCTAGGTTTTTCAAAGGTTCGCGGGTTTTGAAAAAGTTTCTAAGTCTAAAATGGAAATGGTTTTTCAATACTTAGAACATTTTCAAAAAAAAGGTTTAAGTTAGAAAACATTTTCCAAAAAGTATTTTGGGTTGAGCACTTAGAAAATTTATATTTAGAGAATTTACACTTAGAAAATTTTCAGGTAAATACTTAGTTTTCACACTTTAGAAGATTTTCTAAACTTATTCTGAAAAATTTTCCAACCTCTTTAGCACTTTAGAAAGTTTTCAAGGAAATTTTGAAATTAATACTTAGAAACTTTTCTATTAGAAAATTTTAAAGTTAAGTACTTAGAGAATTTTCGAAAATAGTTTAAGTCAAGTACTTAGAAGATTTTGAAAATAATTTAAGTCAAGTACTTAGAAGATTTTGAAAATAATTTAAGTCAAGTGCTTAGAAAATGATTTTTTGAAAATAATTTATGACAAACAAATGGCAATTGACTAATTTTACTTTTTGAAAAAGGAGATGAAATTAAAAAAAAAATTTAAAACCTTCTCTCCTTTCCAATCACTCCCCCTTTGTCATATATCAAAAAACAATATAGTAAAAAAAACATGCTTAGCAATAGAATTAAGATGCTGTACTGAACCAATTCTAGGTATAAACTGGTCCAAATCAATTTGAATTTTCTCTTTCTTGTCCTGTCTAACCCAATTAGCTACTTACTAACTGTTATAAACAGTAGCTTTTGCTAGGGTTAGTCAAGTTAAGTGTTCTGATCAAGTTAGATTTTCTAAGCTTGACACTTTAACTTGATTACTGTTGATTGGTATTTAGTGTCCCAATTACTGCAGATGCACAGACTTAAGCATCTTGAATCAAGGCAAAGACCTAAGCATCTCAACCCATTCTAGGTGATCAATCAAAAGTACCCTAAGGTGCTTGTGAGATACTGGCTTCTAGATCTATAGGTGCATACAGTTCTAGGGTTAGGGCCTAGGCTAAGTTCATTTTGTGAAAAAGCCCTAGTTTTGAAAGGGATAATTTTTCTTAAGAAAAACTAAGTCAAAAAATTATAAAAAAAATGCACAAAGAAAATGATTTTTCAAATTAAGTAGGAACTGATAAGTAATAAAACAGTTTTACCAAAACATAGTAGTAGAGCAAATCTATTCTACCAAGCATAACCCTAACTTAGTGACTGATAAAAGGCAGATAATCAACATGCAGCTAGATATGATAAGTGCTTAGAAGTCAATTGGTCAATGTGAGGACCAGATACCATAGTCAAACCATAGTCAAATACATGTCAATCCTACTGAGTAGGGGTAGTCAAGTAGTCAACAGTACAATAGAAAATATCAATCTGAACTAAGAGGAAGGACCGGGATGATCAGATGAGCTGGGCTGCCAGGATCGGAATAACGACATCATTTCATTATATCGTGCGTCGTTAGTTTCTCGATCGGCTCTGAGGGCATTTATATACTCAGTGTAACGGGCGTCATTTGCTTCCATATACTCTGCGTGATTGGCTTCCATTTCCTCCCTGAGACTGTGGACCTCTGTCTGAAGTAGAGCTAGCCTCTCGTCAGTCGTCGGAGGTGATGGCTTGTCCATCTGCTCTCGAATCTCGGCAGCTAGATCTGCGACATCGACCTCTACCTCCTCATCAGAATCGATCTGCGGTCCGGCTCACTTATGTCTCCATGATAAAACCCTGGTACCCGAGACCTCTATGCCCGCTAGAGAAAAGTTTCTAAAACCTATTTCATCAAATTCGGTCATTGTGGTCATCTCTCTATCGGTGATATTACGACCGTGATGATGAAGAATAGAGGTGATGATGTGGCAGTAAGGGGTGCGTACCCGCCCCTGAGTAGTAACACTGGATGCATATAGAATGGTGTGGAACATGTGGAGTCCAATATCTATGTCTAAGTGATGGATCAATGCGTACAGTAAGAAGGTGTGGAATAGTCACATGGTCGCGACGTCCCTAGTGGACAAGGGTAGAATGCAACGGACTAGGACTCTACAAAGAGCATAGTCCTGGACTTGAAGATCTACAGACTGAAACCGTCTAGTCAAAGGGTTTCAGACATCTCTATAAAAATAGGAATATAGGGTGTCCAGGTCAATGTGTGAGTAGGGAGCATCAAAGGGAGGATCTCTAGGAGGATAACAGCAGAAAGTGGACTGAGAAAGTCGTAGTCCAAGAAATCTGTTAAGCAACGAGGGTGTTATTATCAAGGGCATCCCTTGTATTGTGGTGACAAAGATAAGGTCATTTTGTCTGACTATATTGTTGTAGAATTCTGCACATAGGGTTGTGTTCACGGGATGAGTGTAGAAGACAAGGTTATCAAGTTGATAGAAGTTTATGACATTCATAGCTAACGGACAGGATTGGGTAAAAAACTGTCTATTTAGGAAACTCGTTTTGATAGGTTTATACGTCGTCCTAGCGAATTTATTGCATAGTTCCAAGGTCAGAAACCTAGGGTCGGGGCTAGGTTCGGTCTCGGGGTTTGGTTGATTTGCACGACGTTTTCTAAAATAATAAGAAATATGCGTTTAAGGGTAGAAATAATAAAGAAATTAATTTTAAGTGCAAAAGAAATGATACCTAGTAGCCATCCGGGGGAGGCATGGTTGAGGTGGAGTGGTCGAGGGCACGAGAGGGTCGCTCGGTCGCCTTGGAAGGAGAAGAGTTAGAGAGGAGAAGTGTTTTAGGTGTGGCAAAAGAAGGGAGTTTCAGGTGCTTTATATAGAAGGTGGTCGGTCGGGCGCCCGAGAGGTCTTGGGCGCCCGGGTTAGAAGGAAGCTGCCTTTGGCAGCTTTTCTGCCCTGACCTGGTTCTGGATGGGGGCGCCCGTGATGGCCTGGGCGCCCGGAGTCAGGTGAAAACTGCTATGTGCAGCTTTTTCGATTTTGACCCTGTCCTTGGGGGCGCCCGTGAGGATCCGGACGCCTAACTTAGATAGGTATTTAAAGCTTTTCAGTCTTGATCGAAGAGAAAGGGAGGGGGCGCCCGAGGGGTCACGGGCGCCCGATTTGACTGTTGTTTGACAAGTTTGACTGTTTGACCGGGTTTAACTGTAATGACCAACAACCAAGATAATTCAACTCTAAATTCAACAATATTATCGAAATCAGATTTTGTATTAACTTAATTCCTAACTATCTCACCCGGTATCTAGTTATCAATCACGTTAACCTTATGAGTTTTTGTGAGACAGGTTTTAGTAGAGAGATTTATTTTCAAAAGACCATGATTAACTTTGAAAAGTTAAATTAATTTTAAACACAATTTAATTTAATTTTGAAAAGAAATATTTGAATCTAAGATTAACTGAAAATTTGTGTTAGATTCGAATTTGACAAAGAGTAAATTGAATTTGAATTTCAAAAATTGGCTTCCAGGTCTTGGCGAGGCACAAGGCCTTCTTTGGCCGTAGCCTTATTGGATCATCAACCCTTTCCTTGACAAAGCCTTTTAGTGAAATTTCATCTTCAAAATTATTTTTTGATAAATTCTGGTCTAACTAGTTTAGGTCTTGGATCGGTAGCTTCGGCTAATTCCACCAAAATGGCTTCCCTAACGTACTATCATCTCACCTCCACCCAATACTATGTTGTTCAAATTTTAGTTAATCGGTTTAGTCCTTAATCTAACCAGTCCTAAGTCTAAGCATGGTAAATTGCAGAAAGTAAATAGACATGCAATTATACAATTTAAAACAAGAAAAGAAATTCATTTAACTATAAAAATGGTTTTTAAGTTGACTCCCCCTGGACTAAAGCCATGGTAATGATTAGACAAGATATGAATCTGGTCCTTGGGGATCCAATACTAATTTGGTCCAGCTTGGTTATTCAGGCATAGTTTGGGTACCCATACCTGAACTTTGGGTCTAGACTAATTCAGTACAGCATAGTAAGACCTTAGTCTAGCCTTGGTTCGATAACCTAACCCGGATCGATTTAGAACGGACTTCTATTTTCCAAGAATCATGTCAAGACCCTTGGAACCAGAAGTGAATCATTCTAAGGCTGCTCTAAGGTCCTTGACTTGAGTTTTCAAGAAGGAGTTCTCTTTCTCAAGTTTTTCAACTTGAGTAGAGGTTCCTTCTTGAACCTTTTCAGTTAAGGATCTAGAGTCAACTCCCTCTTTCAGGAGTTTTACTTCCTGTCGGAGGGACTCGACTCAGATTTTGGCTTTCGCCAAGTCGCGAGATAGATAGACAATTAATTCTGATAATTGAACTCTAGAAAACCCACTTACAGTGATTTTGCCGTCTTCTAAAAATGTGAGCTTTCCGTCATCTGGCTCCGATTCTGATTCGGTCTCAATTTCTTCTGAAGCAGTCAGGGCGAGCAGGTTCGACTGTGGGGCCTCTTCTTCTTCTTCAGAGGAAGACTCGTCCCACGTTGCTTGAAGGGCCTTCTTCCTTCTTGTCTTCTTCGTCTCCTTCAGATTGGGGCATTCCGTCTTGTAGTGACCCTTCTTTTTGCATTCGTAGCAGGTTACATTTGGTTTGGTCTTTTCAGTCACTAAGTTAGGGTTATGCTTGGTAGAATAGATTTGCTCTACTTCTGTGTTTTGGTAAAACTGTTTTATTACTTATCAGTTCCTACTTAATTTGAAAAATCATTATCTTTGTGCATTTTTTTATAATTTTTTGACTTAGTTTTTCTTAAGAAAAATTACCCCTTTCAAAACTAGGGCTTTTTCCCAAAATGGACTTAGCCTAGGCCCTAACCCTAGAACTGCATGCACCTATAAATCTAGAAGCCAGCATCTCACAAGCACCTTAGGGTACTTTTGATTGATCACCTAAAATGGGTTGAGATGCTTAGGTCTTTGCCTTGATTCAAGATGCTTAAGTCAGTGCATCTGCAGTAATTGGGGCACTAAATATCAATCAACAGTAATCAAGTTAAAGTGTCAAGCTTAGAAAATCTAACTTGATCAGAACACTTAACTTGACTAACCCTAGCAAAAGCTACTGTTTATAACAGTTAGTAAGTAGCTAATTGGGTTAGACAGGACCCGAATGAGAAAATTCAAATTGATTTGGTCCAGTTTATACCTTGAATTGGTTCAGTACAGCATCTTAATTCTATTGCTAAGCATGTTTTTTTGCTATATTGTTTTTTGATATATGGCAAAGGGGGAGTGATTGGAAAGATGAGAAGAGAAGGGTTTAAAAAAATTTTAATTTCATTTCCTTTTTCAAAAAGTAAAATTCCTTAAGTCAATTGTCATTTATTTGTCATAAATTATTTTCAAAAAATCATTTTCTAAGCACTTGACTTAAATTATTTTCAAAATCTTCTTAGTACTTGACTTAAATTATTTTCGAAAATTCTCTAAGTACTTAACTTTAAATTTCTCTAATAGAAAAGTTTCTAAGTATTAATTTCAAAATTTCTTTGAAAACTTTCTAAAGTGCTAAAGAGGTTGGAAAATTTTTCACAACTCGAAAATATGGTAGAAATTTTTTTTCAGTATTAAAACTTCAGAATAAGTTTAGAAAATCTTCTAAAGTGCGAAAACTAAGTATTTACCTGAAAATTTTCTAAGTGTAAATTCTCTAAGTATAAATTTTCCAAGTGCCCAACCCAAAATACTTTTTGGAAAATGTTTTCTAACTTAAACCTTTTTTTTGAAAATGTTCTAAGTATTGAAAAACCATTTCCCTTTTAAACTTAGAAACTTTTTCAAAACCCGCGAACCTTTGAAAAACCTAGGGGGAGATTCCTTCCATGGGAGGAAATTAAATTTGCACTTTACTTGCTTTTTGTTTAAACTTAACTTTTTGAACCGGGTTGCCATAAATCAAAAAGGGGGAGATTGTTGGTGCAGGCAGCACCTTAGTCGATCCTGGGTTTTGATAATGGCAAAGGGTTCAAGAGTTAAGATGTTATTGTGGCCTAATGTGTTCACTGAGTGTGTAGAAAGAAGTCCTGGCGAAGGGCTGCTGGGCACCTAGCGAAGGGCTGCTAGACATCGAAACCCTAAGACCTGGCGAAGGGCTGCTGGGCACCTGACGAAGGGATGCTAGGAGTCTAAGACCTGGCGAAGGACTGCTAGGCACCTGGTGAAGGACTGCTGGGCAAAAGTCCAACCGGAGGAGCCGGTTGGCAAACGGTAAACTCTCCTGAGAGGAGTAGGTGAGGACGCGTTCCCCGTCGAGGGAACAGTAGGCGTCGGTTCGACCTAGGGTTCTATTTGGGAGACCCGAAGTCAGAACTAAGACAGCTACCGCTGTAGAATCAACTAATATTCTTGCCTTGTTGTTTTGGAACTAACCTTGAAAGCAAGGACCAAGGGAATGTGTTTCTACAGCTCAGAATGCCCCAAAGGAGAGGGGCAGGCAGTTGGGCCAGGCGCCCGGGAGGTCCCGGGCGCCCAAGGTCAAAAACATAACAAGGAAGCAAGAATTGCTTCGGAACAGCCTTGGGCAGGGCGCCCGGAGGCCCCGGGCGCCCAAGGTCAAATCAATCAAAGCAAAATCAGTATGAAGCTAGCGGACCAAGTCAAGTAGGGCGCCCCCAACGTCCCGGGCACCCCCGTCAGCTCCAGAGCCGATTCGTAGGGGATAAGCGCTGACCAAGCTTCGGATAGAGGTTCTCGGATCCGAAATCACGTGTCAGGCGCCCCCGACGTCCCAGGCGCCCCCAGGAGCACTATAAAAGGGGCTCGACCCCAAGGCTTCAGAACAACAATTTTCCAACGCCTTTACTCTCTTCGTTCAAGCGCTCTGCTCTGGCAAACTACGATCTCGGGATTCTAGCGCCGACGACAACCCTTTGCTCCGAAGTACAATCTACATCGGGCGTCGGTAACGAAAAGTGTAGTCATTTATTTACTGCAATATTTCTGTATTATACTCTGTAAACCTTTGCACAAATATAGAATTGCCCGCAGTAAACGGTCAAGGACCGTGGGCCTTGGAGTAGGAGCCGACCGCGACTCTGAACCAAGTAAAACTACTTGTGTTCCTTGTGTGTATGTTCTAATTCCGCTGCGTATTCTCTTTTTATTAATCCGAAACGTTTTCAATATATTCACCCCCCCTCTATCGTGTTTCTTGATCCAACAGGTGGATGATTCCCTGGAGCACCTCCGGCTAGATCTCGTAGCTCCTTGTGGGTGGAGAAACCTCTCCACAACCTCTGGACACTATCTTAGCAAAGAAGGCTACTAACAAGCTTTGACCAAGCAAGTTTCGCTAAGAATGAAAAGCCTGAAACGAGCTCCTTTAAATAGAGCTCGAGTCTGAAATGACCGCTACCAGTTACAGGGGCAGTCGACTGGTCCCACTCATATTTGAATGTTACTGTTGGTGCTTGGATGACTAGAGGGGGGGGGGGTGAATGTAGCCAAACACAAATGATTTCCTCTTTTTGAGATTTCTGCACTTAAGCGTTAGCAGCAACAGCGGAAGCAAAATACAGAGAGATGCAGAAATGCAGAGGTGAACAGAACACTAAGACACAAATCACAAACTCTAACACGAGGATGTACAAGGTTAAGGGATAACTTGCCCCTACTCCTTGGCGTGCCCGTGAGGTGGGCGATCCCTTGATCGTCAGCAGATCAAGCCCCGGAAAATCCGGATAAATGAATCCTCCTTCTCGGTGGAGAAACCTCTCCACACAATATCTCAACAGATATGAACTAAAAGCATTGAGACAGCAACCAGAAAGCTTACAGAGCACTCGGACAGAAGAAACCCAAGAACACTACACCGAGCTCCACTCAGCACAAACCTCACGCAAGAACTCCCTGCTCTTCGTGTCTGCTTGCTGATGGACTCGCCAAGCTCTTTTTTCTCTTCCAAGCGCTCAAGTATCAGAGTATATGCTCAAGCTTAAAGATTCACAGATTGCCAAAGGATGATCAAGTGTTGCAGTTTTTTTTCTCTTCTTCGCCAGCCAACACTTAACTGCTGTTGCTGTCGCCAGACGCTCCTCTGCAGCTCCCAGCTGCTCATCTGCAACTGCCCAGCTACCCTGACCTCTCCTGGACTCCCTGAGCTCTCCTCAACCGAGCCCCAGTCGAGACCCAGGTCAGCTTCTAGTCGTTGCCAGCAGCGCCAGCATCCGTTGAAACCTGAGAAGAAGAAATAGCCAAACCTGATACATGGAAAGTCCCCAATTGACTCTCCTCCTTTGTTTGAATCCTCCTGTATCACCTGCATACTTAACAGACACTTAGCAAATGAAATCAACGAGAATCTGTAAGCAGCAGAGAAAACACAGAGCAAAACAAACACGATCAGAACTCTGACAGTGGATTTGAATTAAAGTTTACTACTACTGATCAGTCTCCAGACCAATCAGAGAGGTCCCTGATCGGTCACCGGACCGATTAGGATCTATCCTGATCGGTCCACGGTGAGAAATCTGGGATCGCGACTTCTAGTGATTGGTCACCAGATCGATCACAGGTCGTGGATCGGTCACCTGACCGATCCACCCCTTTGCTGAGGGTTTCTTCAGCTTAGTAGGCCAAACCCACTGATCGGTCACCTAACCGATCAGGTTGTGGCCTGATCAGTCTTGTGACCGATCAGGGCACTCCCTGACCGATCAGGATCCATCTTGATCGGTCATAATGAGGAACTCATGATATTTGATCGGTCAGCCTGACCGATCATGGTTCCTCACAGAAAGGCTCTGAAATCTCTCTGATTGTTCACCAGAATGATCAGAAGCTCTCCCTGATCGGTCACTAGACCGATCAGGATCCGAACCGAAGCTAAACAAAGTTTCTGTTCTCTCCCTGATCGACCACCAGACCGATCAGACTTCTCTGGATCGATCACCAGACCGATCCACAACAGGGAATTCGTGCCAACTCCCTGATCGGTCACCAGACCGATCCAGTCAAGACCAATTCAACCCTGAGTCCAGAGAATAACCTCTCTAGCCTTCTCTGACTCATTCTGGTCCAAGAGAACGAGCTCACGTGCCCTCTCCGACCAGTACACGCAATGCTCAGCCCCTCGGACCAAGACTTCGTGCCCAGCTTCACTCACTGGGACTTCGTTCAACCTAGCTTCCCAAACTAGGACCTGGCTTCACTCACCAGGGTTTCAATCACCCGGCTTCACTCACCGAGATTTCCATCACCTAGCTTCCCTAGCTAGGACCTGGCTTTACTCACCAGGGTTTCAATCACCCAGCTTCACTCACCGGGATTTCCATCACCTAGCTTCCCTAGCTAGGACCTGGCTTCACTCACCAGGGTTTCAGTCACCCGGCTTCACTCACCGGGACCTGGCTTCACTCACCGGGGTTTCCAATCACCTGTCTTCACTCACCAGGACCCTGCTTCACTAACCGGGATTTCCAATCACCTGGCTTCACTCACCAGGACTTTCAGTCACCCGGCTTCACTCACCGGGAGTCGTGCCCAGTCCCCGACCAGGACTTAAACTAGACTCATCTCATTAACCTAAACTAAAATCGGTGTCAACAGCAAAATAACAATCAGGGTCAGACTGCATCAACAATCTCCCCCTTTTTGTTGTTTGACAACCCGATTTTAAGTTTAGGTATTTGAAATCAATTGTCTCAAATTTCACTATCGTAGGAGAATCAGGATCCTCCCCCTACAACAGTTAAACTCGTAATTATCCTAAACTTAACTAACCACACTCTCCCTCTTTGTCAAACACCGAAAAGGGTGTAGACTGGTTATTAAGTTTAAAACTACTCCCCCTCAACCCAGGGGTCTCTCCCAAAATCAACAAAGGATATGATTAATTTTGAAGGCATATGAAAACATATGATAAAGGTAAAGCAGGATAAAACAATCATACGCATCATAAAAACATAAATATTATCATCAAGAGCATAAAGTAGCAGTAATAACATGAAATCCAGTCAGACAATCATACACAGCAAAGCATGAAAGCATAGTCAAACACATCACAAGTCTGTCAGAATCAGAATACAAACACAATCAATCCTCGGCGGCGGCGGGGGGGTCGTCCGACTTCATGGGGGCAAATGTAGTGTCATCATCTGGTAGGAAAGACCCTGGGACAGTACTGCTGGAGGGTACAGCTCCAGGAAATGTAGGCTGGTACGGATGACCAGCTGCCCATGCACGCCACTCCTCAAACCACGCCTTTTGCTAGGCGTGCATCGCAGACTGATATGCCTCTTGACTGGTACACATCCCAGAAATCTCGGACCGGATCTCTGACTGAAAATCCTGCTGCCCGAGCTCTATCAAATGTAGTCTATGGTCCATAGTTTGCTCGAGCTGGGCGATCTGCCACCGGAGGTCAAGATCCGGCTCGTACTCGTAGTTAGCTACTGCGACGGGCACCTCCTGATGTCCAGTTGGTATGGCTGGTACCTGTGCGTGTGCGCCCCGAGGTAGCTCTCCTAGACCTCGCCCATCCTTCCATCGAAGGCCCTAGTCCTGAGATCCAACAATGATGCCAGACTTGGCAAACGCGCGTTTGCCAAGTCGGCAATCCTGTCGAACCATGGGCATGGTCCTGCCCTTGGACACATCAACACCGACTGACTGATGCCAGTCAGTGATAACATGTCCAAAAGGCATGTAGACTATGCGACGGCTAGGACTATAGGTCATGATGGAACCAAGAATGCATGCCGTGATATCAAAATCGAGGAGGTGATGCATCCCGTAGAGCATCAAGCAATGGTAAGGGCAGATCTCAGCAAGGGGTTTTGAAGTTATTGGCAGAATGTATTGGGTGATGATCTTGAATAGAATATAATCTACATGAGATAATCTGAGCGCAGCAAAAGTAGGGAAATCAGGCCCTAACTCATCGAGGCCATCCGGCCTAGGGTGTCCCAAAAAGTGCTCATAGATGGAGTTAGGGGTGACTCCCTCAAATGGAGGCAGCAAAGGATTTGGAAGCTCAGGGTAGAAAGAACAGACATTTGGCGATCGTCGAACGCCAAGAAACTCAGAAAGTTTATCATAGGTAAAATCAAGATTCGTCTTGGCTACCCTAATTGTAAATTCTAAACGCCCTTGTGGTCCTAGTTGTAGATTGTTATAGAATTCTGATACAAGGTCAAGGTTGATGGTTCTCTCAAGAGAAAGGAAAAAGTCAAGATTATAGAAGTCAAGAACCTCATTAATAGAGGGACAGTTCTCATATAGGAAAGGCCTATCAATCGATCTACACGGGAGAAGTTTAAAAGTTTGAGTTTGAAAGGCTTGTTCAAGGGCGGCATTAGGGAACCTAGAGCTCGAGGAAGGTTGAGGCCTAGCTGATGAAGAGGGAGCTCTGGATCGTGAGGTACCCTCGGCAATTTCTTTGCCCTTGGAAGATCTCCTAAAGGTTGGAATAGGTCACGATAACAAATCGGATTGAGGTAAGTAAGTTGAACATTGGTAAGGTCACGGTACAAGTGTAAAATGATGAACCGAGATTAAGATCATGACAAGTAAGTTGATCAACACGACATAAGTTGATAATCATGGCACACACAAATTTGATCATCATGACACAACAAGTAAAATGGCACAGCACAGGCACAAGTAACGTGATCAGTGAGGTTAAGAATAAGGTCACGACATAGGTAAGGTCACGGTAATGGCACACATATCACAAAATGATTAAAGATTAGTTCCCAAAAACACAAGTTTATAAGATAATCATCAAAATAACGACCGCAAGAAGATGCTTACTTTGGCGCCATGAAGGTGATCCATTGGGAGAGGATCTCGACAACTTGAATAAGAGAAACTCAGAGGTTGCACAAGAGGAGAGAACTCGCAGAGATCTTGCAGACCAAACTGGAGCTTGCTTAAAGAGGAGAAGAACTCACAGATCTTCCCGAAAACAACTTGCAAGGATCGCAGGAGACAAAGACTTGAGTGCAACCTCACAGAGATGAAGTTGCAGAGGACTCACGGGAACTCATAGATCGCAGAGAGAGCTCACAGGAGGGGCTCGAAGAAAAGCTTCACAGAGGAAACTGGCGCACGAGGAAGGAGATGGAAGGGTTTTTCGACGCTTAGGGTTGGTGGAGTAAGGGATAGAGAGTTAATAGGTTGGTGGACCGATCCACCAACTGGATTTAATGCAATCGAACCGATCCACCGTTCGATCCCGAAGTGGCCAGACCGATCAGGGTTCTGTTGATGCAGTCTGACCCTGATTGTTGTTTTGGTATTGACACCGATTTTAGTTTAGGTTGATGATTATGATGATTATGATTAAGTCCTGATCGAGGATTAGGCATGGTACGGAAAATCCTAGCCTGGAAGGCTAGGTGTTGGAAAATCCTAACCTGGAGGGTTAGGTGTGGAAAATCCTAGCTTGGAGGGCTAGGTGTTGGAAAAGTCCTAATTCGGAAGGGTTGGGTGAAAAGTCCTAGCTTGGAGGGCTAGGTGAAAAGTCCTAGCTTGGAGGGTTAGGTGAAAAGTCCTAACTTGGAGGGTTAGGTGCAAATTCCCAACTTGGAGTGTTAGATGGAAAAATCCTTAGCTTGGAGGGCTAAGGTGGATGAAACCCTAGCTTGGAAGGCTAGGTTTGAGTCCCTGATCGGTCTGGTGACCGATCAGGGATATTGGCACGCTGCTCCTTCGTGGATCGGTCTGGTGACCGATCCAGCTATGTCTGATCGGTCCGGTGACCGATCAGGGAGCAGGTTGTTGTCGTGTTGCTTGGCTCCTGATCGGTCTGGTGACTGATCAAGGAGCAGACAGCTTCCTCACTGCCTTGCTCCTGATCGGTCTGGTGACCGATCAGGGAGCGAACAGTGAGTGAGTTCCCCCACGGATCAGCTTCTGAACGGTCCGATGTGTTGGGACCGGGTGCATGTTGACATGGATACGGGTTCGTAATTTTAAAGTTTAATTATGTGCAGCGGAAGGTTTAGCATAAATAATTTCTTAAATTATTTTAACCACGTATCTAGCATGCAACCTTAAGTTGTGGAGACATGATCATAAATTAAAATTTTGCAGAAAAGTAAACTAATTTACTTAGTACCTCGCGTAACTCGAAGAAAGGGACGAGATCCAACCGTAGCGTCCCTTAGAAGCTCCGCCTCTATTCGCGTCCACGCCGAGTTCTCTTCGGGATGACTTCGTAAAGCCACGAGTTTCGTGCCGACAAGAACTACTAGATTCTCCAAAGGCACGACAAGAATATCAAGAGAGGGAGATGGAAAACTAACCACCAAGTATCGGAATCAAGATTCCGGGGGAAGGAAGGAGTCGCGACCCGCTTCTTCTTCTTCTTCGGCACCTTCTTGGTGGAGATGACTCACGTCAACCCTAGGAGGTCCCTCTAGGGCCGGCGCCCACTAGAGGAGGGAGAGGGAGAGAAGGAGAGGAAGAGAGGCTTGCTACTTGATCTCTTAATTGGAATTCAAAGCCTTGCCTTGGTTCCTTTATATAGTAGCCTCACCATCGCCAAGTCTCCCTTTTAACGGAATAAATTTTCATAAGAAATTTATCTTATAAATTTTCCTATGAATTATTCCGTTATGCCTTGTTTTATTATAACTAAATTTATAATAAAACAAACACATCTTCCCCTTTGATTATGGAATAAATTTTCACAAGAAATTTATTATATAAATTTTTCTTATCATGGAAAAATCAATTCATAATTGATTTTATAAAATAAAATAAACCAATCCAAGGTTTATTTTTAATTTTCATGAAAATAAATCTCTTTATATAAATTTCTTTATATAAATTTCTTTATATATAAATTTATTTATCCATAATTTTATAAAACAAATCGCGCTTGATTTATTTTATAATTTAAACCAAATAAATTGGTTTCCCTCCTTGTTGTGGCCGGCCAAACCAAAGAGGGTGGGGACCCTCTTTGGCCGGCCAAATGCAAGCCGTCTCCTTGCGAATTAAACTCGTTTAATTCGCCCAATAAGCCTTCAAAAGACTTAGCCATTTTAAGCTTCCGATGCGCCTCTGATTAATTCAGATTCGACTTATTTCTCTTGATCGGAAAATCCAATTTTCAACTTGTTTTAAATCCCTTGGATTACTCATAGTGCGTGTGACTAAATAGGCTTTCGATTTATGTTGGCCGTCTATAATCAGTCAATTATAGAACGATCATGAGTGGCACCTAGTAGTACATCATGACCCCTAATTAATTGAAAGATCAACGGTTGACCTCAGAAATAATTCTAAAACCCTTCAGCAGCTATAATGAGTCGTGCCTCATTCCTTTCACCATCTTATACCCACTTGGTTCAGGACACGGTCTATGTGTGTCAGTCCCCACTAGGCTGACTACGTCACACCTAGCCCAAGTAATGTCTTTCTCGTCCAACGGATTCTAATTACTCTCATGTTTCCTAGAGATTCATACTTGGAACATGTTGTGCTCTGGCCAGAGGCTTCGAGTAACAATCTGACGATAGGCCTTGGGTATACATCTCCTCGCAAGGA
>JAGFNQ010004188.1:0-25202 GCA_024364735.1 Boesenbergia rotunda | reverse complement strand
TTCAGCACAGAACTCAACAAGATCACAATTGGATTCCTCAGCAGTTGAGATAAAGTCCAAGTCTAATTCCCAATCTTTATTATTAGGGGCATTAAGTTGGTTTTCTCTTAGAATTAAATCAAGTGGGTCTAGATCCATTTTGAAAATACCTGAGAATCACAACAATCATAACTTTAGATTTCGAAAATAAACTGATTCCTCAAACAATAAATTTCGAAATCAACCAACATCTTAAAATACCAAGAATATCGTATGCCACATTCATGTGGACGTATACGAATTCTACATTTGTTAGAGGAAGTTTTACCTGTTGGTGCAAGATGCATAATTGATGTCCTCCTCTAAGTGTTTCAATGTTTGACAATATACTTAAGTCAGTGATACATTGAACAAGGGAAGGGTGAGTGAAGAAAAGAGTACCAAAGTGAACCAAAGTGAACCAAAGTCCTAGTTAACCTAGGCACTAAGTCCTGGTTCGTGGAATTAGGCACTAAGACCTGGTGACTTAAGCTAGGCACGAAGTCCTGGTGAGTGAAACTGGGCACTAAGACCTGGTGATTGAAGTTGGGCACGAAGTCCTGGTGAGTGAAGCTGGGAAAAAGTCTTGATGAGTGAAGATAGGCACGAAGACCTGGTTCGAGGAATTAGGCACTAAGTCCTGGCCGAGGGTTGGGCACTGAAGTCCTGGACCTAGGGTTTAGGCACGAAGTCTTGGTCTGAGGGATTGACCAACTTAGCTGAGAGATGACAAAGGACTAGAGACGGGTAGAGGGTCAGATGTCTTGAGATCTGAGAGTATCGAAGGCTAAGCAAAAGTCCACCCGAATAGACTGGGTGGCAACCGTCTCCTAAGAGGAGTAGGTGAAAGGCGTGTTCCCGGGGGTGGGAACTTAGGCATCGGTTCGACCTAGGGTTTCGTGGGAAATCCAAAGTCAGGACCATTTCATTAAGGCTAAGATTGTATATGTGTTTGCCTTGTATTTATGTATCTTGCAGGTACCTAAAACTGAAGAGAAAGCAGGCAAACAACCACAAAGAGGCTGAAAAACAGCTTCCCGGGCGCCCCTATTGATACAGGCGCTCCCATTGATACAGGAGCCCCTATTGACTCAGGCGCCTAAATGAATCAGGCGCCTCCTTCAATACAAGCACCCAATAAGGCAAGTTTATCATCTTTGCGAGTTCAGTGCGAGGATGATCTTTGACCAAGGTTTATGAGGCGCCCCATAGCATCACGGGCGCCCTAGACAAGGATATTAAAGGAGCTTCAACCCCTAAACTCCAGACTCAACTTCCAAGATCATTCTGAACCTTCTGACTGACGACAAAGTGCTAACGGTGAAGCTCTGCGACCAAGGAAGCTCCGGGAGGAAGTGTGCGACACTTCGGAGTTCCAGATCGGCCGAGTCTTAGTCTCTTGTTTGGTTTGAATTTACAATTCTGTACTTATTTTTCCTTATCTTTTGATTGTAATTTGTGCACTATAAGGCAGGTTTCACCGCCTCCAGAAAGTTCGAAAAGGAGACCATTAGTGGACGGGCGTTCCCGTGCTTAGGCCTTAGATGTACTGACCCTAGGGGGTTAGGAACCAAGTAAAAAATCCCGTGTGCACTTTATTGTTTGTTCGTTCTTTTTATTTTCCGCTGCTACTAACTCTATATCTAGAACGAAGATTCAAAAGATGAGTTTTCTACGAAGTTTCCGTGAGAGTTTTACGGTCGATATTCACCCCCCCTCTATCGACGACATCGGTCCAACAAGTGGTATTAGAGCCAGATCGCTCTTCACCGGACTAACCGCCGACGGAGCAAAGACGCCAAGAGTTGAGGGGGAGCCCAAGGGTGAATCAAGTACATTTTATTTTTAATGTCAATTTTTAAGTTTCATATTACATGTTTCAAGTGCAGGGAGAGAGGACATTACAAAAATCAGTGTCCTACTCATAAGACTCGGTCTACACCATCGGAAGCAAAGGAGGCACCAGCGGCCAGAGTCCGGAAGGATAAAAGTCAAATACGGTGCTTTAAATGCGAAAAGTACGGACACTACAAAAATAAGTGTCCGACAAAGGTACACAAAATTTTCGTTCCGAAAAATTTTCAAATTCCTGCACTGCCATATGATAAGTTAGGTAATTTCTCTGAAAAATTAAAATTACTGCATAGTCAAATTAACATTTTGCATGCTCAATTAGAAAATATAGATATTGCTAAAATATCATGAATTAATTGTTTAAACTTTAATGTCAATTCAATGATTTTTGAAATTAATTTTGATAATATTGAAATTAATTCTGATAATATTGAAATAAATTTTGATAAGATTAAAATTAATTCTGATAATATTAAAATTAATTCTGATATTATTAAAATTAAATCTGCTAATTTTAAGGATATTCCTAAAATTAAATCTGATAATTTTACTGATAAGTCTGAAATTAAATTTGAAAATGTTAATGATAATTCTGAAATTAACTCTGAAAATTGTGAGATTAATCCTGAAAATAATGAAAAATTTCTGATGATAATGAGAATATTTCTGAAAATAATGAGAATATTTCTGAGAATAATGTGAATTTTTTTGAGGATAATGAGAATATTTCTGAGGATAAACATAAGTTTTCTGAGGAGATTGAAAATGAAATCCTTCTAGATAATA
The DNA here is from genome assembly GCA_024364735.1 of Boesenbergia rotunda. Lineage (NCBI taxonomy): Eukaryota > Viridiplantae > Streptophyta > Magnoliopsida > Zingiberales > Zingiberaceae > Boesenbergia > Boesenbergia rotunda. The sequence continues at coordinate 22,544 of JAGFNQ010004188.1, read as the reverse complement.
GTTTAATTTTCTTGGATAATCCTGAAAACTATTATAAAACATTAACTAGTAGCCTTGAAAACTACTCCACCTACTGTGATGATGTAGAAGAATATGCTCTTAATGATGGGGATGAGGAAGAAATTGAATTCTTTACAATCAAGGCTATAATGAATAAAGTTCACAAAAATTCAAACAAATCAGAATTATTAGAAAAACTTTAAAAATTAGATAAAGAAGAAATAGTAGATGAGTTAGAAATTTTTGAAATCATGAAAATGATGAAATTAGACCCACAACTTTTAATTAACCCAGAAATATTGAAATTCAAAACAAATTAAATCTTAATAACCTTTATTAATTTAATTTTAATTAAATTAATTCAATTTTAATTAATCCTTAATTAATTCAACATCAATTAATCCTTAAATTAATTCAACTTCAATTAATCCTTAATTAATTTATCTTCAATTAATCTTTAATTAATTCAACTTCAATTAATCCTTAATTAATTCAACTTCAATTAATCCTTAATTAATTCAACTTCAATTAATTTCTAATTTATTTAACTTCAATTAATCTTTAATTAATTCAACCACAATTAATTTCATTAATTTAACTTCAATTCATCTCTAATTAATTTAACTTCAATTAATTCTTAATTAATTCAACTTCAATTAAATCTTAATTAATTCAACTTCAATTAATTTTTAATTAATTTAACTCCAATTAATTCTTAATTACTTAAATCTAATTAATTCTTAAATAACTTAAACTCAAATTAAATAAAATATTACCTAAACTGTAACAATTAAATTAATAATATTAAATATGTTAAAGTGGGTTGACATATTCGCGGGTTCACACGACATGTATCAAATCGGGAATTTGATACATTATTAGAAACTTAAGTAAAATATAATGAATTGTTTAACTTATGCATAACAGTCATGCCATGCATCTGCTATTTTTTGTCATTCATATTTATGTTTATGGATGATTTAGAACGGTTATAGGAAAAAGACTAATTGAAACATGAACAACCTAGTATTAGATGGAGGTGAGATGATAGTGCGTTAGGGAAGCCCTTCTAATAAGGGCGAGTAAGGTAAAGCATACCCTACTTGATCTGTTTAGTCTGGTGGAACTAGCCAAAGCTACCGATCCAAAACCTAAACTAGTTAGACCAAAATTTTTCAAGAATTAAATTTGAAAATGAATTTTCGATAAAAGACTTTGTCGAGGAAAGGGTTGTTGCTCCAATAAGGCTACGACCAAAGAAGGCCTCTGTGCCTCGCCAAGACCTGGAAGCCGATTACCGAAAATCAAATTCAATTTACTATTTGATAAATTTGAATCTAACACAAGTTTTAATTAACTCTTAGATTTAAAATTCAAAGGAAAATTAATCAAGCATCTCACAATACACCCATTAGGCAACCATGCTTGCTTGTACTGAGACATCTAGAATGGGTGAGATGTTTAGGACTAATAAATTGAAAAATATTTTTCAAAATTATTTTTTTTAATTTCTTAGAATATTTTTCTAAAAATTTATTTTTAAAATAATTCTTTAACATAATAATGCTTTTATGGATTTCATGCTTATTTGAGTGCTTATCTCTATTATACATTTTCAAAATTATATCTTTTTGAAAATTGTTTAGCTTACAGAATTAAACGCAAGCCTCTTAGGTCAACACTAAAATCACTTAAGGCACTTAGATAGAGTCAAACGGTGTTGGATACAGGAGGAGTGTTTTATTCTTTTTAATCTTTCTAAAATGTTTTTCGAAAACTGTGCTTTAAACATTACTATCTTTTAAAATATTTTTCGAAAACTGTGTTTTAAACATCACTATCTTTTATAATGCTTATCAAAAACTGTGCTTTAAACATAACTATCTTTTAAAATGTTTTTCAAAAACTGTGCTTTAAACATCATTATCTTTTAAAATGTCTTTCAAAAATTGTGATTTAAACATCACTATCACTTAGTTTTTCGAAAACCATGCTTTACAAATCACTATCATGTCAAAATATTTTTTGAAAACTGTGCCTGACAAATTGCCTTCATTTCAAAATATGTCTTTCAAATACTCATCAATATTTCAAAATGCATTCTAAAAATTGTTCTTATTCTCTTTTGATCTTGATAAACCCTAAAGACACAGAGGAAAATCTACCTCATGATGCACAAGGACTCCTAGGATGTGTCAAAATTAGAGGGAGTCTAAGTCGAAAGAAAATTCTCTGACAAGATTTTTAAATTTTTTTTTGGCAATTATTTTTGAAATTAATAGATAATTCTTTTGGTCTAAAACCAAACCCTAAAGACTCAGAGGAAGAGTATTTGTGGTCAACAAGCTTCCTAGGACTGAGTCGGGCTTAGGGGGAGGTTAAACTAAAAGAATTATTGAACATTTCAAAATAATGTGTTTTCATGCACTATATTTGTTAAATCCTTTTGAAAACATAAAGAATTTTTTTTACTGTCATCTTTTATTTTTATGAAAATATGATACTATCACTTTCAAAAATTCTTTGTTGATAAAATTCCTTTGGAAAATAATACTTACTTGAGTTTGAAGAATTACCAGAACACATAGAGAAATGTCCTTGTAGTTAACAAGGTTTCCTAGGATTGTGTCAGACTGGAAAGGAAACCAAATCAAGTAAAAGATTATGTTTTCAAATATTTTCAAAAATTACATAATATCTTTCAAAAGTACTTATATTTTCAAAAATGCATAATATCTTTCAAAAATACTTATATTTTTCAAAATTGCAAAATATCTTTTAAAAAGTACTTATATTTTTCAAAAATACATAATATCTTTCAAAAATATTTATATTTTTCAAAATTGCATAATATCTTTCAAAGTTACTCATATTTTTCCAAAAATGCATAATATTGTTCAAAAGTACTTGCATTGTTTTCAAAAAGTATGATCAAAATATTTTTCAAAGTAGATATTTTTCAAAGTACAAATCTTTCAAAGTATGAATATCTGTTTAATACTTTTTCAAAGCTACAAATATTTTTTCAAATACTATCATGTTTCAAAGAACATTTTTTTAATCTATTTCAAAGTGAAAATGTGTTAAGTGTAAAATATCTTTCAAGAGTATTTTTTACAACATTTTTTAAAGTATTTGTTTGTAATCTTTTGAAAAATCTATTCTAAATGAAAGTTTCTCTAAAGGAAAATTTTTTTAGAAGTTCAAACATTTTCCTATAAATACAAAATATTTTTCAGAATTGCACAATACTTTTCAAAGTGGATTTTTTTGTGAAATTTAAGTACTTAGTTTTTTTTACTAGCTTTTTGCTATGCTTTCATACTAAGTCCTTTCAAAAGAATTTTTTTTTGTTGGTGCAAGTGTTTTTGTTGATTTTTGATGTATGACAAAGGGGGAGAGTGCGCTTAAGTTTGAAATTTTTTATTTTTTTTCCAAAGGATCAAATGAAATCAAAAAGTTTTTTTTTCAAAAAGGGAGAGAGTGAGCTTAAGTTAGAAAAATTTTTTCTCCCAAAGGATAAAGAGCTTTCCCAAAGGATCAAAATTTATTTTCAAAACTTAAATTTTTTCAAGGATTATAATTTAGCCGTTTCAACCAATCTAACTTAAGATATTGTCAAACATCAAAAAGGGGGAGATTGTTGGTGCAAGATGCATCAGTGATGACATCCTCTAAGTGTTTCAATGTTTGAAAATATACTTAAGTCAGTGATACATTGAACAAGGGAAGGGTGAGTGAAGAAAAGAGTACCAAAGTGAACAAAAGCCCTAGTTAACCTAGGCACTAAGTCCTGGTTCATGGAATTAGGCACTAAGACCTGGTGAGTGAAGCTGGGCATGAAGTCCTGGTGAGTGAAGCTGAGCAAAAGTCCTGATGAGTGAAGTTAGGCACGAAGACCTGGTTTGAGGAATTGGGCACTAAGTCTTGGTCGAGGGTTAGGCACCGAAGTCCTGGACCTAGGATTTGGGCACGAAGTCTTGGTCCGAGGGATTGAGCAACTTAGCTGAGCGATGACTAAGAACTAGAGACGGGTCGACGGTCGGACGTCTTGAGATCCGAGAGTATCGAAGGCTAAGTAAAAGTCCACCAGAATGGACTCGGTGGCAACCGTCTCCTGAGAGGAGTAGGTGAAAGGCGCGTTCCCGGGGGTGGGAACTTAGGCGTCGGTTCGACCTAGGGTTTAGCGGGAAATCCAAAGTCAGAGCCATTTCGTTAAGGCTAAGATTCTATATGTGTTTGTCTTGTATTTATGTATCATGCAGGTACCTAAAACTGAAGAGAAAGCAGGCAAACCAACCACAAAGAGGCTGAAAAACAGCTTCTCGGGCACCCCTATTGATACAGGCGCCCCCATTGATACAGGTGTTGGGACCGGGTGCATGTTGACATGGATACGGGTTCGTAATTTTAAAATTTAATTACGTGCAGCGGAAGATTTAGCATAAATAATTTCTCAAATTATTTTAACCACGTTTCTAGTATGCAACCTTATATTGTGTAGACATGATCAAAAATTAAAATTTTACAGAAAGTAAACTAATTTACTTGATACCTCGCGTGACTTGAAATAAGGGACGAGATCCAACCGTAGCGTCCCTTGGAAGCTCCGCCTCTATTCGCGTCCACGCCAAGTTCTCTTCGGGATGACTTCGCAAAGCCACGAGTTTCGTGCCGACAAGAACTACTAGATTCTCCAAAGGCACGACAAGAATATCAAGAGAGAGAGATGAAAGCTAACCACCAAACGAAGAACGAAATCCGTATTCCGGGAGGAAGGAAGGAGTCGCGATCCGCTTCTTCTTCTTCTTCGGCTTCTTCTTGGTGGAGGTGGCTCACGGCAACAAGAAGCCCTTCTAGGGCCGGCGCCCACTTGAGGAGGGAGAGGGAGAGAAGAAGAGGAAAAGAGGCTAGGCAAGAATCCTTGATCACTTGAATTAATTTCCAAGCCTTGCCTTTGCACCGTTATATAGTAGCCTCTTTATCGCCAAGTTTCCTTTTTAACGGAATAAATTTTTCATAAGAAATTTATCTTATAAATTTTTCTATGAATTATTCCGTTATGCCAAGTTTTTATTATAACTTAATTTATAATAAAAACAACCATCTCTCCCCTTTTATTATGGAATAAATTTTACAAGAAATTTATCTTATAAATTTCTTATGAATTATTCCGTTATGCCAAGTTTTTATTATAACTTAATTTATAATAAAAACAACCATGTCTCCCCTTTTATTATGGAATAAATTTTACAAGAAATTTATCTTATAAATTTTTCTTATCATGGAAAAATCAATTCATAATTGATTTTATAAAATAAAATAAACCAATCCATGGTTCATTTTAATTTCCATAAAAAGAATAAATTTTTTTATCATGGTAAATCAATCCATTATTGATTTATAAAATAAAATAAACCAATCCAAGGTTTATTTTAATTTCCATGAAAATAAATCTCTTTATATGTAACGCCCGCCCTTATATCTACCCTAAAGGCGGGGTTACGGGTCCATACATTCATATCATTTATCATATTAAGCATGTATATCAAGTAGAAACAATTACAATGCAAGAAGAGTAGTAAGCATGCTTGTTGAGGACTAATTTACCAAGCAAGGTTTCTTATATCACATGCAATTACAACATAATAGGAAGATCATTTAACTTCGTAATTTACTGATCTAACCATGGTTTGAGCAAGATAGAGCATGGCATGATCTAAAACATAACCTACTGTAAGTGATCCAATTAAACAGCTAAGCATAACATTGAAGGAGAGGAAAAACAAGGCATTGGGCAAGGGCATGGGTCCCAGCACCTATGGGCAGCCGGCCCTCCTCTCAACCCAAACCTCATTTCAAGCATCAATAAATACACTATAGCATGGAATCTCAAGTAGGAATGTAGCATGAGTTATCTAGCCTTAGACACATGCATAAGAAGCATTCATAAGCAACAGGAAATAGGAAATCTATAGCATTTCACTTAGCATGCATACAACAAGAATTAAACATCTAATAATAGTGTCTTCCTCTATAAAGTTCACATGTATCAGTTAAATTCTAAACTCAACCAAGCATAGAGTTATCTAACATGACATAGGTTCCATATCTCTAACTTGACCAACAGTAGAGTAGTTATAGTCATCACACAATCAGAGTATAGTAATACAACTTGTAATCCTTTAGTGGAAGCAATTTAGATTCTAGACAAAAATGGTAGATAAGAATCCTTCTTTCTTTCCCGAACCATCACCACACACATCTTTTAGCTTTCCCTCTGCCTCTTCCTTTAGTTCAAGTATTTCTTACCGCTATCTGCAGCATAAGAAAACAACATGAAACTAGTAAGCAAAACATGCTTAGTAAGAATCCGGGCTTACTCGTAAAAAAATCCATATCGATACATCATATCATGTACACAGTAATCAAGATAGAATCATAAGCATCATACACATCACATCAAATATTTCTAAGTGCTTTACAGAACAAGATCATCATATAATGAGAAAATGCTTTTCAAAAGGTTCCATAAAGGTAAGTACTTAAAAATATAGTATCATCTAGGGCCCAGTTGTAGTACCACATCAAGTGCGTTCCCTAATGAGTTGGGGTAGTGAGCCACCAATCCATTTAGGGCAGGACCCTTCCGTCCTACCAATGCCATGACCTTCTGTTAACATGTACATTGGATTTTGTTTAACGACCCCCTTCCGAGTCGGGTACACAACTTTCAAAGTAAAGTATCTTAACATGCAATTACGCATATATGTATATGCTTAAAGGTACTCCTAATAACATCTTAAAGGGACACACCACTCATCAAGGGTGCTCATGATCCCCTAGGGACACACCACACATTTAGGGGTGCTCTTGATCCCAATTTCAGTAGAGTATTCTTTTTCAAGCATATTATCAAACACATCATGTTCATGTCATAAAGGTGACTCATGGGCTATAAGGCATGCTTTTATACCTAACAAGATAGTTCACATAAATTATACACACATCATATAAGCGGTAGCATGCTTCATGGTTTCATTAAGCACTTCCCAACCCTAGAACCATGGTTGGCCGAAAGTCAAGGGTAGGGAACTCTTTGGTTTTTCAATCAAGCATTCATTCATGCATTTCTACAAACACCTCAAGTGCACTTCATCTTAACAATTGAAACATGGTTTATACCTCAAAGTGGGGTTAGCTTCCACTAACCCTAAATTACAAGGGGTGGCCGAAATTTGTAGGATGGCTAGGCTAGGTTTTTGGCATCCAACCTTCACACAAACATTTACACAAACACTTTATCTACACTACTAATCATGGGAACATAATAGAATAGCAAGCAACCCAAAAGCCCTAGCCTTTCTCCTCTTGGCCGAAAGTTGTAGGGTGGCTAACCCTACTTTTTGTTATCACAACATGATGGGAAGTCATCATACATACGCACCCTAAGTTCCTAGGGGTCTCCTCATGCAACAAGAAGTAACCAAGACCCAAGGCTTGGTGGTGGCCGAATGGTTACAAGGGAAGAAGGTTCCCTTTTTCAAAAACAACAAGAAGAAGAACATACAATAGCAATTATGCTGCAGGCGAGAGGACACTTACATCCTTTCGCTTGAAATTTTACTTCTTTAAGTCCCTTAGGATACCCTTGGTTGAAGGAGAAGTGAAAGTTCCTTTTTGCTAGAACTTCTCTAAACTCTTTGGCCCTAATAGAGGGCAAGGTCTTGGAGGGTCTTCTTCCTTCCAAATTCCCTAGGGTTAGAACCCTAGGGTGGGTTTTTTCGAAAATGCAAGGAGAGGGGAAGGGGGTTTCGGTGGGAGTGAGTGAGGAAGAAGAAGAGGAAGTTACTCTAACTTCTCATTCCCTTATTTATACTTTTCTCATGAAGAGACATGTCTCTTCGCTTCCCTCGATTCAACAAGAATGTTTCTTATTCTTTCTACAAGAAACATTGCTTGGTTCATTGGTTATGACATGGTGAGTGCAACTAGGAGGTTCAAGGTCCAATCCTTGCTTCCTCCTTTCTACCTCTTCATTTTATCACAGTTTGCACTAATCCATATCAAAGCCCATTAAACCAAGCCCATCATGAAATTTCATAATATTAATAATATTTCATGAATTCATAATATTTCATAATATTCCATAAATATTATTTCATAATATTTTTAATATTTCATATTCATGAATATGATATTTCATGACATTTCATTAATAAAATAGGTTCATGACATTTCATAGAATGTGTTTGCATGAAATTTACATCATTTCATTATAACCATTTTTCATACATCGTCAGGATATTACATTGAAAATTTGGGGTGTTACTTATATAAATTTCTTTATCCATAATTTTATAAAACAAACCACGCGCAATTTATTTTATAATTTGAACCAAACAATTTGGTTCTCCCTCTTATTGTGGCCGGCCAAACCAAAGAGGGTGGGGACCCTCTTTGGCAGGCCAAACCAATGCCGTAACCATACGAATTAAACTCATTTAATTCGTCCAATAAGTCTTCAAAAGACTTAGCCATTTTATGCTTCCGATGCGTCTCTGAAAAATTCAGATTCGACTTATCTCTCTTGATCGGAAAATCTAATTTTCAACTCGTTTTAAATCCCTCGGATTACTCGTAGTGCGTGTGACTAAATAGGCTTTCGATTTATGTTGGCTGTAACGCCCGCTTTTTTTTTCCTAAAGCGGCGTTACGTTAACATACTTAGGCCATGTAGACATCATAATGCAGCGGAAACTTTTAACTTACACCTACATGCACTTACTACCCTTCCTAACATCATAACATGGGAACTTGGCATATTAACTTTATACCTAACCTCATATCATGTCATACTTAGCATCATGTCATACTTGTCATCATGTCATACTTATCATCATGTCATTCTTAGCATCATGTCATACATAGCATCATGTCATAGAGTCACATTCAAGAACATACTAGTAAAGGTAAAGTTTTATCATAAAACAAGCAAACATATGGTCTCGTGGCCAAGTCACTATCACACACATACTTTATTGCCCTCCTGCTGCTTCCTTACGGTTCCCTTGCGTGATCTGCGGTATAAGGAAAATAAGACTATAAGCACACAGGCTTAGTAAGACTCTTTCCTACTCACTAAAATCATTCATCACTTAATCATGAGCATCTTAAACATTAACATACTTAGTGGTTTACTCAGCACATAAGTCTTTATGAGCACTTAGCATACATTTGACTTGACTTGAACATAACTTAATCATTTTCGTAGCATAGCATATACATAAACATACAAACATTCATGGCCTGGCATAATACCTGGCATAGACATAACATCATAAACATTCATAGCATGGCATAATACTTGGCATAGACATAAACATAATAACATAACCTCATAAACATTCTTAACATGAACCTAAATAAAATCATGGCATCCTAACTTAGCACAAACACAATTAAAGCAGGGCATCATAACTTAGCATGGACATAAATAAAATCATAGCATTCTAACCTAGCACAAACATAATTAAATCATGGCATCATAATTAACATAACATAAATAAAATCATGGCATTCTAACCTAGCATAAACATAATTAAATCATGGCATCCTAAACTATCATGAACATAAATAAAATCATGACGTTCTATCCTAGCATAAACATAATTAAATCATGGCATTATAATTAACATAAACATAACTAAAATCATGGCATTCTAACTTAGCATAAACATAATTAAATCATGGCATCATAATTAACATAAACATAAATAAAATCATGGCATTCTAACTTAGCATAAACATAATTAAATCATGGCACCACAATTAACATGAACATACTTTGCATTAACATACCTTGCATAAACATGTTTTTCATAAATATTCTTTTCATAAACATACTTTTCATAACATAATGCATAACATGGATGGATGCATGGACAAATGCATATATTATAAGGATGCTTAATCTTTAAAAACATACTTTTCATTACTTAAACATAATCATATCATTCATTGGGCCCTGGCTTGTACCACATTTATTCATCATATGCGCGCATCCCTAAGTAAATACGAGGTAGCTAATCTTGACCTACTAGGGTAAGGACAGCTTCATCGGTAGTCCCGAACCGTGAGGACAGCTTCATCGGTAGTCCTGAACCGTGGACAGCTTCATCGGTAGTCCAGAACCGTGGACCTTACTTAGGTCCGGTACAAGCCCATAAAATAAAATAAAATGCTTTCACATGCTTTTTCATTCATCATCATTCATAGCATATTCATTCATTCATCATACTTTCATCATACTTAACATCATCGTTATGCCCCGAAGGCATGAACCTTAACTTCATTCTTCACTTTCATTCTTAGACATGACATCATTTTCATTCTTAACATGACATCATTTTCATTCTTAAACATGGCATCATTTTCATTCTTAAACATGGCATCATTCTCATTCTTAAACATGACATACATACATAGCATTCATAAGATATAGCATACATACATTTCATTCATAAATCATGGCACATGTCTAAACATTTATGACTTGACATATATTTCATGACATATAAACTAAGGGTTTGATTAACATAGAATTCTTCCACCCTACTTAAACATACATCTTATTAACCTATACCCAAGCATCTTGGTAGGTGTAACCCAACCCTAACCCTAGGTTAGATCCTTGGCCGAAAGCCCCAAGGAAACCCTAGGTCCATGAGACTTCACATAACTTCCCGAACACATCCCATACATACATACTAGGCCATAGGAACCATTTGATCCCATACTTAAGGCCAACCCTAATCCTTTAACCCTAATCTTGCTCTTGGCCAAAACTTCAAGGCCATGGGACATGGAAAAATTTCCATTAAACTCCCCAAATCAATTGTTATACACCAACCATACCTTACCATAGGGCCATTTGGGCCCTTACTTGAAATAAGTCCTAACCTTCCACCCTATTAGGGTACTTGGCCGAAACCTATAGGGTCTCTAGGCCATGTGAAATATTCACATAAACACCCTCCATCTCCCTTATATCATGATAAAACATAAAACAACTACTTGAGGTTTTAAACCCAACCCTACACAAGGGTTCTTGTTGTTGGCCGAAACCCTAGGGTATCCTAGGGTACTCCAAAAATTCCCAAAAATTATACATAATCTCTAAACATCATAAGGGAACCTTAAATAACATTATAAAGATTTTTAGCATCATTATGGATCCTAAAACATTGTGGCCGAAACCCATAGGGTCTCTAGGGTGTTGATTTTGTTTCTTTCATGTTGGCCGAAACCCTAGGGTGTCCTAGGGTACTCCAAAAATTCCCAAAAATTATACTTACTATCTAAACATCTTAAGGGAACATCAAATAACATTATAAAGATTTTTAGCATCATTATGAACCCTAATACATAGTGGCCGAAACCCATAGGGTCTCTAGGGTGTTGATTTTGTTTCTTTCAACCTCAAGCCCCAAAAACCAACCAATAAATCATGTTAAAATATAAAGAACTATTATACCACAGGTGAGGGAGTCTTACCTTGGGTTTCTTGATTTTTCGAACCTTGAAAGAGAAGAGGATTGCAAAATCTTTGGCTCCTTGCCTCCTTGTCCTTGTATCCTTGGAAAACCCTTAGATCTTGGAGATAAGACCTCTTGTGGAGCTTTTCCAAGGGAGAACCCTTCCTTGGGTGTTCGTCTAGGATGAGGGGAGGAAGAGGAAGAAATTGCAAAGTGATGGAAGGAAGAGGTAACTCCCAAAACCCCCCTCTTTATAGCCCATTAAGGAGGTAAATGAAGAGTCTCTCCATGACCCTTCATCTTCTTCTATGCCTTAACCAATATCCACTTCATTCCCTCCTAACAATACCTTGCTAGGGGAGTTGGTTAGTGCATACATGGTTGTACAAGAGGTCCAAGGTTCAATCCTTGGTAGTTGCACAATTTTTTTCCCACTTATTTTATTTTATTTTTCCTAGTATTTTCGAAAATTCCTTAAAAATTCACCGATAATTATGTTAATATTTCTTATTAAAATCCCTTTATATTTATACAAATTTTCACCTAAAATCCACCAAAAATTATGGTACTAAAAAACCCATATAAGGCCCATTAGTGCCCTTTTTCCCAATTTAAATGAGAAAACATGGATTTTCTAGGCCAAGGTTTGCATTAATATTTCTAGGTTCCTCAGAAAATTATCTAGACATGCTTAATATTTTAAGTAAATATTAAGAGAAAATTCTGGGTCGTTACATTGGTTGTCTATAATTAACCAATTATAGAACGATCATGAGTGGCACCTAGTAGTACATCATGATCCCCAATTAATCGAAAGATCAACGGTTGATATCATAAATAATTCTGAAACCCTTCAGCAGCTTTAATGAATCGTGCCTCATTCCCTTCACCATCTTATACCCACTTGGTTCAGGACACGGTCTATGTGTGCCAGTCCCCACTAGGCTGACTACGTCACACCTAGCCCAAGTAATGTCTTTCTCGTCCAACGGATTCTAATTACTCTCATGTCTTTCAGAGACTCATACTCTGAACATGTCATGCTCTGGCCAGAGGCTTTGAGTAACAATCCGACGATAGGCCTTGGGTATACATCCCCTCACAAGGAGTGGTGAATCCTTTGTAGGTTGTTCAAACATCTTCGGGCACTTCGGCTTATACCCAATCATCCTGGGTCCACACCTCCTTGGAGATGCTTGCTTAAGATGTCAAAGTATAAGTCTTCATGACCAAGATGACTTGAACACCGCAAGTCAAAGGAACATCGCACTTAAGCTGCAGTAAGAACTTCATTGACATATCTATATGTAGATTACCATATGAAGTTTTACAGCTAGTCACTCCAATGAACTAGTTCCCTTAACTAGCATTCATGTTTATCTTCGGACATCCCAATGTCACCAGCCAGTGAGAATCAGCTGATTAGAGAATAACCCATGCTAGTCTCAACAGAATTGATAGTGTCCGTATTTATTAATTCATCGACTAGGGACAATTTCAATACTTCACAATTGCACATGTAGAGATAATAACTAGTTGTGAATTCATCACAAATTCTCTCATGCTGCGAGTTGTATTGCGGACATTCAGTAAATGAGTTTAAGATCTCAATCAAATACACGAATATGTATACTCAAATAGTGAATATTCATTTATTAAAGTAAATTATTACAATTATAAGGCGATTGCCTTAGAACACTTCTCTCATATTACTAACAAACTCCCACGTGGCCTATTGCCAATCGCTACGGTATCCAATACCAAAAGCTCTAACATGACCCTCAAACATGCTTTGAGGCAAGGCCTTAGTTAAAAGATCCGCTAAATTCCATTCAGTGGGAATTTTCTCAATTTGTATATCATTCCTACTTATAATCTCTCTGATCAAATGATAGCGGCGAAGCACGTGTTTGGATCGCTGATGAGACCTTGGTTCCTTTGCTTGTGCAATAGCTCCATTGTTGTCGCAGTAAACCGGTATTGCTTCATCAATGGTTGGAACCACACCAAGTTCCGAGACAAACTTCTTGATCCAGACTGCTTCTTTTGCTGCTTCCGAAGCCGCAATATATTCCGCTTCCGTGGTAGAATCCGCTACAGTGTCTTGCTTGGAACTCTTCCAACTTAATGCGCCTCCATTCAAAGTAAATAGATATCCAGACTGAGATTTGGAGTCATCCTTATCTATCTGGAAACTGGCATCTGTATACCCACGTATTACCATATCTCCTTCTCTATATATTAGGAACACATCCTTAGTTCTTCTTAAGTACTTAAGGATTGTCTTGACAGCCGCCCAATGATCCATTCCTGGATCAGACTGGTATCTGCTCGTGACACTCAGAGCATATGATACATCGGGCCTAGTACATAACATAGCATACATGATAGTTCCTATCGCGGATGCATAAGGAATCTTATTCATGCAAATCCTCTCATCTTCTGTGCGCAGACACATAGACTTTGAAAGGTTGATCCCATGCCTGATGGGAAGGTAACCTTTCTTGGATTCCGACATGCTAAACCTTTTTAGCACTCGGTCTATATATATAAACTGCGAAAGACCAAGCAACCGTTTTGATCTATCTCTATAGATTCTAATCCCAAGGATATAGGTTGCTTCTCCCACGTCTTTCATGGAGAAAGTCTTGGACAACCAAATTTTAACCGACTGTAAGACTGATATATCGTTTCCTATAAGTAATATGCCATCAACATATAATACTAGGAATACGACTGCACTCCCACTATCCTTCGTGTACACACAAGGTTCGTCAGGATTTTGTGAGAAATCACACTCTTTGATTGTCTCATCAAAATGGATGTTCCAGCTCCTTGATGCTTGCTTCAGTCTATATATGGATCGTCGAAGCTTGCATACTTTGGATTTATCAACCGATGTGAAACATTCAGGTTGTATCATGTATACATCCTCAAGCAGGTTTCCATTAAGGAAAGCTGTTTTCACATCCATTTGTCATATCTCATAATCATAGTGAGCTGCTATGGCTAGGAGCATCCGAATGGATTTAAGCATAGCTACTGGTGAATAGGTTTCGTCATAATCAATTCCTTGTTTCTGACGATATCCTTTTGCCACTAATCTAGCCTTAAAGGTAACAACATTACCTTCCATGTCGGTTTTCTTCTTGAAAACCCACTTGCACCCTATGGGCTTAATCCCTTGAGGTGGGTTAACCAAGTCTCATACTTGATTTTCGTACATGGAATCCATTTCCGACTTCATGGCTTCATGCCATTTGTCCCTTTTGGAACTTTTCAGAACATCTTCATAACTGATAAGTTCATCATCGCTTATGCGTAACACATCGTTCGATTCACTTATGAGAAATCCGTATCTCTCTGGAATATTGCGTGTCCTATCAGACCTACGAAGAGGTGGTGTTGTTTTAGGTTCAACTTATAGCTCATCATTATGAGTTGTTGGTTGTGGGTCTAGACTAGGTGTTTCTGTAATGTCTATTGGAGTTTCTTGAACTTCATCAAGTTCAATGCCACTCCCACTATTTTCTTGTAAAAGAATTTTTTTTTTCAGAAATACAGCATGCCTTGAAACAAACACCTTTTGTTCCAAGGGATGATAGAATTGGTAACCCTTTGTTTCCTTAGGGTATCCAATAAATAGACATTTATCAGACTTAGCATCCAATTTGTCTGATACAGTCCGCTTCACATAAGCAGGACAACCCCATATCTTAAGGTGAGTTAAGTGAGGTTTCTTACTATTCCACGTCTCATATGGAGTAGTAGAGACTACCTTGGTCGGGACTCTATTTAGCAAGTAAACAGCTGTCTTAAGTGCATAACCCCAAAAGGATTTTGGAAGAGTTGCATGATTCATCATAGATCTAACCATGTCCATCAAGGTTCGATTGCGCCTCTCAGATACACCATTATGATGTGGTGTATATGGCGGAGTCCATTGAGACAATATCCCATTGTCCCTAAGATAGTCTTGAAACTCTTGACTCAAGTATTCACCACCCCGATCGGATCGAAGTATCTTAATACTATTGCCAAGCTGTTTCTCTACCTCATTTCTGAACTCTTTGAATTTCTCAAAAGCTTCAGATTTATGTTTCATCAAGAACACATACCCGAATCGTGAGTAATCATTGATAAAGGTAATGAAGTAGCTATAGCCTCCTTATGCAAGAGTTGACATTGGTCCACATACATCATTATGTATTAGACCAAGCAATTCTCCCACTGGATTACTCTTTCCGGAAAAGGGTAATTTGGTCATCTTGCCTTTTAAGCATGATTCGCATGTATCAAATGAACCGGGTTCAAATGATTCCAAAATTCCACATCGGTGTAATTTGGTCATGCGTTTCGTACTTACATGGCCAAGACGACAATGCCAGGTATAGGAGTCTATTCGATTATCTATTCGAGCATGTTTGTTGCTAACTTCGATATTGAAAACGTCACCAGATAAATCTAACGTGTAGATACTATTGCACAAAGTTCCAGTCCCATAAAGAACGCCATTTAAAGTTATGTAATAACAATTGTTACTAAAAGTTAAATGATAACCCTTTTCATTCAATCATGAAATAGATACAATGTTCTTTATTAATGAAGGAACAAAATAATAATTATGCAATGCTAAGACACGTCCAGTAGGGAGCTTTAGCAAATATGTTCCGATGGCAACAGCAGCAATCTTTGCTCCATTTCCAACTCGCAAATTTGCTTCTCCCTTGACGAGTCTTCTTCTATTCCTTAGCCCTTGTATGTCATTACATATATGTGAGGTACACCCAGTATCAAGTACCCAGGTGTACGAGAAAATAGAGTGACATTCAATAACAAAGATGCCTGAAGAGGATGGGGCATCGGATGTCTTCTTCTTCAAGGACTCAAGATAATCCTTGCAGTTTCTTCGCTAGTGGCCCTCCTTGCACAGTGATGGCAAGTGCCTTTTGGTGCCTTTTCAATCCTTTTATCCTTAGTTAACTTATTGGTGTCCAAAATGGAACGCAAATTCAGAGAAGACATGATCGAGTGATTATCCTAGAAATACAAATTGAGCTTATGTGAGAAGAATGATAAAGAATGCATCAACATACATTAATTAAATCCTATTTATTTATCGAATTGAATAACCCTTTTTTATCAATTCGGGAGATCGTAGGAACATCTCCAAATAGGTTGATATCCAACCATAGATAAGAATAACCATGGCTGTGGCCATCAAGTTATTCTTAGCTATGAAGGTAGGTAATTATACCGATTACATATCACATATATGTAACTATCACTTTATGCTATCAACTAATTGAATGTTTGCATAAATCATTGGGTTGTTAACTCATTAACAAGTATGCAACAATATACATAGCACCCAACTGCACCTCTCTTTACATCGACCTTGGTTGTGGCACAACAAATCGATGCTCCAAGCTTATGGCTGACCCATTAATCAAGAAATAGTTTTAATATGGTTGGAGCTCATTCAACCGTTTAGTCAGGCTTGGATGTGTCCAACAACCAAAACTAAGGATTGACCTCTGACTCCAACTATATTAATCATAAACTAATTCCATGGTTTGAACATGTTGAGGTTCAAGCCGGACATGGATGTGTCCATCAACCCAAACGAGAAACAAAACTCCGATTCTAACCATATTAATGGAAGGTGTTGACCTTAATATTTTGTAAGGGGTTTTGGGTCTCATCCTTTCTTTTCTATGCACATTCATGACATATAATTATGTCATATACTAACGATTTCCTTAATAAAGTATGTATGTGACTTAATTTATCAAGTCTCATTAATTGAATTAGGATCCGGATTTCCTAATTCTAATTTCATACTTTATTTAAGGAATTATTTTGGGAAATAATTTCCTAAATTGTCATAATCAATTTCGGAAATAATATGTTTAAGTCTTTGATTTCTCTAAATCAAATCTTATTAAATTAAGAGACAGATTCCCTTAATTCAACCACATATTATTTTCATGAAAATCTCTTTTAAGAAAACTCTATAGGAAATTATTTTCCTAATTAATTTTGGAGACAACAATATGTAAGAGCATCAAATAAGGAAATTATCGATTGAGAATCACCTCAAAATTTCTAAGATTTGATTACATATTTTATTTATGGATCTATTAATTTCAATAAATTATTTTCTTTGGGTGGCTCCCCGAGGCTCAGATATCCAAAAAAAAGAAATTTGTTGTAAATTTAATTTGGTCCGCTCCCGAGGCGTAACCAAATTAAACATGACAATTTTATTCAAAATAGAAAATTAAATTACAACAACTAACTTTAAATTGGACGGCTCCCCGAGGCTAAATCCAAATAAAGAATTTTGTTAATAATTTAAAACCAATTCGAATTTAATTGTCAATTAACAATCCATAAATTTGTCTAGACTTTCTTGAAAGAAAGTGCCCAAAATTGCGAGATTTCATAATAGGTTTTCCGAATAATTGTAAGTTTCTGGTACAAAAAAAAACTTACATAATTCTAAAATTGGAAAATTTCCAAAATAGGAAATTTCCAAAATTAGAAAGTTTCCAAAAATGGGAAGTTTTCACAATTATCATAAAATTTCAGAAACTAGGATATTTCAAAAGTTTACGAAATTTCATGAGGATTTCCAAATTTTGAAATTCCTAAATCTAAAATTTATCATAATTGGAAAGTTTCCATAATTAGAAAATTTTCCAAAATTGAGATCATGACAAAGTTTTCCACAAAACAATTATATGATTATGTCGAACACTAACCGGCTCTGATACCACTGTTGGGATCGGGTGCATGTTTACATGGATACGGGTTCGTAATTTTAAAATTTAATTACGTGCAGCGGAAGATTTAGCATAAATAATTTTTCAAATTATTTTAACCACGTATCTAGTATGTAACCTTATATTGTGTAGACATGATCATAAATTAAAATTTTACAGAAAGTAAACTAATTTACTTGATACCTCGCGTGACTTGAAGTAAGGGACGAGATCCAACCGTAGCATCCCTTGGAAGCTCCGCCTCTATTCGCGTCCACGCTGAGTTCTCTTCGGGATGACTTCGCAAAGCCACGAGTTTCGTGCCGACAAGAACTACTAGATTCTCCAAAGGCACGATAAGAATATCAAGAGATAGAGATGAAAGCTAACCACCAAACGAAGAACGGAATCCGTATTCCGGGAGGAAGGAAGGAGTCACGATCCGCTTCTTCTTCTTCTTCGGCTTCTTCTTGGTGGAGGTGGCTCACGGCAACAAGAAGCCCTTCTAGGGCCGGCGCCCACTTGAGGAGGGAGAGGGAGAGGAGAGGAAAAGAGGCTAGGCAAGAATCCTTGATCACTTGAATTAATTTCCAAGCCTTGCCTTTGCACCTTTATATAGTAGCCTCTTTATCGCCAAGTCTCCTTTTTAACGAAATAAATTTTTCATAAGAAATTTATCTTATAAATTTTTCTATGAATTATTCCGTTATGCCAAGTTTTTATTATAACTTAATTTATAATAAAAATAGCCATCTCTCCCCTTTTATTATGGAATAAATTTTACAAGAAATTTATCTTATAAATTTCTTATGAATTATTCCGTTATGCCAAGTTTTTATTATAACTTAATTTATAATAAAAACAACCATGTCTCCCCTTTTATTATGGAATAAATTTTACAAGAAATTTATCTTATAAATTTTTCTTATCATGGAAAAATCCATTCATAATTGATTTTATAAAATAAAATAAACCAATCCATGGTTCATCTCAATTTCCATAAAAAGAATAAATTTCTTTATCATGGTAAATCAATCCATTATTGATTTATAAAATAAAATAAATCAATCCAAGGTTTATTTTAATTTCCATGAAAATAAATCTCTTTATATAAATTTCTTTATCCATAATTTTATAAAACAAATCACGCGCGGTTTATTTTATAATTTGAACCAAACAATTTGGTTCTCCCTCTTAATGTGGCCGGCCAAACCAAAGAGGGTGGGGACCCTCTTTGGCCGGCCAAACCAAGGTCGTAACCGTACGAATTAAACTCATTTAATTCGTCCAATAAGTCTTCAAAAGACTTAGCCATTTTATGCTTCGATGCGTCTCTGAAAATTCAGATTCCACTTATCTCTCTTGATCGGAAAATCCAATTTTCAACTCGTTTTAAATCCCTCGGATTACTCGTAGTGCGTGTGACTAAATAGGCTTTCGATTTATGTTGGTCGTCTATAATTAACCAATTATAGAACGATCATGAGTGGCACCTAGTAGTACATCATGATCCCCAATTAATCGAAAGATCAACGGTTGACCTCAGAAATAATTCTGAAACCCTTCAGCAGCTTTAATGAATCGTGCCTCATTCCCTTCACCATCTTATACCCACTTGGTTCAGGTCACGGTCTATGTGTGTCAGTCCCCACTAGGCTGACTACGTCACACCTAGCCCAAGTAATGTCTTTCTCGTCCAACGGATTTTAATTACTCTCATGTCTTTCAGAGACTCATACTCTGAACATGTCATGCTCTGGCCAGAGGCTTTGAGTAACAATCCGACGATAGGCCTTGGGTATACATCCCCTCGCAAGGAGTGGTGAATCCTTTGTAGGCTGTTCAAACATCTTCGGGCACTTCGGCTTATACCCAATCATCCTGGGTCCACACCTCCTTGGAGATGCTTGCTTAAGATGTCAAAGTATAAGTCTTCATGACCAAGATGACTTGAACACCGCAAGTCAAAGGAACATCGCACTTAAGCTGCAGTAAGAACTTCATTGACATATCTATATGTAGATTACCATATGAAGTTTTACAGCTAGTCACTCCAATGAACTAGTTCCCTTAACTAGCATTCATGTTTATCTCCAGACATCCCAATGTCACCAGCCAGTGAGAATCAGCTGATTAGAGAATAACCCATGCTAGTCTCAACAGAATTGATAGTGTCCGTATTTATCAATTCATCGACTAGGGACAATTTCAATACTTCACAATTGCACATGTAGAGATAATCACTAGTTGTGAATTCATCACAAATTCTCTCATGCTGTGAATTGTATTGCGGACATTCAGTAAATGAGTTTAAGATCTCAATCAAATACATGAACATGTATACTCAAATAGTGAATATTCATTTATTAAAGTAAATGATTACAATTATAAGGCGATTGCCTTAGGACACTTCTCTCATATTACTAACAACAGGCACCCCTATTAACTCAGGCGCCTCCTTCAATACAGGCACCCAATAAGGTATGCTTATCAGCTTTGTGAGTTCAGCACAAGGATGAGCTTTGACCAAGGTTTGTGAGGCGCCCCATAGCATCACGGGCGCCCTATACAAGGCTATAAATGGGGCTTCAACCCCTCAACTCCAGACACAACTTCCAAGATCATTCTGAGCCTTCTGACAGACAAAAAAGCGCTAACGGTGAAGCTCTACGACCAAGGAAGCTCCAGGAGGAAGTGCACGACACTTCAGAGTTCCAGATTGGCCGAGTCTTCGACTCATGTTTGGTTTGAATTTATAATTCTGTACTTATTTTTCCATATCTTTTGATTGTAATTTGTGCACTATAAGACAGGTTTCTCCGCCTCTGGAAAGTTTGGAAAGGAGACCATTAGTGGATGGGTGTTCCCGTGCTTAGGCCTTGGATGTACTGACCCTGGGGGGTTGGGAACCAAGTAAAAAAATCCCGTGTGCACTTTATTGTTTGTTCGTTCTTTTTTGTTTTCCGCTGCTACTAACTCTATATCTAGAATGAAGATCCGAAAGATGAGTTTTTCTACGAAGTTTCTATGAGAGTTTTATGGCCGTTATTCACCCGGCCCCCCTTCTATCGACGGCACTGGTCCAACATTACCCATTAATTTTATTATCTTGTCAACCAAACCTTTTGACAAATAATATTAATAGTTGGTCCTCTTTGACCCTATAAATAATAGCAGTGACTCCGTTGGGGAGGATACTATTATTTGTATCTAAGTGTTTACCATTACACGATACTAAGAAAATTATCTCGGATTATGTGTCTTCCGTTGGGGAAAATCACACGCTCCTAAATAATTTCCTATAATCATGTATGACCCAGTGATCCGCAGAACAAGCCCATCCGTTGTGGAGGAAGGCACTCAAAGTCGACGCATAGGCTTATTCGCATCACTTGCCAAATTAGTAATGGAGGCCGCGGGACCCTTAGGGTCCCTCTCCCACTTAGTTATTTATAATGAGGAATTTTCATGCACACACACGACAAGCACATAAACCAAAACAATAAAAAAAGAAAAATCCTAGATTTTTCCAACTATCATGGATTTGGTCTCCAATGCGCCTCCAGTCATGTTGCCACCTTGTCCGCTCCTCCCTACACCATGTGCAAGCCTCCATTGAAGGGATCTCCGAGCCGAGGTGATAAGCTACTTATTTACATCCATCGATCCTATACTCCACAAAGGAGTATACATATAATCTAGATCGAAAGTAAAAAAAGCTCAACTAAATATGTGTCGTATTTAATTACTAAAATTAAATACCTATCTAGCCTCGTCAACCTCGAGGATTCAATTAATTATAACCATGCACAATCAATCACATACAACATTTATTTAAGCCATAATAGTTGGAATCTAGTGTCTGCAACAAAGAGTTAGCATACGCACATCCAACTATTATCTGGCAAAAATAAAATACATGATAATGTGAAAAAAGTAATCGAATCCTAAACACACAAAACTGGAAACCTCAGCTCTGATACCAATTGATAGGAATAGCTTGGGTATGGCTTGCCGGGTTTCCTAAGCGAATACCTGGTCGTCCATGAGAGACCTCTCCATGTCTACAGATTAAAAATTTAATCCGAATGGAGACCTATCTCCCAAACAACCATCTCGTCGTCGTACTAATTGGTTCAAGTTACAACTTAGCCAAACTTGATAGTTAAGCCTTGTAACTTGCCTAACCAATTGGTCGCGGAAAAGACGACGAGCGAATCGCCGATTTTTGTATTTATTA
>JAGFNQ010004187.1:395095-457111 GCA_024364735.1 Boesenbergia rotunda | reverse complement strand
TTTGGAAATTTTCTATTTTAGAAATTTTCCAATTTTGGAAATATGTAAGTTTTCTTTGTACCAGAAACTTACAATTATTCTGAAAACCTATTATGAAATCTCGCAATTTTGGGCACTTTCTTTCAAGAAAGTCTAGACAAATTTATGGACAATTAATTGACAATTAAATTTGAATTGGTTTTTAAATTGACAACAAAATTCTTTATTTTGGATTGAGCCTCGGGGAGCCGTCCAATTTAAAGTTAGTTGTTGTAATTTAATTTCCCAATTTTAAATGAAATTGTCATGTTTAATTTGGTTACGCTTCCGAAGCGGACCAAATTGGATTTACGACAAATTACTTTTCTTTGGGTATCTGAGCCTCGGGGAGCCACCCTTAGAAAACGATTTGTTGTAATTAATTAAATCCATGAATAAAATATGATTTAAGAGGTGATGCTCTTACATATTGTTGTCTCCAAAATTAATTAGGAAAATGGTTTCCTATAGAGTTTCTTAAATGAGATTTTCATGAAAATAATATGTGGTTGAATTAAGGGAATTGTCTCTTAATTTAATAAGGTTTGATTTAGAGAAATCAAAGTCTTAAACATATTATTTCCGAAATTGATTATGACAATTTAGGAAATTGTTTCCCAAAACAATTCCTTTAATAAAGTATGAAATTAGAATTAGGAAATCCGGTTCCTAATTCAATTCATGAGACTTGATAAATTAAGTCACATACATACTTTATTAAGGAAATCGTTAGTCATGACATAATTATATGTCATGAATGTGCATTAGAAAAGATGAGACCCAAAACCCCTTACAAAATATTAAGGCCAACACCTTCCATTAATATGGTTAGAATCGGAGTTTTGTTTCTCGTTTGGGTTGATGGACACATCCATGCCCAGCTTGAACCTCAACATGTTCAAACCATGGAATTAGTTTATGAATAATGTAGTTGGAGTCAGAGGTCAATCCTTAGTTTTGGTTGTTGGACACATCCAAGCCTGACTAAACGGTTGAATGAGCTCCAACCATATTAAAACTATTTCTTGATTAATGGGTCAGCCTTAAGCTTGGAGCATCGATTTGTTGTGCCACAGCCAAGGTCGATGTAAAGAGAGGTGCAGTTGGGTGCTATGTATAATGTCGCATACTTGTTAATGAGTTAACAACCCAATGATTTATGCAAACATTCAATTAGTTGATAGCATAAAGTGATAGTTACATATATGTGATATGTAATCGGTATAATTACCTACCTTCATAGCTAAGAATAACTTGATGGCCACAGCCATGGTGTTCTTATCTATGGTTGGATATCAACCTATTTGGAGATGTTCCTACGATCTCCCGAATTGATAAAAAGGGTTATTCAATTTGAAAAATAAATAGGATTTTTATTAATGTATGTTGATACATTCTTTAATCATTCTTCTCACATAACTCAATTTGTATTTCTAGGTTAATCACTCGATCATGTCTTCTCTAAACTTGCGTTCCATTTTGGACACCAATAAACTGACTGGGCCAAACTTCATGGACTGGCTTCGAAACCTGAGGATAGTCCTCAAGGCAGAGAAGCTTGCTTATGTCCTTGAAGATCAACTTCCCAACCATCCTCCAGAAGGTGCAACTCCAGACCAGCTTGGCCTATCAGAAACATGTGACCGATTCTGAACTTGCGAGTTGCATCATGCTAGCCTCTATGGTACCTGAGCTGCAAAAGCAGCATGAGCATATGGATGCTTATACCATCATCTTCCATCTTCATGAGTTGTTTGAAGAGCAGGCGAGATCCGAAAGGTTCGAAGTCTCCAGACTCCTCTTCACCACTAAGATGCAGGAAGGCACTTCTGCCTCGCAGTTTGTGTTAAAGATGTTGGGGTACATTGAGCGACTGAGCACACTCGGTTTTGCAATGGATCATGAACTAAGTATTGACTTAATTCTGAGTTGTTTGCCCAAAAGTTATTCACAATTTGTGATGAACTATCAGATGAACAAACTAGAGACTACCATTCCTGAGTTGCTCAACCTGCTGAAGACTGTGGAGCCTTCTGTAAAGCCGGATCAAAAGACGGTAATGTTAGTTGGTTCCTCGAAGAAAGGTTCTAAGAGGAAGGCCAAAGAACAGAATAAAGGGAAGAAGAAAAAGGCCAAAAAGACTGAAAAGAAACCAAAAGGAACTTGCCATCATTGTGGCAAGGAGGGTCACTGGCGAAGAAACTGCAAGATTTATCTTGAGTCCTTGAAGAATAAGGCATCCGATGCTCCATCCTCTTCAGGTATCTTCGTTATTGAATGTCACTCTATTTCCTCAAATACCTGGGTACTTGATACTGGGTGCAGCTCACATATATGTAATGACATACAGGGGCTAAGGAATAGAAGAAGACTCATCAAAGGAGAAGCGAATTTACGAGTTGGAAATGGAGCAAAGATTGCTGCTGTTGCCATCGGAACATATTTGCTAAAGCTCCCCACTGGACGTGTCTTAGAATTGGATAATTGTTATTTCGTTCCTTCGTTAATAAAGAACATTGTATCTATTTCATGTTTGAATGAAAAGGGTTATCATTTAACTTTTAGTAACAATTGTTGTTACATAACTTTAAATGGCGTTCTTTATGGGAATGGAACTTTGTGCAATGGTATCTACACGTTAGATTTATCCGGTGACGTTTTCAATATCGAAGTTAGCAACAAACGTGCTCGAATAGATAATCGAATAGACTCCTACACTTGGCATTGCTGTCTTGGCCATGTAAGTAAGAAACGCATGACCGAATTACACCGATGTGGAATTCTGGAATCATTTGAACCCGGTTCATTTGATACATGCGAATCATGCTTAAAAGGCAAGATGACCAAATTACCCTTCTCCGAAAAAGGTAATCCAGTGGAAGAATTGCTTGGTCTGATACATACTGATGTATGTGGACCAATGTCAACTCTTGCACAAGGAGGCTATAGCTACTTCATCACCTTTATCGATGATCACTCACGATTCAGGTATGTGTTCTTGATGAAACACAAATCTGAAGCCTTTGAGAAATTCAAAGAGTTCAGAAATGAAGTAGAGAAACAACTTGGCAAAAGTATTAAGATACTTCGATCCGATCGGGGTGGTGAATACTTAAGTCAAGAGTTTCAAGATTATCTTAGGAACAATGGGATATTGTCCCAATAGACTCCGCCGTATACACCACAGCATAATGGTGTATCTGAGAGACGCAACCGAACCTTGATGGACATGGTTAGGTCGATGATGAATCATGCAACTCTTCGAAAATCCTTTTGGGGCTATGCACTTAAGACAGCTATTTACTTGCTAAACAGAGTCCCGACCAAGGTAGTCTCTACTACTCCATATGAGACATGGAATAGTAAGAAACCCCACTTAACTCACCTTAAGATATGGGGTTGTCCCGCTTATGTGAAGCGGACTGTATCAGACAAATTGGATGCTAAGTCTGATAAATGTCTATTTATTGGATACCCTAAGGAAACGAAGGGTTACCAATTCTATCATCCCTTGGAATAAAAGGTGTTTGTTTCAAGGCATGTTGTATTTCTAGAAAAAGAATTTCTTTTACAAGAAAACAGTGGGAGTGGCATTGAACTTGATGAAGTTCAAGAAACTCCAATAGACATTACAGAGACACCTAGTCTAGACCCACAACCAATAACTCATAATGATGAGCTATCAGTTGAACCTAAAACAACACCACCTCTTCGTAGGTCTGATAGGACACGCAACATTCCAGAGAGATACGGATTTCTCATAAGTGAATCGAACGACGTGTTACTCATAAGCGATGACGAACCTATCAGTTATGAAGATGTTCTAAAAAATTCAGAAAGGGATAAATGGCTTGAAGCCATAAAGTCGGAAATGGATTCCATGTATAAAAATCAAGTATGGGACTTGGTTAACCCACCTGAAAGGATTAAGCCCATAGGGTGCAAGTGGGTTTTCAAGAAGAAAACCGACATGGAAGGTAATTATGCTTAAATCCATTCGGATGCTCCTGGCCATAGCAGCTCATTATAATTATGAGATATGGCAAATGGATGTGAAAACAGCTTTCCTTAATGGAAACCTGCTTGAGGATGTATACATGATACAACCTGAAGGTTTCACATCGGTTGATAAAACCAAAGTATGCAAGCTTCGACGATCCATATATGGACTGAAGCAAGCATCTAGGAGCTGGAACATCCATTTTGATGAGACAATCAAAGAGTTTGATTTCTCACAAAATCCTGACGAACCTTGTGTGTACAAGAAGGTTAGTGGGAGTGCAGTCGTATTCCTAGTATTATATGTCGATGACATCTTACTTATAGGAAACGATATATCAGTTTTACAGACAATTAAAATTTGGTTGTCCAAAACTTTCTCCATGAAAGACCTGGGAGAAGCAACCTATATCCTTGGGATTAGAATCTATAGAGATAGATCAAAACGGTTGCTTGGTCTTTCGCAGTCTACATATATAGACCGAGTGCTAAAAAGGTTTAGCATGTCGAAATCCAAGAAAGGTTACCTTCCCATCAGGCATGGGATCAACCTTTCAAAGTCTATGTGTCCGCGCACAGAAGACGAGAGGATTTGCATGAATAAGATTCCTTATGCATCCGCGATAGGATCTATCATGTATGTTATGTTATGTACTAGGCCCGATGTATCATATGCTCTGAGCGTCACGAGCAGATACCAGTCTGATCCAGGTTTGGATCACTGGGCGGCTGTCAAGACAATCCTTAAGTACTTAAGAAGAACTAAGGATGTGTTCCTAATATATGGAGAAGGAGATATGGTAATACGTGGGTATACAGATGCCAGTTTCCAGACAGATAAGGATGACTCCAAATCTCAGTCTGGATACGTATTTACTTTGAATGGAGGCACAATAAGTTGGAAGAGTTCCAAACAAGACACCGTAGCGGATTCTACCACGGAAGCAGAATATATCGCAACTTCGGAAGCAGCAAAGGAAGCAGTCTGGATCAAGAAGTTCATCTCCGAACTTGGTGTGGTTCCAACCATTGATGAAGCAGTGCCGGTTTACTGCGACAACAATGGAGCTATTGCACAAGCAAAGGAACCAAGGTCTCATCAGCGATCCAAACACGTGCTTCGCCGCTATCATCTGATCAGAGAGATTATAAGTAGGAATGACATACAAATTGAGAAAATTCCCACTGAAAGGAATTTAGCGGATCCTTTAACTAAGGCCTTGCCTCAGAACAAGTTTGAGGGTCATGTTAGAGCTTGTGGTATTGGATACCGTAGCGATTGGCATTAGGCCAAGTGGGAGTTTGTTAGTGATATGAGAGAAGTGTCCTAAGGCAATCGCCTTATGATTGTAAATATTCATTTTAATAAATGATAATTCACTATTTGAGTATACATTTTTGTGTATTTGATTGGGATCTTAAACTCATCTACTGAATGTCCGCAATACAATTCACAGCATAAGAGAATTTGTGATGGGATCACAACTAGTGATTATCTCTAAATGTGCAATTGTGAAGTATTGAAAATATCCCTAGTCGATGAATTGATAAAAACGGACATTATCAATTCTGTTGAGACTAGCATGGGTTATTCTCTAATCAGCTGATTCTCACTGGCTAGTGACATTGGGATGTCCGGAGATAAACATGGATGCTAGTTAAGGGAACTAGTTCATTGGAGTGACTAGCTGTAAAACTTCATATGGTAATCTATATAGATATGTTAATGAAGTTCTTACTGCAGCTTAAGTGCGATGTTCCTTTGACTTGAGGTGTTCAAGTCATCTTGGTCATGGAGACTTATACTTTAACATCTTAAGCAAGCATCTCCTAGGAGGTGTGGACCCAGGATGATTGGGTATAAGCCGAAGTGCCCGAAGATGTTTGAGCAGCCTACAAAGGATTCACCACTCCTTGCGAGGAGATGTATACCCAGGTCTATCGTCGGATTGTTACTCAAAGCCTCTGGCCAGAGCATATCATGTTTAGAGTGCGAGTCTCTTAAAATACATGAGAGTAATTAGAAATCCAAAGGACGAGAAAGACACTACTTGGGCTAGGTGTGACGTAATCAGCCTAGTGGGGACTGACACAAATAGACCGTGTCCTGAACCAAGTGGGTATAAGATGGTGAAGGGAATGGGGCACGATTCATTAGAGCTGCTGAAGGGTTTCGGAATTACTTCTGAGGTCAAACTGTTGATCTTTCGATTAATTGGGGGTCATGATGTACTACTAGGTGCCACTCATGATCGTTCTATAATTGGTTAATTATAGACGGCCAACATAAATCGAAAGCCTATTTAGTCACACGCACTACGAGTAATCCAAGATTTAAAACGAGTTGAAAATTGGATTTTCCAATCAAGAGAAATAAGTCGAATCTGAGTTAATCAGAGGCGCAACGGAAACTTAAAATGGCTAAGTCTTTTGAAGGCTTATTGGGCGAATTAAATGAGTTTAATTCGCGATCGGTTCGGCTCGGTTTGGCCGGCCAAAGAGGGTGAAACCCCCTTTGGTTTGGCCGGCCACAACAAGGGGAAGAAACCAATTTATTTGGTTTAATTAATAAAATAAATCTAGCGCGATTTGTTTTATAAATTATGGATAAATCAATTTGTATAAAGAAATTTATATAAATAAATTTATAGAAATTTATTCTTTTTATGGAAATTAAAATGATCCATGGAATGGTTTATTTTAATTTTATAAAATCAATTATGAATTAATTTTTTCATAATAAGAAAGTTTATAAATTTTTTATAAAATTTATTCCATAATTAAAGGAGAGAAGAATTTGTTTTATTATAAAGTTAGTTATAATAAAACTAGGCATAACGGAATAAGTCATAAGAAATTTTATAAGATAAAATTCTTATGATAACTAATTCCGTTAAAAGAGAGACTTGGTAAGAGAGACTTGGTAAGGCAAGCCTTGAATTCCTAATCGATATAGAGCTATCAAGAGATTAACTCTCTCCCTCTCTCTCTTTTATTCTCTCTTCTTTCTTCCCTTTAGGGCCGGCGCCCTCCTTGAGAGCTAGGGTCGGCGCACCTCCAACCTTTGGTTGCCGTGAGCCATCAAGAAGAAGGAGAAGCCAACCAAGAAGAAGAAGAAGCGGATCACATCTCCTTCCTTCCCGGAATTTAGATTCCGATTCTTGGTGGTTAGTTTCCTTTCTTTTCTCTTGATCTTCTAGTTGTGCTTTAGAGAATCTAGTAGTTCTCGTCGGCACAAAACTCGTGACTTTGCGAAGTCATCCCGAAGAGAACTCGGCGTGGACGTGAATAGAGGCGGAGCTTCCAAGGGACGCTACGGTTGGATCTCTTCCCTTTTCTTCGAGTTACGCGAGGTACAAAGTAAATTAGTTTACTTTTCCGCAATGTTTTAATTTATGATTACGTCCACACATCATAAGGTCGCATGCTAGATACGTGGTTAAAATAATTTGTGAAATTATTTTATGCTAATTCTTCCGCTGCACGTAAAATTTAAAAATATTACGAACCCGTATCCTTGTCAACATGCACCCGGTCCCAACAGAAACCGCTGCATCAGGACTACACCAGAGACAGTCACCTGACGTGAGCCAGTTATAACGGTGCATAGTAAGAGGTCGTGCAGAGGGTCATTGAAACATGTGGTGATAGGGCATTCGCGGAAGGACTCTGTCGCCATCAAGGAGCGCCATGCGCCTTTATAACGGAGAGACAGGTATCGTGGTGATACTTCGAAAGCCGTAGGATCCTTTCGGGAAAGACAAAACCAAAAAAGAGATTTCCTAGGGACCACGGGCAACCTCTACAATCCTAAGACCCCGCATGACTACTAAAGGAACAATAACAGGTGCAAAGACCCTCAGGGATGCAGCTTCTTCACTACCACACTAGTCCGATCAGTCAGTCACACTTTCTTCGATCAGACTTGAAGGGAGGGACTTGTGATGGGGTTGAATAGCCTGTGGCGGACATGTGAGATAGAGAAACTACGTGGCAAGACGTGACGAGTCTGAGCGACTCCTCTGTTAGAGCTCTCGAGACACTCTCGGGAAGAGAGCCTCCAGGGCCCCTCTCAGGAGACACGCCCTGGAAGATCAGATTAAAAAACCCCTCCCGGGATCACCCCGGAAAGTCGGATCCTGAGATCACCTCGGGGAAGTAGAGCATCGACGATCGCCCGGACCAGAAGACCCCGAGATCACCTCGGGGAAGCGGAGCCCGAGTAGCATTCGACCTCAAGTAATGATCCCCCCACCCTCTTTTCCCGGATCTATGGATAAGCATCCCCATTAATGAGGAGTCATCATGATCCTTAAATGCCGCAACGGGTCGAAACACGTAATGACGGCGTAGACCGTTTCAAAAGCTATCCAGTAACCGCCGAAGAGGGGGTACGTGGCATAGATCATGGGGACGCACCAAATCTGCCGCCACAGGTATAAAAGGTAGTCTAACCCCTCTGGTAGGGGATTACGAACTCTCTACAACTCATACAGTCTTTCAGCTTTCTCTTTTTCTCCAACGCGGCACTGGCTTGAGCGTCCGAGTGGGCTCCGCCGAACAACCTCCGGCGTGTTCCCCTAACTCTCGTGTTGATCTTGCAGGACGCGAAGTTCCTCCCCTCCCGTCAGCATCCACGTGGGCCGAACATGAGTGACTGACCAACGACGTAGATTTCTTCCGGAACAATATTGAATACTCATATTTTTGAAGTTTTGATGAAAACTCTTAAAGAATATTACTAAGGTCATGCCCTCCAAAATAATAAGCGATGGACTCCACTTTTTCTTCCTATACGCCATTGAGGAAACATCTAATATTAGGTTTGTAAAAATAATCTTCATCGTGGCTCAAGATTGTTAAAAGAAAAGATATGGAGGATGACTTTACCTCAAAAATGAAGACAAGACAACTGTCACTAAGAAAAATATTCGGCAATTTACCAAAAGGCGTACGTAACAATTGAAAATTACCAAAGGGCGTCCCATGGTTTGTATTTTACCAAAGGGCGCAGCCCTTTAAGTGAATTTCCTCTTATACCCCTCCTGCTATGTACTGTCTTTCTCTTTCTCTCTCAGTAACAAATTTCGAGACGTCTGCACATGCAACGTGACATAATTACTAACTTTTATTTTAAAATAATATATTATGGAATCAACGCTAAATTAAAAAATGTAAGGTAAAAATTGAAAAAATATTTTACTTAAAAAATTTCTCATCCAATGTGATTTAAAAATATAAATAAATAATTTTTATATTTGATTAATAGAAATTAATATATTAAATAATATTTAATAAATATATTAATGTATAAAAAAAATTTTGAAAAAAAAAAACTGATTGTGGACCTGAAATCTATTGATTTCAGGCCCAGCGTGGGCCTGAAATTTTTTATTTCAGGCCCAGCGTGGGCCTGAAATTTTTTATGGAGTTTACACCAGGTATGTATATATATATATATATATATATATATCGTGCTAAAGAAAATTAATAAAAAAACATCCCTAATGATTTTTACGGAGTTTACACCAGGTATGTATATATATATATATCGTGCTAAAGAAAATTAATAAAAACATCCCTAATGATTCATATTCTCAACAGAACACTCCATTTTTAAATTTATTAAAATAACATCCCATGGATAATCTGAAATACCCCGTAGATTTGAAAGATAAATTATTCTAAAAGCATGAATAATTTGATCGAAGTTGTATTATTTTAGTAAAGTTTTAATAAAATTTATTTAAAGTTCGATTAGAGAGAAATATTTCAGATATTATGATTAAGGTCATAAATTTAAAAAAAAATAGTGGCTTTTTAACAATACTAATAATAAATATGATGTTTTAATATAATGGATTTCAACTATTGTCCAAAGGTCTATCCTTTGGCTCAAGCATAGCGAATCGATAAAAGGTATGATTTTCATACGCATGATTTTCATGTTGAACAATTTTACCATTAATAAAATTTCATCTTGGGACATGTTGAAATCTATTGATTTCAGGCCCACGCTGGACCTGAAATAAAAATATTTCAGGCCCAGCGTGGGCCTGAAATTTTTTATTTCAGACCCATATTGGGCCTGAAATCTTTTGATTCAGGCCCGACGTGGACTCAAATTTTTTTCTATTTTAAAAATATATTAATATATAAAAAAATCTATCAAAACACTTAATTTTAGATTCAAACGCAAGGCCTGAAGTCATCCCAGGAGGGTCTGAAGTCAAATAACTTCAGATCCTATAAATAATTAATTTAATAAATAATAATTAAATATAAAATAATATTTTTAAATTTAAAAAATTTTCAGTGCCCTTGGGCCTGAAGTTTGATGACTTCAGGCCCAAGGAGGGTCTGAAGTCTGATGACTTCAAGCCCTCCATCATTAAATATAAAAAAATATTATAAAAAAATTATAAAAAAAGTATAATATATAATTACATATTATTTATAATTTTTATAAAAAAGGTATAATATATAATTACATAATAATAAAATGTTATTATAAAAAAATTCAGATATGGGAGGTCCATCAGTGGGTTTTGGTCAAAACCCACTGATATTTCTAAACTACTCCTATTTCATTGGTGATATCTAATATATAGATGTTTGGACACCTAAAACATCATCTCCTACCTCTATCCTCTCTATTCATATGGAGTTTTCAGAAATCCAGATATAATAGGTCCATCAGTGAGTTTTGGTCAAAACCCACTGATATTTCTAAACTACTCATATTGCATTGGTGATATAGAGTGTATAGATGTTTGGACACCTAAAACATCTTCTCCTAGGTCAATCCTGTCTATTGATATAGGGTTTTCAGAAATCCAGATATGGGAGGTCCATCAGTGGGTTTTGGTCAAAACCCACTGATATGGATAAATTACTCCTATTAAATTGGTGATATCTAATATATAGATGGTTGGACACCTAAAACATCATCTCTTACCTCTAACCTCTCTATTCATATGGAGTTTTCAGAAATCCAGATATGGGAGGTCCATCAGTGGGTTTTGGTCAAAACCCACTGATATGGCTAAACTACTCCTTGGGCCTGGAGGGTCTGAACAAATCTTGGATAAATGTAAGTAAATTAAATAAAAATATCAATAGTTCTAGTTAGAGTTGAGCTAGGAGATAGTATTTTTGGTGTCCAAACTTCTAATGTTTATAAATTATGTTGCAATAGGAGATTTTAGGTCTATCAGTGGGTTTTGACCAAAACCCACTAATGGACCTCCCATATCTGGATTTCTGAAAACTTCATATAAATAGAGAGGTTAGAGGTAGGAGATGATGTTTTAGGTGTCCAACCATCTATATATTAGATATCACCAATGCAATAGGAGTAATTTAGCCATATCAGTGGGTTTTGACCAAAACCCACTGATGGACCTCCCATATCTGGATTTCTGAAAACCCTATATCAATAGACAAGGTTGACCTAGGAGAAGATGTTTTAGGTGTCCAAACATCTATACACTCTATATCACCAATGCAATAGGAGTAGTTTAGAAATATCAGTGGGTTTTGACCAAAACTCACTAATGGACCTATCATATCTGGATTTCTGAAAACTCCATATGAATAGAGATGGTAGAGGTAGGAGATGATGTTTTAGGTGTCCAAACATCTATATATTAGATATTGTTAAATACCGAATTTTTATGGTGTTGAAAAGGGTGAATTTTGAAAGTTAGGGGCCTAGTTGCAATTTTCCAAATCTGTTGGGTTTATTTGCAAAATGCCAAAACAAATATAAAGCCCTAAAACCCTTTCCCCCATTCAGTTTTCCCCCGTCCCCTTTCAGTTTTGTCCGATGCCGCAGCCCTAGCGACGCCAACCGCCGCCCCGCGCCCTCTCCTTCCCCTTCTTCTCTGCCCAATGCCGCCAAGCCCTAGCCATCGCCCACCGATTTCTTTCTCGTATGCTTCTCTTTGTCTTCTTCGGCTGAACGAGACGACGAGCGACCGTTTTCCTTATCGTGCCGCCACCCTCGTGCGAGACAGCCGCCGCCGGGGACCTGTCCTCCGACCGATTCTTGTTGTGTGCCGGCGAGTAGCGTCGCCTAACACCGGTGGCATCTCCTCTTCGCGCAAGTGAGCCATCAGTGATCGTTCTCTCTTTCTCTTGATCCCTGCCGGACGGACTTCACAGTAGGTAAGGGTTGATGTTAATTTCGTTTTGGTTAGTAGATGGTTTCTGTGGAATCGAATCTAGAGATTTACTCTAAAATAGCATGATAGAATTCGTGTGTTCTGGTCTAGGGTGTATTCTGGTAGTTTGTTGTGAGTTTACAAAGGTGGCTGTTGGATTGATGTTTGTTCTCATTATTGGTTGATCGGAAAAGAATGAGAACTGGGGGTGTTGGATCAAATATTGACAAAGCTCTTGTTAGTATAAGATTGGTGTATCACATATTGTATTCCATATGGTTCCCTTTGATTCGGGCAGTGTTCTGTTTCATTTGTACCGTGAGTTTCAATTCTAAAAGGTTATCTATAAATATAGATGAATTGATGCTAAATTAATAGTGCTCAGTTTGAATGGTTTAATGGTAAACTTGATGGAGTTATTTGTTTGAAATTGGTGGTAATCCGTTATGTTAGTTGGGAAAGTTGACTTAGTAATCTAGTTGTCATAAATTAGGTTAAGAAGGGCATTGTTATTATTTAGGGATTTAATTAAATATATGTTGTAGGATGAATCCTAATCAGGGCTAGTATTCTGTTTAGTTAATTTAATAATTTTATAAATGACTAAAATATGTCCTTGATACAGGACTTTGACGTTGGCCTCGCACGGTTGATCGTGGGAGATTAATTCGGACACGTTCTACAATTATAAGGCGGGTACTTCTCCTTTGTACTCGAGTAGTTTTCTTTACCTTAAAAGCATGGCTTGTTATGTCTGATAGGTTGCTTGACCTTGTTCTTTGTCGTTTGATTATTTAAACATCGCTGTTGAGACTTACTCTTCGTTGATCTTCGAGTATTCCAAATTCGTTTCTGTACAGTCCTCTTTTGATTTTCTGTTCTGTAAGTACCTCTGTATGCGAGTACTTAGAAGTCCATTAAACACAGATAGGTTTATTTGGCATTAGAAATACCCTACCTAGTAGTGTAGGTGCATAATCGTTGGTTTGCGATTTCTGGATTGGTTGTATTGATGCATCGTATACTCATTGGATTTTATTGCATCGTTGTTTCTCCGGTTGTTCGTGCATCGTATATCATGCACCATACTTGCACGTTGCATACTAACGACTGTTGGCTTACATTTGGTTAAGTCACCGTTAGTCATATTGTTGCTCGATTCACTCAACCACATGATGTCATGGTAGTGGTTAGAGTGCGAGTGTTTGTCCTGTCATGCCAGACAGTGACACCCTCACCGTTGTTTTAGAGGGATGAGTCGTTGGTGGCTCACCCTCACCGTTGTTTGTTTTTGAGGGATATTGTAGCTGTTGATAGCTCCCCCGATGTACCGGGGTCTGGAGTGTAGACTCCCCAGCATCCTGTCCACTCAACCACGCCTTATGTGGTATTTATTGTTGTATGTGGTATTTGTTGTTTGAGTGGTACAGTTGTCACAGCCCTACCCACTCGGTCACACAGATGGGATGTGTTGACGGCTTGACTGGCGTCAGGGGTGACACATGTCATTGCATCATGTGCATACGTATTTCTTTTATGCATTTGCTTGTGTTTGATGCATTTATATGAGCTATGGTTATTGCACTTGATTGACATGCATGTATATCTGAGTTTTACTATTGTTGTATTATTTATACATGCCTAGTGTCTATCCGGATTTTATGCTATGTCGTTTTACTATATGTTATGCATGTTTAGGTGATTCTATAATTCTTATGGACTGTACACTGTTGATTTCTCTACTCTGTTATCCTTATTATGCCATGCTTATTTGTCTACTCATATACCTGCAGAGTCCGCCCGGACTCACCACCCCTGCTTTTCTTTTTGTTGTTTCAAATAGCAGGTAGACGTATCTCTTGGAGCCAGGAGAGGATCCAGTTGCCAGTCCCCAATGTTGAGTTGTTTCCGTTTTGGCTCGGGTGTTTTGTTTTCGGCACTTGGTGAGTTTAGCCTTTTATTTGTTTCGTGTATTCGGACCGGTTTTGTTGTTATCAGAGACATTCGAGTTCTCTTTGGATTGTTGTTTCTTTTATGTTTTAAGGTGGCTGAGCCACCCGTTAAATTATTATAAACTGCGTGGTTGTGTGTCTTTTATATATTGTTGTGATGCTAGCCGCATGTGGCTAAGCTATATATGTGAGATAGTATGTATATTTGCCCCATATTGTCCGCCGTACAGGGGAGATGCTGCCCGATTTTAGAGTAAGCATGTACCTCTGGGGTCATGACAGATATCACCAATGAAATAGGAGTAGTTTAGAAATATCAATGGGTTTTGACCAAAACCCACTGATGGACCTCTCATATCTGAATTTTTTTATAATAACATTTTATTATTATGTAATTATATATTATACCTTTTTTATAAAAATTATAAATAATATGTAATTATATATTATACCTTTTTATAAAAAAAATTTATATTTTTTTATATTTAATGATGGAGGGCCTGAAGTCATCAGACTTCAGGCCCAAGGGCACTGAAAATTTTTTAATTTTAAAAATATTATTTTATATTTAATTATTATTTATTAAATTAATTATTTATAGGATATGAAGTTATTTGACTTCAGACCCTCCTGGGATAACTTCAGGCCTTGCGTTTGAATCTGAAATTAAGTGTTTTGATAGATTTTTTATATATTAATATATTTTTAAAATAGAAAAAAAAATTTGAGTCCACGTTGGACCTGAATCAAAAGATTTCAGGCCCAATGTGGGCCTGAAATAAAAATATTTCAGGCCCACGCTGGGCCTGAAATATTTTTATTTCAGGTCCAGCGTGGGCCTGAAATCAATAGATTTCAACATGTCCCAAGATGAAATTTTATTAATGGTAAAATTGTTCAACATGAAAATCATGCGTATGAAAATCATACCTTTTATCGGTTCGCTGTGCTTGAGCCAAAGGATAGACTTTTGGACAATAGTTGAAATCCATTATATTAAAACATCATATTTATTATTTGTATGGTTAAAAAGCTACTATTTTTTTTTAAATTTATGACCTTAATCATAATATCTGTAATATTTCTCTCTAATCGAACTTTAAATAAATTTTATTAAAACTTTACTAAAATAATACAACTTCGATCAAATTATTCATGCTTTTAGAATAATTTATCTTTCAAATTTACGGGGTATTTCGGATTATCCATGGGATGTTATTTTAATAAATTTAAAAATGGAGTGTTCTGTTGAGAATATGAATCATTAGGGATGTTTTTATTAATTTTCTTTAGCACGATATATATATATATACATACCTGGTGTAAACTCCATAAAAATCATTAGGGATGTTTTTTTTATTAATTTTCTTTAGCACGATATATATATATATATACATACCTAGTGTAAACTCCGTAAAAAATTTCAGGCCTACGATGAGCCTGAAATATTTTTATTTCAGGCCCACGGTCAGTTTTTTTTTAAAAAAAATTTATATATTAATATATTTATTAAATATTATTTAATATATTAATTTCTATTAATCAAATATAAAAATTATTTATTTATATTTTTATATCACGTTGGATGAGAAATTTTTTAAGTAAAATATTTTTTCAATTTTTACCTTACGTTTTTTAATTTAGCGTTGATTCCATAATATATTATTTTAAAATAAAAGTCACTAATTAAGTCACGTTGTATGTGCAGACGTCTCGGAATTTGTTACTGAGAGAGAAAGAGAAAGACAGTACATAGTAGGAGGGGTATAAGAGAAAGTTCACTTAAAGGGTTGCGCCCTTTGATAAAATACAAACCATGGGACGCCCTTTGGTAATTTTCAATTATTACGTACGCCTTTTGGTAAATTGTCGAAAAATATTTGAACACTTATCACCTTTTAATTACAAATGCTTAGGGATCCTTCCTTGCTTCCCAATGAAGTAGTCAATTATTGAAAATATAAACTATGAAAAGATTAAAAATCATATAATCTTATTATAATTTCAAGTAGATTCAAGAATGTGTGTGAATTCAGTAGGTATTACCCTTACACTAAAAATTCATTCCACTCAATTTATATTTTATCATTTATTTTTAAATTTGTGATATAAACATCAAAATGAACTATAATTCACATTCATACTCCATGATAATCTACGATTGTGACTAGCTAGGTTAAGCGCAGAGATTGTATTTGGCGTTGTGGTCTTCTAAGGTAGCACTCGAGAAGTGATCATAGTCGTACAATATTCAGGAGATCGGGTTCAGAATTATATGACCCCGGGGTTATGGTGCAGTGGTAGGGTAACTAGTTATTAACCTAGGTATTCATGGTTCGATCCCTAGCTACGGCGCATTTTGCAGGAATTTTTCCTCCAAATGGGGCGCGAACCCCGGGGTTATGGTGCAGTGGTAGGGTAACTAGTTGTTAACCCAGGTATTCGTGGTTCGATCCCTAGCTACGGCGCATTTTGCAGGAATTTTTCCTCCAAATGGGGCGCGAACCCTGGGACGCTGGGCTTCTAGACTGTCCACCACGAGCGCTTCCCGATTTACCCTAGTAATTGATAGGAAACTTCTGTGGGGTCGGGCTGATCACCCCAGGTTTAATTTGTCTGCTGTCTGGTTCATCATTTTTTTTTCGAGAAGCGAAATAGGGCCTCCGGAGCTATGGTGCAGTGGTAGGGCGACTAGTCGCTATCTCAGACATCCGTGATTCGATCCCCAGCTATGGTGTATTTACAAGAATTTTTCCTCCAAATGGGGTGCGAACCCTAGGACGATGGGCTTCTAAATCGTCCATCGTGAGCACTTTCCAATTTATTCTGATGATTGATAGAAATTTTCATGGGACCAAACCAGTCACCCTAAGTTCATCTATCTATTATCTGATTCAATATTTCGAGAAGCGAGGTAGAAATCGGAGTTAGAAGGAGATTAAGAATTTGATTCAACATCTTTAGATGCTCATGAGCCGGAGACAGGACCGCGAGCTGTTTAGGAAATATGTCTAGACCCATAGAATATTCAGGAGAGAGACGCAAAACTACATAGTACTAAAAGAAACGTAACTTTGATTTGATTTAAAGGACAATAAAAGTAATTGATAATGGCCATTATGGGCAAAAGTTTTAAGTGGCCATTGAAAGATAATAATAATGGTTGGTGACTATTATAGAAGAAGAATCGACTAAAACCTATTGATTTGATATAAAGAACTTCGATTATATAAATTTTAATTCTGGTGAATTTTTAAAGTTATAAGGAGTTCAAATATGTTCTCCATTATTTATTTCGACTCCGAAGTGTTAAAATGTAATAAAGAAGAATAATTGAGAAAATCTCATATTGGGTCCTTGGGCCTGATATGAATCATATCATGCCATATCAAGCCCAATGTGAGCCTGATATGGAATTCATATCAAGCCCAATATGTGATTTTTCTCGATTCTTCCTTATTATATTTTAACATTTCGAAAAAATCAAAATAAATAATAGATAATATATTTGAATTCCTTGTAACCTCAGAAATCCACGGAATTGAAATTGGTATAATCGGAGCTCTCTAGGTCAAATCAGTAGGTTTTGCTCGTGAACTCAAGAGTGGCTAAAGAGAGAATTAAGTAAGACTTCAGGTTTTTCCCGTCTGTCTTGCTTACTTTCATTAAGGAGTTTATATAGAGGCTATTAGAAGGAACAAGATAAGGTCGGGTATACATTTGGGGCTAAGGTAGCTCGTGAACTCAAGAGTGGCTAAAGAGAGAACTAAGTAAGACTTCAGATTTTTCCCGTCTATCTTGCTTACTTTCATTAAGGAGTTTATATAGAGACTATTAGAAGGAACAAGATAAGACCGGGTACACATTTGGGGGGCCCATCGAATCTTATCATATCTCTTCTTTACAACTGTCTCACTCCTTTTTATTTAAAACCAGGGTCGCATAGTTTTTACAATACCACTTGAAAAGTTCAAATATGCTATCCATTATTTATTTCGACTTCTCCAAGACATTAAAATGTAATAAGAAAGAATAATCAAGAAAATCTCACATTGAGCCCTTGAGTCTGATATTAAGTATATCAAGCTCACGTTGGTCAAAATCCACTAATTTGACTTAAAGAGTTCCGATTATACAAATTTCAATTTCCATGAATTTATGAGATTATAAGGAGTTTAAATATATTATCCATTATTTATTTCAATTTCTCCGAGGCCCAACGAACTCAATGTGAGATTTTCTCGACTATTCTTCCTTATTATATTTTAATACCTCAGAGAAGTTGAAATAAATAATGGATAATATATTTGAACTCCTTATAATCTCAGAAATCGATGAAAACTAAAATTTGTGCAATTAGAGCTCTCTAGGTCAAATCAATGAGTTTTGGTCAAAACCCACTGATTGGACCTAGAGAGCCACGATTGCACAAATTTCAATTCCCATAAATTTCTAAGGTTACAAGGAGTTCAAATATGTTATCTATTGTTTATTTCGACTTTTCCGAGATGCTAAAATATAATAAGAAAGAATCAAGAAGTTAATATCATATCAGACCCAACGAACCTAATGTGAGATTTTATTTGTCGATTATTCCTTATCACATTTTAACACATCAAAAAAGTTAAAATAAATAATGGATAACATATTTAAACTCCTTGTAATCTCATAAATCAACAGAACCTAAAATTGGTATAATCGAAACTCTGTAGATTAAATCAATGGGTTTTGAAGAATCGATAAAAAAAATTCACATTGGGCTTGGTATGATTCATATAAGGCCCACCCTGATATGATTCATATCAGACCCTTGAATATTCATGCAGGCATGCATGGGTAAAAAGAGAGGAAAGATAAAGAGATAAGAAAAAAGAAGAAGGAGAAGAGACGAGAGGAAAGAGGAAAAAAAAAGTTAAATTTGACGAAAAGGATAAAATAGAAAGAACATACCATTGAATACGATTTTTGATAACTAATAAATTAAGATGCGTTTTTGGTTAATTCGAAAAATTTAGATACGCCTGTTTAATAAATTTCCGTTTGCAATTAGTTAACCAGTCACTTCAACTGCTATTCATTCTAGCAAGTCAATATGTCATCAGAATTCAAATATTTAAAGGCTCGCCACAAGTTTCTGACCCTGGTAGAAGAAAACAGCGCCATACACGAGAGACAAAGAAATGTAAGTAAACCATGACTGTGTTAATGGTGCATCAGTTCCTTCGACTGCAAAATCACAGAAAGAATGGCATCAGAGAGGCAGAACTTTGAGGAAATGGAGTAATTGAAAGACACACCGAGATCTGCTATTAGAGAAGAAGTGAAGCTAGCTACTGCAAGGAAGAAAGAGACAAGCTGGCCCGGGAGTAGGATGAGGGCCAGCTTCTATATTCCCTTCCTATTTATGCTTAAATAGATTAATCCCCACGGGATGGATTAATAGTTAATATGTGGATGTTATTACCATGAGATATGAGGGTCAAAATCTGACAAAGTCAATGTGCCGGTCCTTTCCATGTATTAGTCACAATATCCGGGCTAATAGCCCTCATGATTTATCTCCTCCGTATTGACTCTGGGACGGATTAGCAGGGGAATTAGAGACGAGCGAATGCCATCTTAAACAGATTACAGGGTTGCAGCTTCAGATTTGTTTGAGATTCAGAAGCATCCTTCTCTTGGATGCTAGAAGAGTAATAATATACACTCAAATATATTTAAAAACAACAACTCAGAATTGAAAATATGCAAGTTGCCATTGCTTGGGATATAATAAAAAAGTGGCGTGCAGTACATGAGCATGTGTGTTGCAGAGGAAACAAATAGGTTGGAATCGAGCAAAGTTAGGGTAGTTTGGGATGGTGGCAGAGTTTATTGAATGCTACAGATTCTAATAAATGTCATTTGCAAAGTGCAAATTGTAAAAATCACAGCCTTAATCACTGACAGAAGGGCATAGTTATGTTCTGAAATGTATGCAGATGAATAGTAGATCACTCACAGCATAGATTCATCAACATCGGCCTTAATCTCTTTCAGAAGATCCTCCTTGTACACTTCAAAAGAACCAGGGAATTTTCTAACAGTATCGTCTTCCACAACCCATATATTCTGTTTTGAGTTAGAGTTATCTTCCACCATAGAGCAACACATCCTGCGATCTCCAAACATGAGTGAAACGGCACAAGTTACAAACCCCAAACAAGTTTAATAAGTATCAAAGAACACAAAGATCAATAATAACAAGATGGAAGGTAGGAAAGACGAACAAATTATATGAGGCAATATGTAAAACACATTAATTCCTCACCTCCAATATTATTATTTGCTTCAAGGGAGAGTTACCTTTCACCCTGTAGAAATCACATCATCAAATCTCCAAACATACTTGAAAAGGAACAAATTACCAACCCAAAGTAGTTTAAATAAGCATCCACTGATTAACGAAGAAAACAAGGATCAACCAGAAGATTAGAATAAAATGTAGGCTAAGAATGAAGAAAAAAAAAAGATTACATAGAGTAAGGTGGATGAGCAAGTAACTGGGGGATTAACCATAGAGGTGGTTGAAGCAATTCGATCACACAAATCTCTGTTTCCTCCGACGCCTCTCCGGCTAGTCAACAAGAGGGCGAAAAAGCTGATACCGGCGTAGACGCCGGCGACGACTCTGCCCTCCCGGACAAGTACCTTGATGACGACGGCCGCGATCTCGACGATGATGCCTAGACCCCCCATAGCCAGCGCCCTTCGCGGCTACCCGGCGAAGGCGAGCAGCACTAGGATAGTGATCCACGTGACCAGCGTGGCGGGCACGGCCATCGCGAGGGCGGACCCTATGGCCAGCAGCCCGAACACAGCTTCGTACAGCGCCAGCCACCGGGCGGAGGATTAGGCGTAGGTGTAGTTCGACGAGTGTATGAAGAGGAGGAAGGTCCAAGAGGAGTAGAGAAGTGCGTAGGCGAGGCGGAAGAGGCTGAGCCAGGTGCGACACTTTCTCAGAGACAAAAAAAAAAAAAAAAAAACGAAATCGTCCGCCCCATCGTTCCCGCCGCACCCGTAGGGAGGTAAATCACGATCTCCGAAGTAATTAGTGTACAGTTGGATCGAGAATTGATACACCAAACGTCCAGAGTTTTAATCCAGTGCGCCTCGTGCGACTCGAATCCAGGACCTCTTAGATAATACCCCCATATACTAACAACTCCGGATCCCTGTGGAGACAATTGGCACATATATTTTAGTTGGCCCGACTCGAACACAGTTGGTGCGACGCTTTCTCGGACTGCAGCGTGCGGGAGAGGAATAGGGATTCTAGTTCAAACGACGGATTCAAAAACTGAGGAAGGTTTTGCGCACATACAATTTGCAGTCGTTTACTTAATCCTTTCTATTAATCCTATCTATTGTTTATTTATGATAAAGGATGAATTATTTATCTTTTCTATTGTTTATTTATGGTAAAGCAGCGGATTGATGGATTTATAAATCCATCGGCTGACCAATTTATTAATATATTTTCGTCCATTCAAAATCGGGCGGTCATTTTCCATCCTTCCTAGTCTCAATCGCTGTCTTCAACCATGCTGCCCTCAACCAATTGATCTTGCTCGACTGTCTCCTCGACAGGTCTAGTAACCTCGCACTGTCTATATGATTAAAATCCTTGTTCTTCTTTTTTGTATTCTTCCACTTCCTCTTCCATGTCTTCGCAATCTCTCAGATAGACGGCGCCTTTGAATCTTTCTACCTTCTGTGTTCTTCCCCTTCCTCCATTTTTTTGGAAATCTCCCAGAAAGACAGCGCTTTTGAATGATTTAGCAGCCTCATTGCTCTCCTCCTTTCATCCTTTTTGTAAGCGATAGAGGTGTGATCTTGACACTCTTATTCGATGCGCTCTTGTTTCTCAGATCTTTTTATTTTTATTTATTCTTTGTCCTCGATTTTGGAAGGCAGATGAGTCCAATGCTTCAATCGCCACCATGGCTACAGCCTCTCTCGCAGACTCTTATTCGATGAGCTCTTGTTTCTCAGATTTTTTTTATTTTTATTTATTCTTTTTCCTCGATTTTGGAAGGCAGATGAGTCCAATGCTTCAATCGCCACCATGGCTATAGCCATTCTCGCAGACGAGTCAGACATCCGAGGTATCCGTCGTTCGATCCCTAATTATAACGTATTTGTAGGAATTTTTCTTCCAAATGGGTCGCAAACCCTGAGATGATGGGCTTCTAGATCACCTA
The DNA here is from genome assembly GCA_024364735.1 of Boesenbergia rotunda. Lineage (NCBI taxonomy): Eukaryota > Viridiplantae > Streptophyta > Magnoliopsida > Zingiberales > Zingiberaceae > Boesenbergia > Boesenbergia rotunda. The sequence goes on along the minus strand of JAGFNQ010004187.1, from coordinate 434,734 downwards.
CCGCAAATGCTTCCCGATTTATCTTGACGGCCGATGGAAACTTCTATGAGGCCTGATCAATCGCTTGAGGTTGAAAAAACCTCCTTAATCATTTTTTTTTTCTCTCACAGACGAGCTGCTTCAAGTACTATGAAGTCCATAGCGACTACAAAAAGAGCAAGTGCAAAATATACTGTCTGGACTGCACCGACGACGCGCTCTGCTCTTACTACCTCTTGGAGCACCAAGATCACTATGCGTTTAGGTTCCTCTCGCCATTTTTTTCTGCTCGAATCCAAATAAAAAAAATCTAAGCTTGATTTGATTGGGGTCTATTTGTAGATTCAGAGGGCGTCATATCACAATGTGATTAGGGTGTCGTCATCAGGAAGGGTGTCACCGCCAACTACGCTACCCATGGCCATGATCTTTTAAATTCCTTCCGCTAATCAATTTTCATCATTGTGGCTAATGGCGAAAGGGTTTTTAATTAAACCTGACGATGATGCTCAGGGCATGGAAGGTGTCGCAACCTCCTCTTTTCGCAGGCCTTTTGCGAGATTCGTTTCTATCCTCTTCTTTCTATTTTCCTTTCTCTTCCATCACTCGAGAGATTTGTTTTACCCTAGCATTCCTTTCCCTCCTTAATCCACACCTCGAAAGAAACAGAGTATAAAATCAGCCAAGGGTCTATTCCTCAAAGCTAACCGTGAATCGAACCCAGACCTTCTATGTACACACGCTGCATGTTAACAACCTAGTGTTAGTAGGAGCCCTAGAGCCAATTATGTGATAATTGACTAGGGACTTTTTGTATCATATTATATCATTAATAAAAGCATGTTTGGTTATTATACTTACTTTGTATTTGTGCCAAATAACTAAGTATAATAATGTCCTTGGGTAGTAAGTTCTTATCTACATTATATCGATTGGTTGAATCGATAGTGAGATAATGTAAAGAACACTACACTAAATCATTCCTAGTTAAGTATTAATATTCAAGGACAATATTAATGCATGGAGACTAGCATGTAGGTCAACTGATGACTTGAGCTCACAAGTCATGGATATGTGATATCAAGTTGACACATGGGTATACATTGGAGAATGTGTACTGAATTGACCCGCCATGAGAAAGTTTCATAGATTGTCATATGAGTGTCATAAACTTTCTCATGTGACTATTAGTATGAATAGTCCTTAGACCTGAAGTCATTACGGTTCCCTACATAAGGAGTTATGTACTTTGGTATCGTCAAACGTCACCCGTAACAGGGTGGACTATAAAGATGATCACTAGGTATGTAATGAATTATGCGGAGGGATGTGAGTGATGTAGATGGGATCTATCCCTCCCATATGACGGGAGTGATATATGTGGGCCTCTTGATCAAGTAGGACTGCTAAAACGCATGACCATGCTCAAATGAGTCAATATGAGATATTGAGCTCATTTGTTTGAGTGAGTCTACTCGGGGATCAAGAAACACAAGATTGACTGAGGATGACACGGTCTATGCCTCAATGGTCAATCTAGATATCGAGGATAGAAAGACAAGGTCATACATTATCGTAGTCACGGAGGTTAAGTCGGATTTCGACTTTTCTTGTTACTTGGGTAGCAATGATGCATTGCTAGATACCACTCATTGCTTATGTATCTAAAGTGGTTTAGACACATTGTCAACGTTACGAGAACCTATTGGGTCACACACTAAGGACACGATGCTTCGGAGATTAATTGATCTTGGTTTGACTAAGATTTGATTCGAATTGGATTAATTGAGTTAGACTCAAGTGAATCGAATTAGATTATGGGATTGAGTCTAATTTGAGTTAGACTCATCTAGATTAGACTCAACCAATTAATTATGGATAATATTCATTAAAGGGTTTAATAAAATATTATTTAAGAGGAAGGCTAAGAGACATTTTATTCATTAGATGAATACAATATTAAGAGTCTCAAGGAATACCAAGAGGCTTGATATTCATTGGGTTTTATTGGCATTAAGATGAGAGAAGCTCAAGGGATATAGACCCTTGGTATTCATTAGATGAGTATAAATACCCCTCCCCTTTGTCAAAGGCTATAAGGTGCATCTCTCTTTCTTTTCTTTCTTCCTCCTTGTCCATAACTCTCTAGTGGAGGTTCTTGTGCTTTGTGAACCATCCCAAGTTGCTAGCACAACTAAGGTGATTTCTCTCTGAGGCGTAGATCGTGTTCGTGTGAATACGCATAGAGGCACGGGCACTTAAACGTGCAAGAGATCCAGCGAAACAAAGGACTAGTGGGATAAGCGAAGGGCACGCGACAAAGGTATTCCTATAAGATAGGAATTATAGATCACTTTGTATGAGTTTTTCTTTCGCATGGATCGCTCGAGGGATCTTATTTCCGTTGCGATTTTAAATATTTTTACCTATAAATCCCTACACCCAGCTAAGCCCGTGGGGCAGGTCCAAGAGCAGTAGAGCTGGTAGAGGAGAGGAGGAGCTTCAGTACACCATGTTACCAACCCAGCTGAGCCGGTGGGGGCAGTCCAAGAACGGTAAAGCTTGCAGAGGAGGAAGAGCTTCGGTACAGTATGTTACCAGCCCAGCTGAGTCAGTGGGGGCAGTCCAAAAACAGTAGAGCTTTAGAGGAGAGGAAGAGCCTTAATCAGCGACGAATTAAGATTTGTCGTTAAAAATTTTATCAGTAATTTGTTATAAATTAAAATTCATTGGAAATGCATGATAAATTTTATGATAATATTTTTTTATCCACAAATTTTTATAACTATTTTTATTGTTGATTTATGATGAATTATTTTTGTTGCTAAGTTTGTTGCTAAATCTATATTTTTTTAGAATATACCGTGCTTAGGTTGTCACTATTATACCATCGATTTAGGATGTGGTGGTATGTTGTCAATTGTACCGAAGAGGAATATGTGATATTTGTGGTTTTTACGAAAAGATGAGGTCTATTAAATCAACAGGAAGATGTAGAGGTACGATGTGATATATTGTGTTAGGTGGATGCGAATGCAGATGTGTGATATCTGAGGCATCTAAAAAATGATGAGGTATGATATTTTTTAACTCGAGGGGAGGATGTGGAAGCATTCAAAAACCCAACCCTAAGTTGATAACCTTCTAAGTACTTAACGTTGTAAGCCCGAATTGAGTTAACAGCCTAAGCCCGAATTCCATTAGCATCCTTCAGAGGGGTGACTAATAAATGCACGATCATTTAGATTTTACAATCAAATCTGATTTACAATATGATTAACGAGATTTTTTCAATCTCGGACGATTGGCCCGGTCTCACGAAAATTTTCCATCGGCCGCCAGGATAAATTAGGAAGTGCTCACGATGGACAGTCAAATTTGATTTACAATGAACCATCTGACTTAGCTTGTGCAAGGGATGACTAATGATACTCCATAATAATCTATGATTGCAGATTGGCCTGGTTAAGCCCATAAGGAAGGAGATTGGATTTGGTGTTGAGGTCTTCTAAAATAGTACTCAGGAAGTGGAGTTGGAGTCGTACAATACTCGAGAGATTGAGATCGGAGCTTATAAGGTGCTCGGGAAGCTCAGATAGAGTCGAAAGGTGCTTGAGAATTTAATTCAGAATGTGAAAATGCTTGGGAGTCAGAGAAGTTGAGTCCGTAATCGGGTCGGTTACACGTTAACCGAGACTGAGCCAGGTTAATTACGATTCAAGGTCTATTTTAATCAGAACCGCTAATTCAGCCCAATTCAATTGAGTTTTTTTTTTAAATTTTGATGATTTTTTATGACAGAAATATGTTTAAAAAAATTGATGTTAACGAGGTTTAAACCTAGGTTTATTATATAACAATTTCCTATCCACCTAAACTATTGGTATCTATAATTATTAATTAATTATTTAATATATAATTAATAGTTTTCTTTTTTATAAAAAAATATTATATAAACATACTATTTTAAATGAAGAGCATAATAATTTATAAATTATTAGTTAATTAAATGAATTATTTAGTTAATTTATAAATTTTTATTTAAAAATAATAATAATCTAACTATGACGGTTCCGGAAGGAATCGACGACGATGTCCAGTCACCGGGGTTCTACCCACGTGGAAGTCGCTGTGGAGGGGAGGAACTCAGTGCCCTACGATGTCAACACGAGCGTTAGGGGAACACGCCGGATATTGTCCGGCGGAGCCCACTCCGACACTCAAGTTAGTGTATTGAGAGAGAGTAAAGACAACAAGAAAGGAAATGTGTGTAGAATTAAGAGAGCATAACCCCCTTACCAGAGGGGTTGGACTACCTTTTATACTGATGGCGGCAGACTTGGCGCATTCCCTTGATCTGTGCCACGTCTCCGTGACTCATGCCACGTCCTCTCCCTCTTTTGGCTGTCACCGGATAGCCTTTGAAACGGTCTGTGCCGTTATCACGGTTCGACCTGTTGCGACATTTAAGGGTCGTGATGACTCCTTATGATGGGGATGTGTATCCGTAGATCCGCAAAAAGAGGAGGAGAGATTGCTACTTGAGGTCGCCGTTACTTGGGCTCCGCCTCCCGAGGTGATCTCGGGGTCTTCCGGTTCGAGTGGGCGCTATAACTCCCGAGGGGCTCTCGGGCCTCATCCCCCCCCCCCCTCCGGTGATCTTGGGAGACTTCTGGCTGACCCTCCGGGGCGTGCCTCCTGAGGGGGGTCCTGAGGCTCGGGAAGGAGGGTCACTTCGACCTATCATGTTATGCCACGCAGCTTCTTCATCCCACGTGCTCACCACGGGCTATTCTACCCCATCAATGACGATTTAATCGTGACACACTGTGCTTGCACGAACTGTGAATCGACGGTTCTGAATTATGAATCGTAATTGTCTTGGACAGTTAGGATTAAGGTCAATCCCTCAGGAACTGTCGAACTGACGATTTCAAATCGTCGAACCGATGATTCCAAATCAAGGTCAAGTCTATCGGGAAATATGTTTAAACCCATAAAAAAATGGTTAACGAGGTTTTTCTAATCTCAGGTGACCGAGTCGGTTCCATGAAAGTTTCCTACTGGCAACCAGGATAAATCGGGAAGTACTCGCGATGGGCGGTTTAGAAGTCCAGCGTCTCAGAATTCCTTCCCATTTGAAGAAAAAATCCTTACAAAATATATTATAGATGAGGATCGAACCGTAAATAATTAAAATAATAACTAGTCTCATCCGCTGCATCATAGTTCGAGAGGTATATTTAGACCCGAGCAATGACAGGGAGATTGAAAATGGGAGAGTGAAAGTAAAGTGAATGACGTGATACTTTACATGCACACGCCCGATTATCACTTGGACACCATCGGCGGCCTTCGGCCGCCGCCCCGAATCAAACTATACCCTGGGGGGTACGGTGAACCCGTCAGAGATCGCTGTATGCAAAGTGGCACGTCATTCACTTTGCCTTTCACTCTCCCAATTTCACTCTCCCTATCATTTTTCATTTAGACCCATAGAATGTTCGGGAGGCGGATGCATAGATAAATAGTAAGAAAATCGTAGATTTTGTTTCGTTCAAACAATAAAAAGCAATAAAAGTAATTGACAATAGTCATTTTGAAAAAAAAAATGATGAACCGGGCAGCAGTCAAATTGAACCTGAGGTGACCGATCCAGTTCCACAGAAGTTTTTCACCGATCACCAAGGTAAATCGGGAAGCGCTCGCGGTGGCCAGTCTAGAAGCCCAGCGTCCTAGGGTTCGCGCCCCATTTGGAGGAAAAATTCCTACAAAATGTGCCGTAGCTAGGGATTGAACCGCGGAAACCTGAGTTAACAACTAGTGACCTTACCGCTGCACCATAGCCCCGGGGGCGACAATAGTCATTTTGAGCGTAGATTTCGAGTGACCGCGGAGAAGATAATTAAAGTGGTTGCAACCGTTTGAGAAAGAAAAAAAAATTAGATAAGGTAGCAAATGAATGTGAGATGATTAATTTGATCCTATAAAAATTTTTCATCGATCATCATAATAAATCGAAAAGTACTCACAGTAGGTAGTCTAGAAGTTCAGTGTCCTAAGGTTCTCACCTTATTTAGAAAAAAAAATTCTTGTAAAATACGTCGTAATTAGGGATCGAGTCACGGATGTTTGGGATAGTGATTAGTCGTTCTACCACTGTACCATAACCTCGGGGGCAAAAATAATTATAGGAATTTTTTTTCTAAATGGGGGCACGAGCCGTGAGACGTTAGGCTTCTAGACCGTCTACCATGAATATTTTTCGATTATCTTGATGATCGATAAAAAATTTTTATGGGACCGAGTCGATCCTCCTAGTTTCGTCTGGGCAACCGTTTGAGAAAGAGAACATTAATTTCATAAAATTAACATTACGTAATAACAACTATAAAAGGAAAGTAATAATTCAGGAGTATACAGACTAACACTAATGCTCATTCTCATACATCTCTCTCATTTAGCTCATAGTTCTATTTTTTTTTTCCTCCTGTCATCTTATTTAAATATCTGAAGGTTTGTATGGGGATTAAACTTACGCCCTCTGACAAGAGTGTGGACTTTGAATAAAACGATCCTTTTATTTTGATACAGCGAATAGAAGGAGCATCCACCATCAACGTTTCAAAAAGCACTCGACTAGAGGCCGGATCCTCTGTCCCGGATCCAACCTCTGTCCCTCTGTCCCGTTCATCGGCAATCGTCAGCGAGCCATCCGATCGACGATCGGACACCATCGGCGGCCGGATTCGAACAAAACTATACCCTGGGGGTACGGTGAACCCGTCGGGTATTGCCGCAATTGTGATGTTGTCGTATTCACCGTCGAAATCCGACGAGATTGCAATGCGACGATTCTGACCGATTCACCGTTCTCCGAGGATATCCTCTTATTCGGGACGACAATAAAAAATTATTGGTGGAGTCTGATCATCGATCGGACGGCTCGCCGGCGATCGCCGACGAGCGGAACTCCGGGACAGGCTCCTGTCCCGGGACAGAGGATCCGGCGCCACTCGGAGGGTGGATCCTCTGTCCCAGATCCAGCCTCTGTCCCGTTCATCGACAATCGTCGACGAGCCGTCTGATCAACGATCGGACACCATCGGTGGCCTCCGGCCGCCACCCCAAACAAAACTATATCTTGGGGGTACGGTGAACCCGTCGAATTCTAAGGCATCACAAATAAACATGGTGAGCATGATAAATCAAAATAGTATGGAATATTTCTTTGATTTTCATCATTTGCTGCTTTTATTTAATTTTAAAAATAATATAAAATAATAAAAATAAAAGGAAAGGCGTCACTGCCTGGTCGTGCAGGGAGGAAGAAATCGAAACAACAACTCCCCCCAGCGTTGTTGTTGCTGCTTCGGATTGCTTCAATACTTCTTCTTCCCGTTGCGCTTCGCTCCTCTTCCTCCTTCTCCCCTTGTAGCTTCTAGGAAGGGGAGGGGAAGGGGAAGGGGAAGGGGAAGGGGAAAAGAAGTTCGGCTTCTGTGTCGTGGCAGAGAAAGGAGAGAGCAAAGGAGAAAGGAAGAGGAGCTCGCGGAAAAAGGAAAACAAAGAGGGAAGAAAAGGGTGGATTTTGTAGGATGAAGGAGGTAGTGCTGCACGTTTACGACGTGACCAACAGCGGATCGGAGAAGACGAACAACACCATCCTCCAAATCAACCGCATCTTTAAGGATCGTATCGGACTGGGAGGCATCTTCCACAGCGCCATTCAGGTTCCTTTCTTCTTTTCCATCTCGTTTGTTGTTCTCGCTCTGCTTTACCTTCTGGCACCAAACTGCTTTTTTTCCCCCCGGTTTGGTTGGGCAAACCAAGAAATTTGTGTTTTCTGGATTCGAACTCTTGAGATCTGGAAGGGTTTTAGCCTCTTAGGTCCTTCAGTACTTTGATTGATTCTCAGTTATTGGGTATTATTAAATTTTAACTGAATTTCTATTTCCTGGCTTCTTTGAAGGAGCCCTAAAATGCGTACAAATTTGATTGACAACTTCAGATGTGAAATTTGTTAACATATGCATTATTTTATATTTGCATTTTGTCCCACATCGATTGATGTGAATTATAGAATTCATTTTAACCTTATATAAAGGGATGTAATATCTTCTTTCAAAGATATAATAAACAGATATCAAATTAGACTTTTCTTTTTGATATACTTGTAAGAATTCATGAATTCTAATTTTTAATTCATGAATTCTATCATGGTATCAGAGCCCTGTTAAATACTTGTTGTTCCACTGCTCGTGGCTTTATGGTTCGGTTTATCTCCATCGCTTCCGCATCTGAATGGTTAGATCTGCCCTAAATGTTTTATTTCGTTTGAGATTGGATAATTGTTTTGATTGCCTTGATCGTTTGTTAGTTGGGATTTGAGATTGTTATTTGTTATTTTGGATTGTTCTGTTCAAAATTGTTTACAATGACTGAAGGTGACGATTCGTTGCAATCTATTGGTGTCCGTTTAGATGGAAAAAATTATTCGTATTGGAATTATGTGATGACTAATTTTCTGAAGGGCAAAGGAGTTTGGGAATATGTTTCTGGAAAAATCAAATGCCCTGTAGTTGGTGTTGAAAAATTTGATGAATTGTTTCGTATTTGGGATACAAATAATTCAAAGATTATCACTTGGATCAACAACTCTGTTGAACACAGAATTGGTGTTCAATTGGCAAAGTTTAAAACTGCAAAAGAAATTTGGGATTATTTGTCAAAATTATTTGTGCAAAATAACTTTGCTATCAAGTATCAATTACAATCTGAAATTCGTGCATTAGTGCAAAATGACTTAAGTATTCAGGATTTTTTCTGTGCAATGACTACTCTTTGGGATCGGTTAGCATTGACAGAATCTGTTGAATTACAAACATGTGATGCTTATATTAAATGTAGAGATGAGGATCGCCTTGTTCAACTACTTATGGGTCTTCGTCCAGAATTTGAAAATTGTCGCTCAAGTCTTTTGCACCGTAAACCTCTACCATCTGTTGAAGATGTAATAAATGAACTCATGGCTGAAGAAACTTGTTTGAAGACTCTAAAACGGGTGCATAATATTTCTACTTCGGTTTTGGCAGCCTCTCCGTCTGCACCGATCATAGCAGCTCCTGCACACCAGTATAAAACATCTGTCACAGGAGACTGTAATTATTGTAAGAAACCAGGGCACTGGAAGAGTCAATGCGCTGAGCTTCGGAAAGAATCGGCTAGGAAGCTTCCAGGGCACGGACGGAAGTCTCCACAACAATATCAAGGCGGGCAACAAAAAATGTATTTTGAGGGTCCATCTCAAAATCTTTATCCATCTACTCCAGCAGCTTTTGTGCCCTCCTTAAATCACTCAGCTTCAGCTTCAGAGTTTTCTGTGAATACTGGTACTAATTCTATTGTCGACCAATTTCAGAAGTTCCTCGCCTTTCAGCAATTTCAAAAGGAACCTCATAATTATGCTCTTTCTGCTCCTTCCAGCTCATCTTCGTCTATTGGGTCAGGTATCCCTTCATCTCCCTGGATTTTAGATTCTGGAGCTGGTAATCACATGTCTCATGATTCTTCTTCTTTTACATATATGTCTCCTGACCCTCCATGTATTTCTGTTATGACTGCGGATGGTACACAAATGTCATTGAAAGGAACTGGCTCTATCCAAACACCCTTTTTATCTTTACCTGATGTTTACTTTATCCCTAAATTACATATGAACCTTGTTTCTGTTGGTCAATTATGTGACTCTGGGTGTTTTGTTGGTCTTCTTCCAAATTCTTGTTATGTGCAGGATCTAAAATCCAAGAGAGTGATTGGGACAGGGAATAGAAAAGGGAAAGGACCTTATGTGTTGGATGAACTGCATCTTCCCACTCACGTAGCAGCAATGCCTGTCAATTTGTCTTCTTTTCATTTGACACCTTCTTCTTCAAAATTTTATTTGTGGCATTCTAGACTTGGTCATCTATCAGGTTCTCGTTTACGTTCTATGTGTACTACTGATGTACTTGGTGATTTACCACCTGATGATATTTCTGATTGTAGTGGATGCAAACTTGGAAAATTTTCTGCTTTGCCTTTTATTTTAAGTACTTCCACTTCTTCGACACCTTTTGATTTAGTTCATTCTGATGTTTGGGGACCGGCACCTATTCCCACTAAGGGAGGTTCTCGATATTACGTTTCATTCATTGATGATCACACTCGTTTTTGTTGGATTTATTTAATGAAACGTCGTTCTGATCTTAGTCACATTTATGCTGAGTTTAAGGCCTATGTAAAAACTCAGCACTCTGCCACTATTAAGTGTTTTCGAGCTGATTTGGGGGGAGAGTATACTAGTGGAGATCTTTCTGGTATTTTCAAAGCTGATGGTACAATACATCAGTCCTCTTGTACTGATACCCCACAACAGAATGGAGTAGCCGAGAGAAAGCATAGGCATATTATTGAGACCGCCCGGTCTATGCTGTTATCCGCTAGTGTTCCTAGTGAATTTTGGGGAGAAGCTGTCCTTACATCTGTGTATCTTATTAATAGGATCCCTACCGCTCATAACTCTGGGATTTCTCCATATGCTAAATTATTTGGTCACACTCCATTATATTCTCATTTAAGGGTTTTTGGCTCTACATGCTTTGTTCTTCGTCCACATGCAGAACGTTCTAAGTTATCATCTCGTGTGGCCATTTGTGTTTTTCTTGGATATGGGGTTGTGCAGAAAGGTTATCGTTGTTATGATCCAGCTTCCGGAAAATTGTATGTTTCTCGTAATGTTTCTTTTATTGAACATATTCCTTTCTTCACTATCCCACCTACCTCACATGACATGTCGAAATCTGATCTCATTCAAATTGATCCTTTTACTACTGATTATCCATCTGAAAATGCTAACCCTCATGAAACTATATCGAATGTTCCGCTTCATCCTACTTGTAGAACAAATGATGTTGACACCCATCCTCTTTCTACGACTGCTTCAGAACCTCCCATAATTACGGATCCAAACTTACCTCGATATCCTACACGCACTCGTCGATCTACTCAGGTATCTGATTTTGATTACTCTTGCTATACACCATCTTTCGCTTCCTTTTTAGTTTCCAACAATTTTCTTTGTGAGCCCACCTCTTATTCTGAGGCATCTCGTGATCCTCTTTGGCAAGAGGCTATGAATGAGGAATTGTCTGCTTTGGACAGAACTGGTACTTGGGATTTGGTTTCTCCACCGGTTGGTAAGAAAATTATTGGTTCTCGATGGGTATACAAGATTAAAACCAAGTCTGATGGCTCTATTGAGCGATATAAAGCTCGTTTGGTTGCAAAAGGTTATGCTCAGGAGTATGGTATGGATTATGAGGAGACTTTCGCACCTGTTGCAAAAATGACATCTGTCCGGGTTCTTATTGCAGTAGCTTCTGTTCGTCGCTGGAGTATTTCACAAATGGACGTTAAAAATGCTTTTTTGAATGGAGATCTTCAGGAGGAAGTCTACATGGTCCCTCCACCTGGTGTTTCTCATCGGCCAGGACAAGTGTGCAGGCTTAAGAAGGCCCTGTATGGTCTTAAACAAGCCCCGAGAGCTTGGTTCGACAAGTTCTCCTCTGTAGTATCTTCACTTGGTTTTACTTCTAGCTCTCATGATTCAGCATTATTTGTTAAATCGTCTCCTGCAGGCCATATTATGCTCTTGTTGTATGTTGATGATATGATTATTACAGGAGATGATGTTGACGGTATCTCAGATCTAAAAGCTACTTTGTCTCATCGTTTTGAGATGAAAGATTTAGGTAATCTACGTTACTTTCTAGGTATTGAGGTAGCTTATTCTGAAAGGGGATATCTTCTATCTCAGTCTAAGTACACTTCAGATATTCTTGAGCGGTCTCGTCTCACAGATACTCGTGTTGTTGACTCTCCTCTTGAGGTCAACGTTCGTTACAATCCTACTGATGGGGATCCTCTTGCTGATCCAACTTTATATCGATCAATCGTGGGTAGTCTGGTGTACCTCACTATTACTCGGCCTGATATTGCATATGCTGTTCACATTGTCAGTCAGTTCGTTTGCTCACCTACATCTGTTCATTGGGCTGCAGTTATGCGTATTCTTCGTTATCTTCGGGGAACGCTATATCAGAGTCTTTTGTTTCCATCGACCTCATCTTTGGAGCTTCGCGCTTTTTCTGATGCCGACTGGGCAACTGACCAAACTGATCGAAAATCGACTACGGGTTATTTCATGGAAAAGTAAGAAACAAGATGTTGTTTCTCGCTCTTCAACTGAGGCAGAGTATCGCGCTATGGCTTCTGCTACAAGTGAGATTATATGGTTACGCTGGCTATTGACTGATATGGGCGTCTCCCTTAGTGGTCCGACACCGATGTACTGCGATAATAAGAGTGCTATTCAGATTGCGCACAACACAGTCTTTCATGAACGTACCAAGCATATTGAGATCGATTGTCACTTTACTCGGCACCATTTCGAGCGAGGCACCATATCCTTACCTTTTGTCTCATCCTCGATGCAGCTTGCAGATTTCTTCACAAAGGCACACACCATCAAGCGTCACCGGTTCTTTCTTGACAAACTCTCAATGTTTCTCACTACACCATCACGAGTTTGAGAGGGGATGTTAACATATGCATTATTTTATATTTGCATTTTGTCCCACATCGATTGATGTGAATTATAGAATTCATTTTAACCTTATATAAAGGGATGTAATATCTTCTTTCAAAGATATAATAAACAGATATCAAATTAGACTTTTCTTTTTGATATACTTGTAAGAATTCATGAATTCTAATTTTTAATTCATGAATTCTATCAAAATTGACTAACTTTAGATTCTTTCCTTGTGTTTGAAGTCGAATCATACGAGAATGAAACTGATTGCTCGGTTCAAAGACTATTCCTGTGATATTTTTGGTGATGTTTAGGATGTGATTTAGCAGATTTTTTATTTTGTCAAGTTAGGATTTTCAGCACAAATTTATAGTGTTCATCCAGGTTAAGTATCATACATCTTTGTGTTAGTTGAAGTTCTGCCTCCAAAAATTAAAATAGAAATCTTAATATGACGACTATTCACAAGAAACTTGGAGGCTTAGTGCAAATCATGGGTCTGGTTGCAAGAGATCTCTATCACATATGCCATCGATCAGCAGGAATTTAAAAGGTATATAATGTATCATAAGAAAATGACAGATAAATTGCTAGAGATCTATGTCATGTTCTAAGTCTCATAAACTAATTGGTTTTCTCAACTGATTGGACTTTGAGTCTATAGTAGGGCTGTTGATGAAGAGTAACACTACTATTGATAGTTCTCGAATTCTCTCTGGTTTCTTTGAGCGATCAGATTTCTTCATTTAAAAGTATGTAATATACCTAATCATTATGAACTTACGCTCTGTTACCCAACTTTTATATGGCGAAGAAACTTTATGCTCTCCAGGATCATTTTCTCAATATAAATGCTGAAATTAGCATTTCTTATTTTAAACATAGGTAAATTTTTTTCTGAACTCCTCTCATTTATCATGAAGCTCGCTAATCTTTATTTAGTGTGTCAATTTAATGTAATCTGATGTTTGGGTTATTCACTGACAGTATTTCTTCTTGTTACTGATGAGAAAGTTTATTGAAAAACAGAGTTACTCTTGGAATCTTTCTATTCGTAGTCAACCAAATAGATGTTCTTATATCTGCATTAGTAAATGCTCATTTATGGTCACTTTTGTCTTCTTAACTGATCATTGTTTCTTAAAATGCAAATTCATGTCATGCTTAGTTTGGATGGGAAAAAATTAGAGGCAGGCAAAGAGAAGAATACAATCCTTTCCTTGTTTGCTTTTGGTCAGAAAATAAGAAAAAGGTTTACAAAGTTTTCTTGTTTGGGTAAATAACATGGGAAAGAAAGGGTGGAGGAGAACATAATTCACTTGCCTGCATATTCAGAAGTTTTTCTTCTGAAAATGAGATGGAAGTGGAGACAAAAGACTAAATAGAGATGATAAGTGATAACAAATTACTATTTCAATATGATCGTACCTCCATATTCAACTGGTGGCTGGGTGATCTTCTAGCTGTTAGGATGATAATTTTAAATTCACCTCATGTTGCATTGGTTGTTCAGCTCAATATATTTAACGTGACCAAGGTAAATTATCAGATAAGTAGAGCTGGAAGTCTAATGGCATTAAATGCCAGAACAATGTTTCTTCCTTTCCTTTCTTTTATTAACCAAATAAGTGAAAAAGTATTGTTTCTTCTCATCCGCTACATTCAAACATGTGAACTGGAAAAAGAAAGGTACTTATGCTCTTCCCTTCCTTTCTTTTTCTTTCATTCTATTTTTCTTTCTAAACTACTACACTCTTTCTATCCTCTCCGCTTTTTATATGCAAAGCTAGCCTTGGAGATTAGTGGTAGCTCAAAATAAGTTACTTCACTTTTGTCATCACATCGGGATTGTGATAGTTTGATTAACTCTTAAATTTTATATCTATTGGGTGTCAGCTATGCTCTTTTTAGTAGAGTTTCCATATACTGTGCAATTACTTCTCAAGTTTAGTCACCAACAACATACTGGACCAGCAATGCCTTTCTGATTCTGTTGAAGAAATTGGACATCCTATGATAGCATTCACTCGAGAGAGTAAAGTGGATAGAACCAGCACAGGTCTGTTTGAATCGACATGCTATGTCAATCATAGGGCAGTTAAAACTGACATAGATCATCTTGGATTGGCTGCTTTTCTGAAATTTTGGTTGATCTAGTCATTTTCTAGTGAATTATAGTCTGATGTTTTCAAACTAAACAAAATGAGATGCAATGTTGCAAATGGTGAAATAGGTAGAAGAGTGGAAAGCAGAAATGTGGAGAATGGAAAAATAGGTAGAAGAGTGGAAGGTAAGTGAGAGAATAGATGTATAGCACCGAGACAATTGTCCATGACTACCCTTGACATTGTCGGTGTCTCACTGTCACTATTGTCTCTTTGTTTAATGCTATCAAATTCTTGCATGATCTTAGGATTTGAGTAAGAAGACTCTCTGAAGCATTGAGTTCTCTATGTTAATATTTGTATTTAGTAGGTCAAAAATCATATCAGAGCATCAGCAAGATAGCCTAGAACAACAGGTTGTCATGAGGTTAGGGATAGCAATAATAGGTAATCCAAATAAATAACAAGATATACTGAAACAATTGCTAAGAATGTAAGATAACTCATTTGTATTTAGTAGGTACAAAATCATATCAGAGCATCAGCAAGATAGCCTAGAATAACTGGTTGTCATGAGGTTAGGGATAGCAATAATAGGTAATCCAAATAAATAATAAGATATACTGAAATAATTGTTAAGAATGTAAGATACCTCATGCTTAGTCATCTACAGAAAAATGGGAAACATCCAACCAATCTTACTTGCACAATGGAAAGAGACACCAGCCAAAGGCTTCTCTCTCCATCTATCAAATTAGCCAAAGGTGTGCATTCATGAGCCTTGCCAAATTTCCAATCAGTTACCATCAATATTCATGCCAAGAAATTATGAACATAAATCCAGTAGTCCAAAGGACCAGATGTTCAAAATCCAAATAAGAACATCCGAACCCATATGGATAAACTATTAATTCCAAAAGGCTATTATTGAAGTACTATAAAATATAGATAATTGTTAAATACTAATTTCATATGGCTTCTTATGAAATCATATATCATATTGTGCTGTTATTTTATGGACAAAAATGTGGCACATACTGAAAATATTATACTAATTTAACTACTTGGGAGCAAACACATGATTAGACCCTTTTTTTTCTTTGGGTAGCTTAGCAACAATTTTTAGTAAGAAATTTAACTTTGATTTAAGTTAATACTGCTTAGTTATAAAAAAATATTAATGTACTTGAGAGAGATTGTACAAGAAATTTGAGAACAAAAGGTATTAAAAAAATCAATGTCGAACATAACTTTACTATGAATTGGTTATAATAGTTTAACTTCATATAACATTAGGCTTAATTACTTTAAAAAATTTCAGTATTAACAAATTATCATAACCTTTCACTTTGAATATATATCATATCCTATTTGATTTTATAACGTCATTTTGTTGCCATCCAATTGTTGTGAAATGGATGGCCTGAATCCAAAATCACAACTCGAGCTAAAACTCCTCCTAAATTCTCATTTATGTTTTTATTTTTTTTTAGATCTTTGCTGTTATTTTGTTTTTTTGGCATGATACATAACATGGATTTGTATTTGGGATCCATTAACAGTTGGATGGAAAAGTTAAATAAAGATATATGTGTGAAAAAAAGAGAATAGGTTTGGATAAATTTGTTATGTCAGAATAGATACATTAAAATTGGAAGGATTATTTTTGTTAAAACTCTGAGCATACATAATATTTTCATTAAACAAACCTAGATGGTGAATAGAAATGTTGAGATTTTTGACAAATAAAGAAATTGAACCCAAGCATACAAGTGAATTCAAGAAATATACATTATATTTGGAATTTTGCAATATATGTATATGAAAGATATTATAATAAACATATATACTTCTAAGAATGTTTAGCTAAGTATAGATCATGAATCATACACTGTTAGATTTAGAAATTTAGTAGTGTAAATGTTAATGTAGCGAGCAAAGAAAATAATATAGTATCTAGCAATATAACTGCTTGATACTATTACTCTTGTGGATTGCTTCATTTTGTAACTGTTGTGTCTTTGATTAAAAGTGTATGGCTGTTCTAATTCCTTTCTTTATGAAGAGTGTTTGCTTGATTTTGTATTTTAATTGCGAAACATACTATTCCTATCAGCAGGACAACCCATAAAGCCCTGTTCTGTGATCTACTTTTGGTCTCTCATTCTTATATTTGGGAACAAGTGTCCTTACATTTTATTGTATCTGGATCACTAAATACTGGATCTAATTTGTGTGCTTAACCAGGTTGTTCACCATCTGTATCCAATCTTTGTGTTCCTGGTCTGGAACACATATTTATCAATTATATCAGGTAGGACTACAGTGATATGTCAACTAGAATGAAGGGATTAGCTCCTTGCTCAAGGATGTACGCTTAGCTCCTCATTGGACTTCTAGTTGTCGTTCTTGTTTGACATTAGTGCCCGCTGCAGTATTTGTCAAATGACTGGTTTGGTCCAATAAGACATAGGGACTGGATAAGGCTAATGAGGCAAGCCTTGTACTGCATTGCAGGGAGTAGCAATGGTATCCCTCAGATGATACCACTTTTTCTGAGATTTAGTGCATTTATCTTTCTCGGATTTCCCTTCGACTTGCTTTCGACCCTGCATATCCAGGCAAACTGGTTACTGATACTGAGCTAGAGCTTTGCCATTCCTGAGATAAATACTAAATTTCTGAACCATACCATGGATCATGATTTTTAAAAGTAGCTGATACTGCTGCTAATCACCTGAGCTGGATAGGTATCAGCTAAGGCCAATCCAATGTTTCCTAAAAAATTGATCATCTTATGTAGATTGACGAAGAAGTTCAAGGAACGTAGACATTCAGAGAAGTTTCCTAAAAATGAATTAATTTGATTAGAAAATAGCTGAAATTGATTGAGAGCTCATCAAATCATGAAGGGAACGATGGAAGCTGTTAGAGTTTTGTTGAACTAAATTGTTATCTAGTAACTTCTTTAATAATAAATGCAATAGTATTTGTTAATCTATTTTGGATTATTGATTTTAATAAAATATGATTTATTATCTAATAGATATTTAAGTAATAATATAGTATTATATGATATTTCTAGAATAATATTTTATAATATTATATGAAATCAAACCTTTTTTTTTCTTGAAATGATAGCTATGAGAAGCCTCAAGCACTCACATTTAGGTGAAGTCGGGTCTCAATCCCAAACCTTGGCAACAACTTTAGAGTTTTTCCCAGCTGAGATAGTTGGCACCCTCAAAACCAAACTAATTTAGGTAATTAATTATGTTAATCTATATTGGGATACCATGCCGACCCCACCTAGTGGGATAAGGCATGGTTGTCGTTGTCGTTGTATATTGGGTTTCCATGCTATTTCACGAGACACATCATTTGTCATCTTTTTTTAATCAAATTATATAATTTTCACTTTTTTTCCTGAACAAGTCCGATTTCACCAGTTTTGCTGGCCCGGTACAAATATACAATCCATACTGTAGATTTTTTTTTAGCATCTGATTCTGATAACGATGCTACGCAAGCATGATGTTTGAATATGAGTGATTTTTTTTTTTTCTTGAAGCAACAAGAATATAATTATTGCTGTCATTTGATCCTAATTTAGTAATTTAGTCTACTTAAAAATATTGCTTGTTCCTAGACATTTTGTTTTACAGTTGGAAGAATGCTTAATCAGGAATTGAAACTTCTCTATCTCTATTTTACATTGTATTAATTTTATTTTTAACCCTATCAGTGCACAATACTTCTGTGTTCCTAAACTCATCGTTGTATCTTAACTCAGGACAAACTGCAATTTCAATCTTGCTTAGTTAATCATGTTGTAATTCTGACAGGTTTATGGAGATGAGGAATGGTCATTTGGATTTTGTGAACAAGGCTCTGGAGTTTTCAGTTGTCCACCATCTAGAAATCCTATGTATACCTACCGCGAGAAAATTGTTCTGGGGGAAACAGATTGCTCCATTTTTGATGTAAATCTGATTCTGAGAGAGCTTAGTCAAGCATGGCCTGGGCAGTCATATGACCTTTTATCAAAGAATTGTAATCACTTCTGTGACATATTCTGTGTAAGGCTAGGTGTGCCAAAGCTTCCTGGTAATATGATTATCCTTTTGGAGACAGCAAAATTTTTAATTTTTGGAATTGTTATTCTTCTATGCTAATTGATGAGAATTTCTTCAAGAATAGCTTCAGAAAGAATAATTTGAATTGTAGAGATAAGTGTAAGAATCAAAGCTTTAAGCTGAACAAAACTATGATTGAATACTTGAAATGTGATTTCAAATTTCAGCACTAGAAAATAAAGTTGGATAGATTGAGAACTCTTGCAAGCATTTTTAAGTCAAATGTTTTGATATTCTGGACATGTTATATATTGGTTGTTTCTTCATAGGTCAAAGGAGCAACTTTATAAGATTGTACCATTGTAATCCACAGAAATTAAGAAACTATAGAGTTTAGCTTTGGTGAGATGTTTGAGATGGTTACATGGGATTACAAGATAAAACAAGAAATGTTACTATCAATAAGAAGGTAGGTACAAGGTTTAAATCATTTATCTGTGTCAAAATTTCATGCTTGATTCGATCAGTATGGTGTTGGTACTATAGGATGCCAACGCTCACATGCTTTGGCATGCTCAGGAGTGTGCTAAGTTGGTTATGTGAGACTAGGTTCCATCCTCTAATTTGCTTTCACTTGGCTTGTTTTCTTTAAAAAAGTACTAATCCAATAATTTGATAAATGAATTGGAATTTGTATGTTTAATTGTTTTAAATATTTAATATTAATTAATATAAACTTAAATTTAACTATAATAGCTTTTTCATTATCTACACACCACATAATATATGGCATAACAAATTAACTAATATTATTTAACCATAGATTAAAAAAGGATAGAGTATATAATTCTAGTTAATTTAAATTCAACCATAATTAACTTGAGTCACTGATAACTTATAAAGAATTAAAATGTTGATATTAAATTTAAGAAAGCCTGTCCTGGTACTTAACTGTTTGGGTTGGCCTGCAGAATTAAAAGTTTTGCTTGGTTTTATTCTGCTGGCTGACCTAAATAGCATGAAAATTTAAATCATGGCTAGGTATACCTCTAGTTGATGGGGAAAAAAATTGAGGAAATAAGTTAAAAATATACGTCCTATATTATACAAGAGAAATTGATTAATTTTTTTTTGTGTTTGAGATGTAAAGGAGTCCATTGAAAACTCTTGTTCTCTATTAATTGAGCCAGTGTAGAGACACCAATCTTGAGATTGTAGAGAAATATTTTTACCCAAAACTGAATTTATGCTCCAATTAAGTTTTTGAATTGGAGAATGCATGTTGATATAGAACTAGTAGAGAAGAGGGAAGACTGAAACATGGAAAGAGGAATCTAAGCAAAGAGTAGAGAACGTTAAATTAAAGAAGAAATTGCTTGCTTAATTATGTTAAGTGGCCACTATTTTTTGACTCCAATCATCATCAGTTCAGTAAACTACATCAGCTCCATCCATTATTTGAACAAGGCAGAGCATTAAAAGGAAAAAGAACTCACTCTAATAAGCACTTAATTCTTAGTTTTCAAATAAACATATCAATAAAAACATCTATTCTTGATATTGTGCCATGCGTCTAAATATCTAGAAGAGAATTCCTCTGTATGATCTTTTGGTATAGCTAGGGAGTATGACATTTCTAGTTTTGTTTCTCTTGTAAATTGGGGTAGTTATCAATGGCAATGCTATGATAGTTGTTCTTGTTGCTAGGATGGGTTGGATTAACATATATTGATCCTCTTTTTTGTTTGCATAAAATATTTTCTCCTAATTGTGTATTACAGGCTGGGTTAATCGCTTTGCTAATGCTGGTGATACTGCTGTTGTAGTTGCAGGAAATGCAGCATTCAGGGTACTAAACCATTTGCTATTTATTTATTTATATTTCTCATTCCGCCTCACATGAATTCACGTGTTTCTCGGTTAGTAGTATATGTGAGTGACTGACCTTGGTTCTTCACTTCTGAAACACACAGAAATACATCTGTTTCATTTTTTTTTTCAAGATGAGTTAGTTTCACCTAATGGCTCTTCTGTTTTCCAATATATCCACTTTTGCAGCTGCGGCAAGCAAAACAAGAAATCGTAACAGCAAGCAAAGTTGCATACAGATTTATGTCTGGCCTAGCTTCAAATCCAAATTCAGAAGGCACACCAGAATCCCCAAGCAATTCTAACAGAGTCATCCCTAAATTTCAAGGTGCATGGTTTAAAAACTTGATGTCCATTGGCGCCAAACCTTCGACTAGCACATCAGAGCTTTTGGAAGAGTCTGACGTCGTTCCTATCCACCCCCAACAGCATTCAGAAGTGGCAACACAGCTCGAAACAAAATAGTGTAGTTGAATCCATGTTGTACAACTAGAATCTTTGATTCCGACGATCACGACTGCAAAGAGTCATTGTTAAGAGAATTGCTTGTATTTGACATTTTATCCTAGGATCTTCTAAAATGATCAGGATTTATGCGAGTTGTGTTCACGGGGAAATTACAGCATTTTGCCTAGCAAAGTGGCGATATTGATCCGTTTTTGTTCATACTTTTTAAACAGGCACCGCATTGAAGTTTATGCCTCTTAAAACAACGTTCCTTGCCATGCTTAGAACTTGGAAAAAAAAAACAGAAAAATAATAGAAATTGAGCAAAAGTTAAAAGGGTTTTCTTTTTTATTAGAATTGTCCAAAGTATTTTTTTTATTTATTATTAAAATAATATTTTATCCTATCTCAATTTATTTGTATTTATATTATAGCTGTTATGATTGATAGTTTTTAATGATATAATATTGGTCGGTATTGATTGGAGATGAAGTCTTCATATTATGAGTTATATAAAAAAAAATGATTAACAAGGTTTTTTCAATCAATCTCGGGCGATCGGTCCGGCCACACGAAAGTTTTCCACTGACCGTCAGGGTAAATCGAGAAGCGCTTACAGTAGGCGGTCTAGAAGCCAACGTTTCAGGGTTAATATTATGAGTTATATAGATGGTACAAGTATGTGCTCAATGCAATTCTAATAGCATATTTCTCCTTCATTTATTTATTTTTTAGAACTTGACTTGAGCGTAGAGATATTTTGTCAAGGTCCTTATTGTTGGTGTTCACGATTTTCCTAATGTTTTCTCTGTTGCCTAAGACCCCAAATGCAGGCTGACATTTTCTCAGCATGCACCCTAAAGTCCTTTCGTTGCAACCTACCCGACAGATGTTGACCCGATACGAGTTGACTCAATAGGAGTTGACGATCTAACCTGTCCGGAATCTACTGGACAGGAGCCTAGCCGATAGGAGCCGAGCTAATTCATATCCGACTATTGAAAGTGCTCTACTTCCACACTCAAAGGAGTCGATTCATCTTCTAATCTCAATCGGATCGTAAACAATTAGATAAATAACTTCATAAAATCATTATTTCTTACTTTGTTTCTTTCTCGCAACGAGTTTCCCTTGATCCACAATTATGAGAAGACAAAAACCCAAACATTTGATGTTCTTAAATCACGATATAAAACTCCAGCACACTAGAAACCAAACCAGCAGTACTGTCGTCGTCAGAAATTAGACTGAATTTTAGCTATTTTTTTAAATTATTTTTTAATTAGATTAATTGTTCTTTTGTAATTAACTTGGTGTCACCTGATTTTTAATTTATAAAATTAATTTTAAAAAATCATAAATATATAATGTAAGAAATTAGATTAGAAATCTTTAACGAATTTTATAGAAATTGATTTATTTTTTATTTTTGTATAATTTTAAAAGCTAATTTTGTAAGAAGAAGATAAAATTGAAAGAATATAATAATAATAATTTTTTCCTCATTTAATTAGTCTATCAAAAATAGGTCTTTATCTATCCCGTTTATTCCCATAAAATTCAAAAAGGACTCCAAAAAGTTTCAGATTTTTTTTAAAAAATTCTCAAAATATTCTATAAGATTATTTGCTTATTTAACCCATAGATTATAATTACCGAATTTTATATTTTCTCCCACTAATAAACATTGTGTCCCTAAATTTTCTACTTAAGCATGGGAGAATATAAAATACGGTAATTAAATTCTAAGTGTTAAATCAGAAAATAACATTGTAGAATTTTTCAAGAATTTTTAAGTATTTTTTAAAAATTTTCTGGAGCCTTTTTGAATTTTATGAGATAAATGGTATAGAAAAGGATCTATTTTTTAGATACGCCAATTAAATGCGGAAAAGTTTATTATTAGAACATTAATTTATTTATGTGAAGATCACTCTTTTAAATAAAAAAATATAAGATTTCTATAAATAAATAATAGAGTTAATTTAAGAATTATAGTGTTTATGAGAGTCCAAACTACAATTTACTAGGTCTAATTAAGAAGAAACTAAATTGAATTCTAAATTATAGATTTGTCATTTAAATTTAATTTGAACTGTTTGCTTTGGGTGTTTAAACTTAGTTACGTAATTGAATATATAACATCCAAAAATAGGAAGCATTGGCATCATGATTAGTTGAAAATTTATTACCGTTGGGGAAAAACTAGTTAGGACTGAAGTTGAAAGCGGCGGAATGTTTGAGAAATCATTTAATTGGTTCTTGATTGCTTCTATAAATAGGCGCCGCCACTCTCACACTGCTTGCTTCACTCGCTAGTTCATTCAAAATTCTGTCGATTCTTTTTTCTCTCGCTTTTCCTCCGTAAGAAACGTCCGGCGTACTCGTCCGCTGCACGCCGCCAGCTGCCAGCTGCCAGCTGCCTCGTAGGGATAAAGCGCTAAGGAAGGGGGGCTGTCGCCCTTACCTTTCAATTCGACGGAGAATTCCACAATATCTGATTAGAATGAATGAGTATATGAAAAAATTATAGATATTTAATATTCGATGTAAATATCTTATTAAATAAAAAATATATATTAATTTTTTTTCTAAAAATCCATCAATAATTTATGTTGGTCTTAAAAATAGGTTATATAAATATTTAAATTATTTTTAAAATTATATATATATATATATATATATATATATATATATATATATATATATTAAATATTATGTTAATTCTAATTAATGTACTTTTGTTGAATGATATAGTTGGATGGAAAGAAAAATAAATTATTAATATATAAGATATCCGATCCTTTAATAGGAATGAGTATTCGTATAGATATTCGACACCCGATAGGTATGGGGATGGAGGATATAGAATTCGATCTAAATCCGATTCCGACTCATTGTCATCCCTACCTTCTCCTCCACCGTCCGCTTTCGTCAGTACTCAAGATGAGGACTGCATGCTCGGGCTCCTCATCTTGTCGGGTGCTTGCTTGACCTTTGCCACGGGTTTCGTCGTCGCAACCACCAAAGTAGCTACTGATGCTTCCTCCCCGATCGTCGTCAGGGGCGGCTCTAGATTTTTAAATTTGGTGAGCCACATATTAAGCGATGAAAATAATAATTATAATAATGACTTCTCTAATCATTCAAAGATATATAACGTCTATTTAATTGAAATTTAAGAAATAGATAGAAGAAAAACAAATAAATTTAGTCCTATAAGATATTTGAACTCTAGATATATGTCAAAAGAAAAATCAAACTTACCATTAGACCAACCATAATTTTCTTTTATAAAAGGGCCAAATAATATATATACTAAGAAACTAAAAATATCTATACTAAAAAAAAATTATATAAAAAAATGTTATTAAAAATGTAGGGGATGTGGGAGGGTGGCCCTTGGGTCCTAATGTCGTCACCTACTCTGGCGGAGGCACAAGAGCAAGAATTGTCATATTTGTTCTCATTCCTTAGGATAATGTCGCTTCTGTCGCCGCTAAAGAAAAAAATAGTCTTTTCTTTCATCCCCGGTGCTAAAACAACAACAACAGCGACAGAATAAGACACTCCCCCTCCGACACCTTCAACGGACAATCTACGTCGCTATGAGTGCTCGAAATGCCGAAAAGCATTTCTTCATACCAGGCCTTTAGAGTGAAGAAAGTATTGACAAAATATATTTTTCATATATTCAAAATAATGATACAAGCTATATTTATATACAAGAGATAAAGATAAAAGGAAATATATAAAAATATTTATGTATAATACATTTCTAATAAAAAATATATAAAAATATTTATGTGCAATAAATTTTAAGATATCATAATAATTCAAAGATATCTTAATAGACCCCCTAGACACTAATCTTGGAACATAGAAGACTAAGTTGAGCACTAAGAAGTGATTTTGTAGAGCATCAACTAACCGGTCACGAACAAAATTTAATATTTTGAACTAGTTCACGAACAAAATGATAATTCAAAGTGATATGCTTCATGCGTGTGAAATATCAGATTTGCCTAAAGATAAGTAGCTCCAACATTATCACAATAGATAGAAGTCATAGAAGTCACAGTGTCCATACCTAGATCATCAAGAAGAGATTGAACTCATTGAAGTTCCGTAGCAGTAGAGGCAATGACACAATATTCAGCCTCAATAGATGAGCAAGCAATAAAACAAGTAGGCATCGTAAACCTATGCTCTGATACCAAAATAAATTGGTATCAGATAAATGCCGAAAAACTCCTAAAAGACTCGTAAACCTCAGCTCTGATACCAAAAATAAATTGTCACGCCCCGAAACCAATGGAGCCGCTGATCCAATATAAAATCGGACAACATCTCCACTGTCTGACGGACAATTTACACATACATACATTACACACAGTTATAAAATGGCCTAAGGTCTCAAAACAGAATATATATATATATATATATATATATATATATATATATATAAACAATGACATCGCAATGTGGAATATCATAAAAACTCACCTGAGTTGTCCCCAGGGCAGGTGCGCAGCAAAACCACATCACAAAAATCCAACAAAGGACTCAAAAATATAATATCATAAAAATAAATCCAATATAAGCCTACGGTATCGCAATGAATACAAAATATGACTATGCTATAACAAGAAAGCCAAAAAAGTGGAAGCACCCATTGTTGGTGCCGGAAGTACCATATCGAACCTTGTTTTGATATTGGCAAAGGGGTTCAAAGTTAAGTATTATTGGTGCTCTAACGATGTTACTCAAGTGTGTAAGAAAAGTCCTAGGAACACTAGGCACGAAGTCCTGGTTCTAAGAATTGGGCACTAAGTCCTGGCCGCGGGCTGGGCAACTAAGTCTTGACATAAGGTTGGGCAATGAGTCTTGGTTGTGGACTGGGCACTAAGACTTGACCGATGGCTGGGCATCGAAGACCTGGTGAGTAAAACTGGGCACTAAGACCTGGCCGAGGGCTGGGCACCGAAGACTTGGTGAGTAAAGCTGGGCACTAAGTCCTGGTCACGGACTGGGCACGAAGACCTGGTGAGGAAATCTGGGCAAAAGTCCAACCGGAGGAACCGGTTGGCAAAAAGGTAAATTCTCCCGAGAGGAGTAGGTGAGGACGCGTTCCCCATAGAGGGAACATTAGGCGTCGGTTCGACCTAAGGTTCCATTTGGGAGACCCAAAGTCAGAACCAAGACAGCTTAGGCTGTAAATAATGTCTAACATGTTTGCTTCTTTTTGTTTTGGAACTAACCTTGGTTGCAGGGATCGAAGGACTGGTTTTCTGCAGCTGAGGCGCCTCAATGGAGTGAGGTGCCTCACTGGGGCTAGGCGCCCATATGGATACGGGCGCCCCAGTGCAAAGGAAAAACAGAAGCAAGCGAAGCAAACTGCCACGAAGCCTCTGGACGTACTCAGCTCAGGCGCTCGGGACCATACGGGCGCCCCCATCAGCTTAGGCACCCCAGTGAAGATGGATAAGCGCTGACCGAGCCTGCGGATAAGAGATCGTGCAGGGAAGGTCACGTGTAGGCCCCCCCATCGACACAGGCGCCCCCATGGATGCTATAAAAGGGGGTTCACCCCCAAGGCTTCGTAGGACATTGCTCTCAATGCTCTAAGCACTTTCGTTCAAGCGCTACGCTCCGACAAGCTTCGACTTCGAGATTCCAGCGTCGCCGACGACCCTCTGCTCCGAAATTCGATCCACCTCGGGCGTCAGTAACGAAAGTGTAGCAAGTTTAAATTTCAATTCTATTTCTGTCCTAAATTTGTAAAACTATTTTTACGACTATAGAATTGCCCAAAGTAAATGGTCAAGGACCGTGGGCCTTGGAGTAGGAGCTGATCACGACTCCGAACCAAGTAAAACCAAACTGTGTTCGCGATTGATTTATTACTTTCCGCTGCGTATTTTCTCTATTCTTCCGAAAAGATTTGATCTCGATATTCACCCCCTCTATCGAGTTTCTACGATCCAACACCCATCCTATGGAGTCGTGAGAACCCGGGATTGGCAACTGGACTCCTCCGGCGATCTATCAACCTGAAGACAAAAACATTGTGATGGGTGGTGAGTCCAAGTGGACTCCACGGGTATATAGAAAGATATACACGACTCAACAGAAATAGCTGAAATAACTATACGGAAACAACAGATACAGTCTCAACGAGAATATCAGAATATGCAATACCGAAAGTAACAACTAACTGTACATACCAGAAATCAGTTTATCCTGACTATAAAAGACTTGTACCGACACGAGCAAGTGCAGGGTCATCAAACCACACATAAGTATATCCTGTACATGCATGCCAAACAAGTGCAGCAAAGAAATGCAGCAATCACAATCAAAATGCACAATGCATCATATGCACATGATGCAATGACATGGTCACCCCTGACGCCTGTCAAGCCACTGAGACATGCGATAATGTGTCGGCCGAGTGGGTAAGGTTGTGATACTGTACGCATTCTGCCATCACTGCTCCTGAGTGACTAATAAATATCATTTTATTGATCATTTCATATGTCATTTGGGAAGATCATCCGTGAAGTTTCCAGTTCAGAATTGCCCAAGAAACAGAGCTGTTGAGAGGTTTCCGCAGTTCTGCCATTTGCTGCCTTTGGATCGGCTGTGCTCCATTTCTTTCCACCTGAGCTATCTGGAGGGGTTTCCTAGATTGCTTGGATAATTTCATATGCTAAAATCTGTGTTTGACCCATATTTTATTTGCGTAATTGTGGATTTACCCTAGGTTTTAGGATTTACATTCATTTTGGACCTAATTGCAAATTTTGATATATTTGAATTGTTTTGTCACTAAATTGTTGATCTACTTTTGTAGGCTTGGAAGGATCATGGACCTAGGTCATGTTGGGTCAAAGTTGAGTCAAAAGTGGACTGGATCAAGTGATCAAACGTCGACTAATATGGAGCGTCCGATGCAAGAATGGTTAGATTTAGACCATCTGAGAACTTCTGATCAATCCGAGCTAGGATTAAGGCTAATCGAGTGATCAGATCAAGATCTGAAGGTTTCGTCCAAATCAGAGATCATCTAGCCGTTGGATCAAGCTCGGGAGAATCTAGACCGTCCGTTCAAAGATCAAGGGGATCTGAACCATCCGTTGCAAATCTGGCAGATCCGAGCTACCCCGAGGATGATCCTGACCCTTGATCAAGATCTGGGAAGTTTGAGCCAAATCGGACGAAGATCAGCCGTTGGATGGAAGTGAAATGATCTCGGTCGTTCACTGTTTTAGCTACATAAACCGAACTCCTCTGCTTTGGATCGCATCGCGTCTTCGCCAGCTTAGTTCTTCGTTTCTTCAGCAGTTCTTCATTCCGTTCGTAGATTTCTTCATCCGAAGGTGTGGCCATCTCGATCACAACCTTGGAACACGATCTGGATTATTGGGAGAAGGTTTCAACTGAGATTCTAGCTCGGATTCTCATCGGGGCAGAGTGGATTGAGGGTTTCGTCCATTTCTATGATTTGATCAACTAAATCGCGATCGCGTGCCATTCTTTTCAATCAGAGCTGTCCGAAGGGTCTTCTGATAGCTTCTGATCAACACCAAATCTTCGTAGCATTTTTACATCGCGAGATCTAGGAGATCGGATTGGTTTTTTCCAACCGAGTGAAATCTGTTAGCAGATCTGAAATTGGAGCTATTTTCCCAGTGATTTGCGAGTTGAAGGGGTTCTTGGCTTGCTCTTGTGTGACGGCAAGAAGGTCTTGAGACAAGGAATGGTCGAGGCTTAGTTTTTATAGCATTTCTTGTTTTCTTTAGCTGTAATTTCAGTTTCAGCAATTCATTTCTGTTCTGCACTTGTATCAAAATTCTTAGTTTTCTTCTCTGAATTGTTCTGCTGTAATTAGGTTTAATTCTTCAAAGTTAGTAGCTAGACAGTTTGTTTAGTTAACATTTGTTCTCAATTTTAGTTCATTTCGGAATTTAATCCTTGCGTATCAGTTTGTTCAGTTTGTATCAGCCCATTTCTGCAATTTCACTTTAGTTTCTATTTTTTTTTCAGTGTACTTCTATATCAGTTCACGGCTAATTTCAATTCCTGAAGTTAGAGATAAACTTTAGTAAGCAATTGCAATCAGTTAGTTGTTCCGCATTAGTTTCATTCCTGCAATTTTGTTTAGCTTGTTGTGTATCATTTTCAGATTGCGTATCAAACTCCAATTTTGCACAATTAGAGTAATTTCTGCAAATATGTGTTGATAAGTTTCTGAATTGAGTGTTAGTGAACATTAATTCATCGATATCAATTCTGAAAAGTTTCATTTAGTGCCCTTAAGTCTGAATTTGGTTTGTTTGTTTTTTCTTTGATCATATGCTGAATTTCTGCATTTTTGCCTTGCATTTCGACCTTCACTTCATCTCTGTATTGTAGTGCTTCTGAATTTTCCATTCGAATTGTTTGTTTCAGATTCCATTGCTTAATTCCAGTTGCTTCACATTAGTTGTAATGCTGCACTTTTCTTTTGTATCAAGTAACAATTAAAACCTGCACTCAATTTCTTTAGGCACATAAGTCTCCTTCCCTTGCGTATCAAGTTAGTTTCCATTCTTCACTTTGTATCAAGTCTTCATTCCTGAAATCATGTTTATAATTCTGCATTAGTTTCAATCTTAAATGCCAGCACTACTTTGATTCAATTACTTAGTGTTTGGAATGCGATTGCTATAGTACTTGTTATTAGTTTGAATCTCCAAATCCGAAAATCTACCTTGCTTTATTCAAGTTCATAATTGTTTAGTCCTTAATTGTCATTACCTAGTTTAAGTCACTTAGTTAAGATTTCTTTACTTCTCATTGCTTTTCCATTTCTAATTGAAACCAAACCCGATTTTACTTGAAACCCGAAAATAGTTGACGACACATAAACCCGAGCTCAAATCAAACCATCTCAACTAGCCCTAGGAAAAATACGACCTGTGGCCCCTTTACTACCATTTTAATTCTTTGCTAGCAAAAAGGGTTTCCAGCTTATAAATATCTAAATTTGAGACCCACATTCGTGACACCTCTTTTGGGTCCATCAAATTTTTGGCGCCGTTGCCGGGGAACTACTAGTTGAGTTGTTTGATTTTTGCTTGTATGCTTATGGATATATCATTTGATTCTATTCTCTTGTGCTTTATCTTTTGTATACGGTTGCTGCCATTTTTCTTATTTGTTTTGTGACAGGGCTGCAAGTCAAAATATTTTCAACTGCACAACCAGAGCTCAAAGATGCATTGGTGGAGTTAAAAATTTTGGTTAAGCATTTGAAATCCCAACAAAGACCCAACAGTGATTCATCTGCTTACCAGCAGCCATGTCAACAGTTTCAGCAGCAAAACCAATCTTTTCAGCAATCCCATTCAAATTTTCAACAACCAAACTATCAATTTCAGCAAGGGCAGACACAATGTCAATCTTTCCAACAATTTCAGGAACCAAATCAAGATTTTCAACCGCCCTATTCGAATTTTCAGCAAACAAATCAGTTTTTTCAACCACAATTTCAGTAATTTCAGCAAGATTTTCAGCCAAGTCTACCAAATTTCCAGCCCACTCAATTTCAGTTTTCACCACCACCATTTCAACCTCAGATCCAGGATTTCCAGGGCTACAATTCTCAGCAAATTCAACCATCATTCCAGTCCAATTTTTAGCTCTTTCAACAACCATTTCAACCTTCCTATCAGCCCCAACAGCCCCAATTCCAACAATTACAGCAGGGTAATATTTTGCAGCCGACTACTTCATCATTTCAAGGTCAATCAAAGCCCTATGTTAACCAAGGGGGCTATGGATGTTCGAGTGGGGGAAACATGCCACAACAAAGGGCAGAAGAGATGTTTCAACACATTTTACAACAAAAGCTTCAAGACATTGGAGGATGCCTTGGACAAATAGTTGATCAAATGAATCAAATAAAAGCCCAAAGATCAGAACAATTATCTTCTCAAGCTACTCTTACTTCTGAGGGGTATGATTGTGATCTAACTTTGGGGAATGAATAGGTTGTTTCCAGTTTAAACACTCCAAATGCGGAATTTCCTGAAAAATTTTCAGCATCCCAGTTTCCCATTCAAAACAGCCCCGGAGTTGGATTTTTATCAGTTCAAGGTGACCCTAGAGAAAATCTAAGACCTTTTTCAAGTGATCTCGAAAAATTGGTGGAAGAAGAAGAAGAAATCATTAATGTCAGGGCACCTACAGCATGCATTCCTCTTGAAGTTCTTGTTCAAAATTCATTTCCAAATTTTTCAACTCAAGAAGAAGAAGATTCAGAAGCACTACAGGACCCTTCTCATCTTTTATTTTGTGATGCTAGTATTATTGATGGTCCTAATTTTTCTGATATTGTTGTTGCAGATATTATAGAAGGAGCATGCATAGGAGATGATTCTATAGGTGTAGGGGATTGCACTAAGCCCCAGGGACCACCAACAGTGATGGATACATTAGAAGAATCAGAGGACAAGCCAGAAAGTGTAGGGACTTGCATGGTGGAAGCAAGAACTCAAGAATCACCTATTCCAGTTGAGTGCCCACCAGAACCTGAACCTGAAGTGGAGCATGTACTTGACCAGGAGGAGGCCACAGTTACATCTACTCTTGCAGAACCTCCAGGTATTTTTCAGCATGATCAGGTAAGTATTCTTCCTATTTCTTTGGAAAAATTTGTTGAGGTACCTCAGACTGATTTTGTTGTTTGTAATACACTTGTGGATACATCTTTTGTGGAATTTAATTATGAAAAATTCTTAGAGGCACCTAAAATTGATTTGGTTGAATGTGGTGAATTACTTGATACATCTTTTGTAGATTTTAATTGTGGAAAATTTTTAGATGTGCCTGAAATTGATGTTGTATATTGTGAAGAATCTCTTATTATATTTTATGCTGAAGTTGAATGTGAAAAACTTATGGAGGTACCAGAGATTGATTTCATTGGCTGTGGACCATTTCTTGATATATCTTTGATGGATTTTAATTGTGAAAATTTTTTAGAAGAGCCTGAAATTGAAGTTGTTTATTGTGAAGAATCTCTTACTATATCTTATGCTAAAGTTGAGTGTGACAAACTTATTGAGGTACCCATATTGATTTTATTGACTGTGAAACATTTCTTGATATACCTTATGTAGATACTGCTTGTGAAAAATTCACGGAGGTACCAAAAATTGGTTTTATGGGATATGATGCAATTTTAGATACATTTCATGTAGAGATTGGTGGTATTACACTTCTATATTACCCTGCACGCTTGAGAGAGGTATTACATGGTTTTGCAGGGTCCCGAAGACTTATGGAGTGGGTGCTCCATCTAAATAGTCTCCAACCTCCTGGAAGGATTTTCAAGAATCATCAAGAGGGAGGAGTTAATTTTGCTTTGACTCATAGCACTCTACTTCTAAAATGGATGTTGTACCTTAATCGTCTACGACCACCTGAACATTTTTCTGTAAAGTTTAAGTGTGGGGGAGTAACGTACCATAAAATTGAGCAAATGAAGGAAACTTTTTCAGCTACCCCTACTCCTCCACTACCACGATGGAGATTATTTCTTGATAGACTCCGACCGCCAGAAATAAAGGGGAGTTTGTTCCTTCTTGCATTTTCTTTTATTGCATGTTTTATTTTTATGTTCTTTAGAAGTAGAATTTTCTTTTAAAAAGAGTCTTGCTAATAAATGCGTGAGTAGAGTAGAATGAATAAATAGACACTGTAAATACCATGTTATTTCTTTTGGCACATTTTCTTCATGAGTAGGAATAAATGTATCCCTCTAGGTTATCTTCATATCATTTTAGAGTCTCTTGAAAATAAATTAAATTTGATTGTTAAAACTTAGGGTTTGAGTTCATGGATGAAATCTTGGATGCTTGAGTACTACTTAGCTTTAGATTCTAAAGTGATGATTTGAGATGAATCATTTATACCTAGTGAGGATTAGCCTTATTTTTTGTGACACATACTTGTGATTGTACTCTAGAACTTGCTTAGGTTCTTTCAAAACCATATTTCGATGATTGGATCACATTTATAGAGGTGTATCATTTTGTTTCTTATCTCATATCAATTTTCATAAATTTCCCTTGTATCACTTCATATTTCTCATTTTCCCTACCTAATCTTCATATTGCTTCTAACTTCATTTTTCTAGGGACTTGTTTGTTTGGGGGATGTTCTTTGATGTTAATTTGCCCGAGACGGACAAAAGATTAAGTGTGGGGGAGTGGTTAGTGATTTGGAATCAATTTTTATCAAGGATGCACTTCTTTTGAAATTTTTTTTTGCAATTTCATGTGCCAAATTGAAGTGAGTTGGGTATCAAGAATAAGCAAGAAGAAGTGTTAAGGAAGAGAAACCATTGAAGCATCTAGATTTCTGTTGTTAATTTGGAGATTCAAGCCATTCTTTGCCAAGTTCTATTCGGACAAAAAAAACAGAAAAAAATTGGCACACAAATGAAAGAAATCTGTGCCAAAGAGATTTTTGTGAAGCGTGGTTGGAATAAAGAATGGGGAAGTAGGAATTATGGAAGCTAAAATCAGCTACACTTTGCTAATGTCTGAATTGAAGTTGTAAAGTTTGAATTGAAGCAGAAAATTCTGTGCAAAAATCTGAACCAAGTGGAAACAAGTGGAAAAAAAAAAATCTGTGCCAAAGAAAGTTTTGTACCAACTTGCAATTGAAATTGGGTTTCCGAGGCTATGAATCAAGGCATTGAGTTTATAAATGCATCAAAAGTGATGAGTATAGTAGACTGATGAGAAAACTGAAAGAAATGCAGCTGCTAGGATTTTCAGATCAGACCTGAAAAAGAAAGAAAAAAACAATTTGGAAGAGGAAAAAAAGTAGCTAGGGTAAAAGATGAAGAGTTGGAAATTAAAGGGGAAACACACTGAATTTTATAAGCAAATCGACTGAGAAACAAGCTGAAATGTAGCTGCACGACTCAACAGAAATAGCTGAAATAACTATACGGAAACAACAGATATAGTCTCAACGGGAATATCAGAATATGCAATACCGAAAGTAACAACTAACTGTACATACCAGAAATCAGTTTATCCTGACTATAAAAGACTTGTACCGACACGAGCAAGTGCAGGGTCATCAAACCACACATAAGTATATCCTGTACGTGCATGCCAAACAAGTGCAGCAAAGAAATGCAGCAATCACAATCAAAATGCACAATGCATCATATGCACATGATGCAATGACATGGTCACCCCTGACGCCTGTCAAGCCACTGAGACATGCGATAATGTGTCGGCCGAGTGGGTAAGGTTGTGATACTGTACGCATTCTGCCATCACTGCTCCTGAGTGACTAATAAATATCATTTTATTGATCATTTCATATGTCATTTGGGAAGATCATCCGTGAAGTTTCCAGTTCAGAATTGCCCAAGAAACAGAGCTGTTGAGAGGTTTCCGCAGTTCTGCCATTTGCTGCCTTTGGATCGGCTGTGCTCCATTTCTTTCCACCTGAGCTATCTGGAGGGGTTTCCTAGATTGCTTGGATAATTTCATATGCTAAAATCTGTGTTTGACCCATATTTTATTTGCGTAATTGTGGATTTACCCTAGGTTTTAGGATTTACATTCATTTTGGACCTAATTGCAAATTTTGATATATTTGAATTGTTTTGTCACTAAATTGTTGATCTACTTTTGTAGGCTTGGAAGGATCATGGACCTAGGTCATGTTGGGTTAAAGTTGAGTCAAAAGTGGACTGGATCAAGTGATCAAGCGTCGACTAATATGGACCGTCCGATGCAAGAATGGTTAGATCTAGACCATCTGAGAATTTCTGATCAATCCGAGCTGGGATTAAGGCTAATCGAGCGATCAGATCAAGATCTGAAGGTTTCGTCCAAATCAGAGATCATCTAGCCGTTGGATCAAGCTCAGGAGAATCTAGACTGTCCGTTCAAAGATCAAGGGGATCTGAACCATCCGTTGCAAATCTGGCAGATCCGAGCTACCCCGAGGATGATCCTGACCCTTGATCAAGATCTGGGAAGTTTGAGCCAAATCGGACGAAGATCAGCCGTTGGATGGAAGTGAAATGATCTCGGTCGTTCACTGTTTTAACTACATAAACCGAACTCCTCTGCTTTGGATCGCATCGCGTCTTCGCCAGCTTAGTTCTTCGTTTCTTCAGCAGTTCTTCATTCCGTTCGTAGATTTCTTCATCCGAAGGTGTGGCCATCTCGATCACAACCTTGGAACACGATCTGGATTATTGGGAGAAGGTTTCAACTGAGATTCTAGCTCGGATTCTCACCGGGGCAGAGTGGATTGAGGGTTTTGTCCATTTCTGTGATTTGATCAACTAAATCGCGATCGCGTGCCATTCTTTTCAATCGGAGTTGTCCGAAGGGTCTTCTGATAGCTTCTGATCAACACCAAATCTTCGTAGCATTTTTACATCGCGAGATCTAGGAGATCGGATTGGTTTTTTCCAGCCGAGTGAAATCTGTGAGCAGATCTGAAATTGGAGCTATTTTCCCAGTGATTTGTGAGTTGAAGGGGTTCTTGGCTTGCTCTTGTGTGACGGCAAGAAGGTCTTGAGACAAGGAATGGTCGAGGCTTAGTTTTTATGGCATTTCTTGTTTTCTTTAGCTGTAATTTCAGTTTCAGCAATTCATTTCTGTTCTGCACTTGTATCAGAATTCTTAGTTTTCTTCTCTGAATTGTTCTGTTGTAATTAGGTTTAATTCTTCAAAGTTAGTAGCTTGACAGTTTGTTTAGTTAACATTTGTTCTCAATTTTAGTTCATTTCGGAATTTAATCCTTGTGTATCAGTTTGTTCAGTTTGTATCAGCCCATTTCTGCAATTTCACTTTAGTTTTTTTTTTTAGTGTACTTCTATATCAGTTCACGCCTAATTTCAATTCCTGAAGTTAGAGATAAACTTTAGTAAGCAATTGCAATCAGTTAGTTGTTCCGCATTAGTTTCATTCCTGCAATTTTGTTTAGCTTGTTGTGTATCATTTTCAGATTGCGTATCAAACTCCAATTCTGCACAATTAGAGTAATTTCTGCAAATATGTGTTGATAAGTTTCTGAATTGAGTGTTAGTGAACATTAATTCATCGATATCAATTCTGAAAAGTTTCATTTAGTGCCCTTAAGTCTGAATTTGGTTTGTTTGTTTTTTCTTTGATCATATGCTGAATTTTTGCGTTTTTGCCTTGCATTTCGACCTTCACTTCATCTCTGTATTGTAGTGCTTCTGAATTTTCCATTCGAATTGTTTGTTTCAGATTCCATTGCTTAATTCCAGTTGCTTCATATTAGTTGTAATGCTGCACTTTTCTTTTGTATCAAGTAACAATTAAAACCTGCACTCAATTTCTTTAGGCACATAAGTCTCCTTCCCTTGCGTATCAAGTTAGTTTCCATTCTTCACTTTGTATCAAGTCTTCATTCCTAAAATCATGTTTATAATTCTGCATTAGTTTCAATCTTAAATGCCATCACTACTTTGATTCAATTACTTAGTGTTTGGAATGCGATTGCTATAGTACTTGTTATTAGTTTGAATCTCCAAATCCGAAAATCTACCTTGCTTTGTTCAAGTTCATAATTGTTTAGTCCTTAATTGTCATTACCTAGTTTAAGTCACTTAGTTAAGCTTTCTTTACTTCTCATTGCTTTTCCATTTCTAATTGAAACCAAACCCGATTTTACTTGAAACTCAAAAATAGTTGACGACACATAAACCCGAGCTCGAATCAAACTATCTCAACTAGCCCTAGGAAAAATACGACATGTGGCCCCTTTACTACCATTTTAATTCTTTGCTAGCAAAAAGAGTTTCCAGCTTATAAATATCTAAATTTGAGACCCACATTCGTGACACCTCTTTTGGGTCCATCAGTGACCGAGTGGACAGGATGCTGGCGGGGGACCACCCCCTACCCCATGTATATATGAGGGAGCGTCGCTCTCATCTTCTCTGGTCTTTGGAATGAGAAGGGATCACTGCCTGCTACTACGCTCCGAAACCACTACCCATGAGCGGTCGAGCGGAACAGTACAGAGCAAATGCACACACTCAACGATATCCACTAACCCATGAGTGGTCGTGTATGCATATCATGTACCGGAAGACGATAGACTCAACCACAAGGGAGTCACTGATCGCCGACATGCAACAGTGCAGGGATGGTGCATGACTCTAAACACATGCAACCTTTCCCGATCATCATACATAACACAACC
This sequence comes from Boesenbergia rotunda, assembly GCA_024364735.1. Classification (NCBI taxonomy): domain Eukaryota; kingdom Viridiplantae; phylum Streptophyta; class Magnoliopsida; order Zingiberales; family Zingiberaceae; genus Boesenbergia; species Boesenbergia rotunda. The sequence continues at coordinate 397,361 of JAGFNQ010004187.1, read as the reverse complement.
TATCATGTACAGGTCGATCACAGGTATAATATCCTAACCATCATGCATCTAGGTGCACCTGCAAGTAATAACAGAAATCAAATCAATATAGATATCAAATGACATGCCGCCATAATTCAATCACTCTATATTTAGACATACGTGCATGTATGACTAGACATAATCAATGCAACCATATAGTGGTCTGCTATTCTATATCTACATACTCATGTCATACCCATGCTATACATAATCAGATAACAAATAAATGAGACTGTATAGAAGGAAAATTTAAATCATATCTAAGGTCAAGCATAAGTATCAAGCATGATAACAAAATGGTAGCAGATAAAGATAAATATCAGCCTACTGCATAAACATCAAATAGTCATGCATATAAGATAAAGTTGAACTACAGAGTACAAGCAAGAAGTATCCGCCTCAAAGTAGGAGTCCGTATACGAAGAGAACCTCCCGTCTGATACTCCGCAACAATAAACTCAATCAATGTCCTGTATCAAAGGCATAATGTTTAGCTACAATAATATGTAATTTATAGCTAAACGAGCTATCTCAAATAATTAGGATCGTTCCAATTATCCTGTTTCATCTAATTAACCATAATTAAACGATTAACCCTTAAATATCCTAAATTACCCCGATTAGATTCCAGTTAGGTTTTGAAATCCGAATTTATCAAGTTTAGCTTATTAAGTTTAAATTTCAAATTAAACCTAACCTGTAATTTAACCAATAGCTCTCCCAAAAGCTCACGGCAAGCACAAATCAAGGTGCTGCCAAATGTTTCAACTCCCACTCAAGGCAGCAACCAATTTGTAACAAAACTGATTGTAAAATCTCAATTAAATTTCGGATTCAACTCCCTCGGTTTATAGCTCACGACAAGGAGCTTTACAGGCTCCCAAGGTCCAACTTCAACTTAATCTAAAACAGGATTCCCTCCACAACCATCATTTCAATCAAATACAAGTTAAACCTACTGCCTTGAATCAAACCAATCGCCAATTCCATCCCATCATCGAAACCAAGACAAAGTCGCAAGAACAACTTCACAATCCAACCTCAACAACCAAAGAGCTATCCACAAACTATTATTAGATAAAAAAATCAGATAAAACATCAATGATCTACCCAATCTAACAACATATCCTTTAAAGAGTAAACCAAAACCAATCAAACCTTCTAAATAGGAATTCAAACCACAAAGATCAATAGAATTAGGGAAACAAGAGCAGATAAGAAATCGAAGGTCAACTACCAACTGTGAATCATGACCAGCTTACCTCCCATAGCTCACAGACACAAATAAACCCATTTAACCTCAGATCAAAATCCTTAACAAAGGAGAACTCACGATAGAAACTAGTTTAGAACAGATCCAAAACATCCAAACCCAAGAAATATTTGAAACCAACTCAAAATCTTGAAAGATTCCAAGACCAGATCTCATGGATACCTAAGAACATTCTAAAATAGATCAAATCACCAAGTCTAACACAGAGAGCCCATGGGCAATCCAAACATCCAATCCGATTTGAGTTATAGCCTACCAAACAAAACACAGATAGAAATAATTACAATTCATGATCCCAAAACCAATCTGTGGCTCACAGTTTCATTCGAAGATCAAAAGAAATCAACCAAGCCCAAAATCGAACCCTAACAAATCTCCAAGAACAACACATCCAAGGATAGCACTGAACCAAAGTGGACCTTACCTGATTTGGCACCGACATAACTCCCCTGCTCCGGATTCCGGCGATCAACAATCACATAAAGGCTGCCACAACAACTCCTTCTCCCCAATGATTCGTCCTCACTCCCTCAACCACCTTTCGCCATTAGCAAGTACCTGGCGTCGCAAACCCACCATGGACCGACTCTTGACGTTGCAGCACGACCGCGCGTGGGCAAAGTGGAAGATGAAGGCAGGGGAGAGATGGGTTCGCGATCAAGCGTCGGAATCCTCCGATCCGATGATGTGGTGGCGCCACATCGCTTGATCGAAAGAGAGGAGGAAAGGAATGGGGTGTCGGGCAGAGGCTGCGGGCAAATGAAGAGGAGGAGAGGAAATAGGGTTTATAAGTGGCATTTTTGCAACTTAACCCTTGACCTTTAAGTTACCAAAACTTCACCCCTACTTTTGAGTTTTATCAATAAAACCCCTCCAAACTTCCAACAATCCAACCTAGACCCTCAGTTTGGGTTTTCTTTCACTCGACTCCTTAAAGTTACGGTTTAGTCCAATTAAACCCAAAATTTAGAC